>JAMWET010006916.1:457500-470000 GCA_024036415.1 Prochilodus magdalenae | reverse complement strand
AGCCATGGGTCTGTGTTCAGCTGGTGCAGTTGGTATGGTGGGTAACAAGGAACATAATACTGCATGCTTTGCAAAGGGAAGCTTCATTGGAGGACTATGATATGTATCATGCTGGATGATGGTTATTTGGGTCGTATCCAGTGTTTTTTGGAGTGAGATGATATTGTAGGCCATAGGCATATCCCTTAATGTCCTGGCAATCTCAGGAACTAGAAGGAACAGATGGGCATGGCCGTAGAGGCAATCTGTATCTAAGTGGTGGGCAAGATGGGTGTTTGGCAGGAGGGTACACTACCTGGCACTGATTTTGGGATTGTGCAAAGAGGTGTTTTGGTATAGCAGCAGGGTAGAGATGTCAATCTTTGAAATAGGGGAAGTGTTGTTAGCTTTTTCTCTTCCCGCTCTCAGGGATACAGTACCTTCTTGCTGAGCCCCGAGGTTGTTTGCTCCTGTGTAGATAATGATGTGGCTCTGTACCAGATTTTCCTCTGTGAGTAGCACTAGTGTTTTTGGAGCGGGAGAGTGCCATGGCTTAACTACTCTGTATTCAGAGAAGAGTTTTCTCACTAGTTGGAGTGTAATGTTCCTTCTTGATTCCCTCTGGATTTCCTTCCTGTTTCTTGGGTGCTTGGTTTAAAGTGTGCTTGTTGGCTGGCAGAGGGTTGAGGCAGACTGAGGCTCTCCAGTGTTGGAGAGTTGCTGATTGTTGAAGGAGTGTTCTTTCAGCTCTCAGCACTGTGCTAACTCTCCATCTCAGCTCTTCTCATAGATTGGTCATCTCTTCCCTTTAGCTTTATCTGTCTCTCTAGTGGTTTCTCACCAGAACTCTCAGTGCAACCACCTCTCTTATACAGCAATTTCACTTCTCCTGCTTCTGTTCTCTCTCTGCCTGCTGCTATTTGACCATCTCCCAAAGGTGCTCTCACTCTGCCTCCAGCTGCATGAAGTGCTCCTTTATCAAGGTTATGGAGTACGGAAGTGAAGGGTGCTGGTTCTGCTCTGTGTTTGTCTCAACATGAGTCAAAGAGTCCTGAGGGACAGAGGTCCTCTGCAGGATCTCCTTGCTGGATCTGTTTTATTCTGCAGTTTCTTTTAAATTATTCAGTAAATCCTGAAACTGACTCAGGCTGTCCCTAACGCTGATTATCCGATTTATTGTTGATTACTTTGTTCATTAATTATACAAAATGCTTTATTTCATAGTGTAGTTTTCCCAACTTTACCTCATTCACCTTCATGGATTTATGGCCTCTGGTTAAATGTGGTAACATATGTGGTGCCATAGCAGTTTAAAGTAGCAGTTGTTTTCAGTTTAAAATGCTATACTAATAAAACACTATACTTGGTCATATGACAATGCAACAACTGTGGCAACACATTCTCTCTTTTGCGAAGGGTTTGTGGGAATTTGGCTACAGGACGTAATAGTTTGTAGACTAATGTTATAGCTCTTTAGGCTGCAGCACCATTTCACCAGCTTATTTTATTACACAAGCTCATTATACAAGCTATCTATGAATAGATTTCCTGGATTCAAAATATTTATAATTAACAGATACATGATACAAATTGAAATATTCCAGTGACTAACGCTAGTAATATAACATGGTGAGCTACAGTGATGTTTGTAATGTTAGAATAGTATAAATAATAAATAATAAATCACTTACAGTTTGACTACATGTCCTCAGGGAATAGTGCAGTTCGTCAGAACACTAACACAAAGGCCATGTCTACTGGCCATTCTGCTTTAAAATCAACACCAATGTCAATGTTGCACTGGCGTGGAAAGCTAAGTTAGGCTTGCATGTGTTGAGTACTTGATCCTTCATTTAAAAAAAATGCTCCCAGATTTTCAGCCGTGATCTCATTCCTGAAGACCCATCTCTTTGTAATGCACTTAAGTGAGTGAGCTCTAGTAGACGTGTAAATTGTGTGTATTGTGTTGGACTTTAATAACCTTTGTGTTGCACTTATAACGACCTTTTCTCCTCTATTGGAATGAGAACTGGGCTGGGGTTGCCAGGTAATGGTTTACTTGCTCTAGGTCTGTGTATTAATCTCTAGGTACCAGCACTGGCCCCCAGTTCGGTGTCTGAGCTCATGGTGAGTTCTAGGCTCTAAACTTCCTGAAATATCTGAAATATTATCCAACAGAACTCTAAGCATGGTTGTAAGTCGCTCTGGATAACAGCGTCTGCTAAATACCTTAAATGTAAATGTAAATGTAAGTGCTCTCGGTATAATGTAAATGGGCTGCTGCCATCTTTTGGTTATCCAACTCTAGCCTTGTTGGCACTTTGAGAAAGGAATCAACAATAGAAGTATTTTCTGATTATTTGGTGAATATTGTGTCACGTCTCTGATTCCAAATTGAGTCTCAAATGTCCAGAAGTTTGTCCATAATGTGCTCACATACTTGTTTGATTTATTAAGAGCTCATACAGGACATAGCAGTAGTATACACACCACAGAAAGATTTTTTAAAAGAGTTTTAATTATCTTTTAGCATAGCAACATAGCAATCAGGTGTCTTAACCATAACAACTTTTTATGGTGCTACGTTCTTTTACAATCAAGTATCTGTGCTAACAACCCTTTTTACATAATGAACTCTGTGGTCCCTGAAAGGGCATAAATGTGGATGGGTCATTAATGTGATTTGTGCTAGTAGGGGGTATGTGTGTTTGTGTGGGTGTCTGTGTGTGGGTAGGAGGGTGGCTGTGTGTGTGTGTGGGTGGGAGGGTGTGTGTGTGTGAGTGAGAGAGAGATTGGGAGGGAAGGAGGGAGGAAGGGAGACAGAGGGAGATTGTGTGTACATTTGACTTGATTATGGTTTCAAGTCACTCTAATTGAATCCTCTGTCCTTGGAAGAAAGGCATATTCACTCAGATGTAAAGGCTTTCTGGCAGCCCAGTCAGATAGATACCACTGATTACATCCACAGAAATACAGCGCAGATTCAGAGAGACCCATTCACTCAGCTTGGGTGCACTATATTGTTTGTAATGGGAAAACCTCTCATTAAATACCCTCTTTAGTTTCAAATGCCCATTTGGATGGAGAACGAGAGGCTTTAAAAAGTACTGGAAAATTTGAAAAGGTAGATGAAAGCATCTGTGATGGAAGATATGCTTGCATTTGGCCCTGATCCACTTGTGGAATATTGTTTCAGTGTACTTCTGTCATGCTGTTTACGATATGGTTGATCACATAATCACTACGCTGGTGGAACAGTAACTGACTTGCATTATGCACTTTTATGCAATTTAGCATTTTGCTCAGAAATATCATCATGTGTTTGACAAAGAATGGTGACCTTTGTAATAACTATGCATTTACTACAGTAGAATAGCTGTGCTGCATTACTGCTAATCAGTGTCACTGTCAAAGCATCTCCATTTTGTATTGTATAATATTTATTCATTCATTCATTTATTTATTTAACATTATTTGAAAACACCAGCTGTTCTTTACATCAGCTGTTCTTTACACTAGGTAAGATTTTAAAAATGATTTAAATTATTTGGAATAAATCAATGTAAGTAGTTACATTTACATTCATTAAACATTTAGGATGTTTTTTTCTCTCCTGAAAATGAACATGGATGTCACTGTGGTCACAGAGAATTAATCAGCCACCAGAGACTGTGATATCTACTCACAGTTGTTTATTGCATATATGTATGGTTGTGTACATAAGATTAATGCAAAAGCACCTCTGTGTAAATAAGATGGGTCAACAGAATATTCAGTCAGCTGGTATGCTGGTAGCTAAAATGACCTTTACCAGCTATGTGTTTTTGATTACAACAACACAAACTATTATTTAAAGTAGACTGGCCTTTAACTAGCAAAAAGTGGATGACATCACACAGTAGTTAGGGTTGTGATGCTAATAAAGGTCGAACTCCTGCTCTCATTTAAGATGGAACTGAATATTCGATAAAGAAGCTGATTAGGAAATCAACTTTTTTCCCTTCACAGCCTGAAATGATAGTTGTCAGTGGATGTTGGATAGAGCCCAATAGACCAACCTATTTTGCAAATGCAGGATTTGTATTTGAAGGCGGAGACACCAGTGTTTGAGGCTTATGGTAAGTTCTACTGAACTCTTCTTATCCAACTATACCAATGCAAATACCATTTAAAATCAGCTATACAATCAGCTAAATACCTTTTTTGTTTTTTGGGACGTTGGTTAAGGAGAGACAGTTTTCAAGTCAGTTAACATGAGTAAGATTGGAATCCTCATCTTTACTAGCAATAAACTACTGTCAGATTCTTGAAATAGATATGTAATTTTACATTTTGGAATTGACATTAGAATAAACTGCCATAGAGGAATAGACAGATTTTTTTTATGTACAGTTTTATGGCTACTTGTTATACAACTGTTCATGTCCTTCAATACAATGCACAACATGATTTGATGATGCATGGAGAAAGATATTGGGTTTGTTACCAAACCAAAGTTAGTTTTGATCTAATGTTAGAAAAACAAAGAGCAGTCTATTACAATGCACAGGAAGTATTACTTTCCATCAAATGTGTGAGAATTGGAAATGAATGTCCTTTAACTATTACTAAAGGTTAATAGTAGGAATGCTACAGTACTGTTCACCATTCATTAGATTCATGACAGTTTGATTCCGGACTGTGGACAGTCAGCAGCCATTTAAACATCTAAACAGGTCTCATTACCTTTAATGGTCCCTCTGAAGCCTGAGACTGTCGGCTGCTGAGAGTGACTAAGGAAATGCAGAGGCACTTTCTGCATGCTGAGGGTTTGACCACAGAAACAGTTTGAGTCAACATGAGCCATTAAAATAAATCAGCAAGTGGCCGGCACTTTGCTGTTTAGAACAGACCATAAACTGTAGACTGTGCATTCAGAGTGCGAGAGGTAAGGAATCAGTTTGTATTGGTAATAGGTCTATCTTTTATAAGTCAGTGAACACTTATCAGCTACTGCAGGTCATGCATTAATAATTAAAACTGAGGTTAACCTTACAGAGGAGAAATGAGAAAGCATCTCAGAAAGTAATGAGAGAGCATCTCCAACAGAGAGGATGATTTAGTGATGTGCTATGCATGCTTGTGTATGTGTGTGTGTGTATCTGTGTAGATAGACAGACACGGATAGACAGAGACGTGCAGCCTTTGAGAGTGATGAAGTAATTAATATGATAAAAGCAAAATAACTCATCTAGAGAGTTCAGACTCTGCAGTGCTCTCTAAAGCCAGCCATACACTATGCAATTTTAGAGATCGTGTTCTTGCACAATTGTATCACTCTTTGTGTATAGTTAAAGCCTGGAATGTACATGCTCAAAAATGCTCTGTCTGATAGATATGATACATGGGAGCTCACACTGCACATGAAATGCAGTGTCTACAGAGAGTTTCCAATAAACTTGTTTAATGTTTCATTCGAAAACAATAGCTAAATCTAAAAAGACTCTAATCTAAAAATAGAAATGATATGGCCCAATGACAAGCAGTGCCACAACAGCTTTTCTGACTTGTGCCACACTGTGCACAGAGATGAAAACCACAGTGTCTGTACACAGTTTTACAAAAACTTAGATTCAGATATCCTGCAATTAATATTAGAGTCCAGGAGCTGTGGTGGTGATGATGTAGGTGTAGAAATGTATCCGATTGTCCAAATGTTCAGTCAGAGCTTGATTGGATGGTTGATTGGGCCTCTCTTTACCTCACACACTGCATGGAAAACAACAGCCGATGAATCTGAAACTCTATCTAATGATATATTAGATAAAATAATGGCTATATTTGCCATATAGTATATAGTTTAGTATATAGTAACACTTTCTGGGATTAAATGACAAACATTATAAAAAACGCTTCATAAATGGCAGCCTTCAGATAAGATAGATAAGTCTTCTGATCCAGCGCCTAAAGCATTTTGTTATATTCTGAGTGTGAGAAGTGTACAGGCGAATAGCTTTGAGAATGTTTTCATGTACAGCACTATACTTGTAATAAAAAAAAAAACAGCTAAAAAGGTCTCGTAGGATGCATCTCTTTCTGTCTCACACTTTTTTTTCCTCTTCCTCTCTCTGTTATTTACATTTACACAGTAGTTACAGCATTTGGCCAATGTTCTTTTCCAGAGCCATTTGGTGGTATATTGCCCAAAGCCCAGGCAACAGCATAGAAGCCAGGTAGAGGTGTTACCCATCACATTATACCTCTCTGTCTCTCTCTCTCACTCGTATTTGTTTCTTCAGAGAGGGGAGGGATGAAAGAAAGGGAATTGTTTGGAGGGGGCAGAAGAGTAGAAAGGAGAAAAAATATATGTGAATATATTGTAGGAGAGGGGAAGAAGGGAGAAAAGATGAGACTATGGAGAGGAGAGGAGAGGAGAGGAGAGGATAGGAGAGGAGACACTCACAAACACTAAGACATGCACACATAAACAAACACACACACTCACACACACAGATGAAGATCATCAGAGGTCAATTGTGAGGGATGAGAGTGTTCTGCTGTTATACAGTGTCATACACTAGACTGATAGCCCTATATTTAGAGAGGGCAAAATAATACTGACCTGCAGAGAGAGAGAGCGAGAGAGAGAGAGAAGGAGATAGGGAGTAAGAAAGAAAGAGACAGAGAGAGGGAGAGATGAAGAGACATAGACATGAAAAGACCAAAACGGACAGACATAGTAGAGAGGCAGAGAGACAGAGAGAGAGACAGGACGAGAGAAAGACAGAGAGAGAGATAAAAGGAGAGAGGGGGGAGAGAGAGAGTACGTGTGTATCAGGAGACAGAGAGTCATTGCTCAATTTGACAGCCGCTCCCGGCAAGGAGCAAACGCACTATTTTAACCTTTAGCATGGCTAGGACACACACACACACACGGACACACACATTTCTATGAAGGGCGAGCGGTTGAGCAGGTGCAGCTGCAGACAATAAGAGGAGATTAACGTGGAGGTGGCATTTCAGGCTCTGCATTTACCACTGGCACCGTAAAATGTGTATTTAAGACATTTCTGAATGTGATATTACAGATCTGACATTTACTGTGTGTTTACAGCACTGTCCAGCCAGTAGAGGAACACTGGACAACTGTGCCTTTCTCTGAATGTTTGTAACGTTAGCAGATTATAACTCACAAAATGATTTTTTTTTACTATTGCAACTCACATTCTTCAAGGCAAACAACCAAATAGCACACTAAACACAAATATCCAGACATGCGGTTTGGTAGGTAAACATTCAGTTATTCTGATTAGTTCTTGATTAATGTGAGGTTTGGGGGTGTTGTGTGTTTAATTCTCTGTCGTTTTGTATTCTTACCTTCCTATAGTATTTGAACTCCATATACTTCAGTGTGTTGCTAAACCTGAATTTTCCCAGAATGCATTTACATTTTTTCCTTTAATAGTTTACTTAAACTTAGCCACAACTGATCATAATGGGCCTCATCCAAATCGCTCTTCAGACTGAAAGCTCCAGCTGTGTGGTACTTCAAGGCTAGGCTACAGAAAGATGAAGAGAGCGCGAGAGAGAGAGAGAGAGAGAGAGAGAGAGAGAGAGAGAGCACACTGCAGGCTGTTTATTTATGAATTCTGTTCCGTAATAAAAGCCACTGTGGGGCTGAAGCAGTTCTGAGATCAGCAGATGGCTGTGCTGGTGCCCACGGGGCTCGCTGCGGAGAATGGATTATTCATCATCCCGCCATCCCTTCCTGCTGCCACTAATACCATCTCCACAACCAGCTAACAGCACTAATAACACAACAGCTTTAGCACCCACAACCCTTGAATCAGTTATACTATGTGGCTTAGCTATACTAAGTCCCTACACATTTCAAAAACACAGCACACTCAAACTGACAGAATACCTCAAAAATAAAAATGCTGTTTTGAGGTAAAACAATGTGCTTGGCCAAAATGACACAGTGGCTAAAGTACGAGTCGTGTGATGTGCGTCAGCTGCTAAACAGAAATTTGAATCCTTGCGATGGTTATTCTGAAACCTCCCCCTGACTGCATGGGGTAGGCTTCAAGTGGTTTTGTTAGACATCCCATTCCAAAAGCATGGGCAATGGCAGAGAGATGCCCCCCTCCCAAAGGTGTTGAATGGGGTTGAACTCTGGCCTCTGTATGAGCCTGTACTGGAGCTTCTCTAAGACCAATTCTCAAGTCGTGTCTTTATGGACCTCGCTTTGTGCACAGGGGCATGGTCATGCTGGAACAGCTTTCCCAAACTGTTGCCACAAAGTTGGAAACATATAACTTGAAAATGTTTTAGTATGCTGTAGCATAACATAGACCTTCACTGGAACTAAGGGGCCCAACCCTAAAACCAGTTCCAAGTCAAAGACTAAAGGGTAAACGAAGAATCAAAAACCAGATTAGTAAACAAGAAGAGTGACAAGGAGAAAACGCTTAGCATGCAACAGAGTGGCAATATTTTGCAAAGAGCCATTGTGAGAAGGGAGCATTTGTACAAACAGACTAGATAAGGAACAGGTGTGTGTGACTAATACTCCAGGGAGGAGGATCTTGGAAACGGAACGGGATTAGAGGATTGTGGACATGTGACTGTGATGTCATTGGGTGGTGGGTCATGGTTAATGGAGTCCAGGAGATCAGAGGTGAGAGAAGAACCAGCAGGTGCTACAAGTAAGACTCCTTCTAATACCAATTGTTTGTCTAGGAAATTTGCATGGCATAATGTTATCCTGGAAGTGGGTGTGGCTGAAACACATGAAACCAATAATTTGGAGGGTCCACATACTTTAGGCCAGCTAGTGTATGTTTATTCCAGGGCGTTCAGCAGTAGTTTGTTTTAGTTGCTGGCTTTATTGTAATATTTTAACATCATTTCTTTATGTCTGTGTGTTGAAGGCACGCACAAGATGACAATGTGAATAGGAAGCTACATAAAAGCATTCAAAACCTCAAATCTCCCTATAATAACAAACAAAGCTACAAACAAGGCCAAAATGGACCAATGGCACTTTTATGCACACACAGCTGGGAATGAATATGATTGAAACCGAGAGCTGGAGGAATATTTTTCTACAAAGTGGCAGCTCGAAACTGAAAAAGCACCTTGATGTCTGAATCCATACATTACAAAGCTTCTCTGTCTCATACATCTCTCTTTGCTTCTTTTCTACACTCTTCAAGCTCTCTCATCGCTTTTTCCTGAATCACTTGTTCAGCTATATCTCACATTACAGTACGTGGACATTTTAACCTGTAAAAATCTGATTTTTCAAAGACAGAATATTTGAAGGCCTACAGTCATGGCAGAGCTAGACCAGAAGGCTTAAAATGGACTTGTTTTTCTTTTCCACACTACTATCATCCACATAATTAATTACTTATGATTGAGCTCCCAGTAATGACTTCAGATTGTGAAAATGTATTACTCTGATGGGGCTAAAAAATGTGGAGTAATTTTTCTACGTAATATTGCAACTGATATTTAAATGGTACTTTTTTCTATGCATTAAGGTTCAGGTCCTGTTGTTACGATCAAAATGTAAAACGTTTTTGGCTTTAGGCTTGATGACTAAATTTTGCGTGCCACACTGTTAGTAAGTTTTGGTTGTGATATCACAGCACATGAAGATTTTTGTTGGTTCTGAGTGATCTGTCATATCTATAGGCAGTTCACAAGACACTTGTTATAAAAGTTAACTCTCCCCATTTAAAACTTAAGACAACTTAGACTGTGATATAAATAATATAAACGTGATTTAAAACTTGGTAATACTTTATTAACACTTTAATTATTCCTTAAAGATGTACTGGTGATATATCACTTACATGAAGTAGTTATATTGTTGGTATGTTAAACTAAGTAGCCTTAATAAGTTACTTCCATTAACCAAAAACCTAACCTTAACCTTTACCTTAACATTAACCTTACCTCAACCCAAAACTGAATCCTAACACTCACTCTGGCCCTAATCCTAAAACTAACCCTAACACCAACCCAAAACCTAATCTTAACGCTCACATCAACCCAAAACCTAATCCTAACCCTCACCTTGGACCTTACAGAATAATGTCAGTAGCATGTCTATAGAAACTTGTTGAGGATTTTGAGATTTATTATACATGTTGCATGTTCAGTGACATCTCACCTTTCCAGGTTCATGCCTATTGATGTACCTTCCAAGTTAGGTGGAAAACAACTGAATTCAGCTGATTATTAATAAAAGTTATATATGCAGTAATTAAAAGTTTATTTGTTTGCCCTCAACAGTTAAGCCTCACATATCCTTTGTGGTTGCAGTTATCAGAAATTACTTCCTTTACCCTTAATTAGTTAACCTATTCGATTATATATAACTTAAATTTAAAGGCACAGTAGCAAAAACTGGCTTTTTAATTGGAAGGGATGCATTTTAGCCTCATATATATGTCATCAGTAGGCAAGGTAAAACATGCAAAATGCAAAACAAAAGAAAAAAGAGGATGTTGCTGCTTTAAGATATACGGTAGCTTTTTGATCAGGGGGAATCTTGAAGGTCATATGCAATGATGTATATTTGACCTTGATATGCATTTGGGTTGTTGGGTTTTCCAGGGTTTTCCTTGAGTTAAACCATTCGTGCTGGCATTGCCTTTTACAGTGAATGTAGTCATACTCATTTGGAAAACATTGTTTTCAGATCAAACCTACTGTGTGTCTCATCTTTCAGTGCCAATAATCCTAACTGGCTAATTGTTTCCATCATTCGGCAAGCTGTGCTTGTTTTGGCAACAAACAGACTGAGGTCTTGGTCTATGCAGCACTACGCCAAGTCTTGTGAATATTTAATGTTTACACCAACACAGTCAATGCAGAAAAATGAATAAGTGCACACAAAGTATCCACTGTTAACAGATACACTTTTTATCTGAGAATGACGTATCAAAAAATGCAAGAAAGAAGAATATCTGTTGGACTGCACAGCAAGATCAACAGTATTTACCAGTACAGATATATCTGAGATACAGTTACAGTATTAGTATTAAACAGTAACAGTGTTCACAGACACTGGTGTCAATAACACTGGTAATTTGTACATGCTCTATGGCTCCAAGCCTCCATTTCTTGCTCAGGTGACTTCAAAGATTTTTCAATATTTTAGCATGATTCACGTCTCAGTCTTTCAGATGAAAACAAAGTGCAAAGTCAAACAAGAAGTGAGCTGATGTGAATAGGTGCACTGTAAAGAATCTGACAGACTATGATTTCTTTACAGTGATGATGATGATGATGATGATAGGAACCAGATGTATTTTTGTATATGTTGATGGAATTGGAAAAATCTAGTTTTCAGGTATTATCAGTGTTTTAAATCACTGATTTAATGACTAAATTAGCCATAAAATTTGAAGAAATTAAAATAGGTGGAATTTCCTTTAAGAAAAAGCACATACAACATGTATGCATTAAGTACACTTTTAGGGGTGTAATGATATCTCTACAAAATTATAATATCTGTTCAAAATATAAAAATGAATTGGAGTTACTGGAGCTTCTCTAAGACCCACTTATACTTATGTTTTTATTTATTAATTTATTTTTGAAGGATGTGATTATCCCCGCAAAAGCTGGTGGGGCAGAACAGACCATGTAGTATAAAATACTCTTAACTTACATTATAACTTCTGTATGTACTATTAGCACTTATGTATCCTCTTCCTTCATGTCATATTCATGCTACATCCTATGCTGTTCCCCTCATAACCAATCAAAACCCTTCACTCTGTTTTCATCACAGCCAATCAGAGAGCAGGGTCAAGTGTCCTTCAGTAAGAGGCACCACTTGATGAGAATGAGGGACAAAGTCACTTTCAAAAACCGTACACACACACACATGCACACACACACTCACACACACACACACACACACACACACTGTTAAGAGTATATTCTGTGTGTCCCACTCGATTCTGCGCTCAGCAAAAAGGCTCGCTTCCCTGATGGCGAGAGTGTGAAGAGCAGGCCACAGGGAGAAGGCTGGTGAGCTCTTCTGTTCTGATGAGTGTGAAAAGATGAAAGTCATAGCTAATAAAAACACGAGTTCTGGACTGCAGTGAGCTAAAGCACAGCTGTTACTGCAGTTCCTGTGTGGTGAATGAGACAAGCATGAGTTCACTCTCAGAACTAATCCTCCTCACTCCTTACAACAGATGAACACTCTAATCTCTCTCTCTCTCTCTCTCTCTCTCTCTCTCTCTCTCTCTCTCTCTCTCTCTCTCTCTCTCTCTTTCCAGGACCTGGGTGATGTGGTGGGTCCAGACAGGAACTGGAAGGGGATTGGTATCTCTCTATTGGTGATAGCTGCAGTGTTGTCAGTGATCGGACTCTCCATTTTCCTGCTGTCTAAAGGTCTCTCGACCACACATACTCACACAGGCATATACACATATACATACAGTGTGTGATTCTGTGTAATCATATGTTTATGATTCTGCATTATTCATGTGATTAAAATATTTTATTTGAAT
>JAMWET010006916.1:385000-452500 GCA_024036415.1 Prochilodus magdalenae | reverse complement strand
ATTGATTTTTTAACGTTTGAGCAGTGGTCTAGGTCTTACTAATGAGTGAAGCAGGTTAGTATTTTGTGGATTTAAGCAACAATTCGTTTTTTTCTGTGACAGATTTGTGGGTTTTACTGCATGATTTAACACCACAGTCACTTAAACTTTGGTATATTTAACACAGTTCAGTGTTCATGTTGTAAAGTGATTCACTTTTAAACAATTATTTTAATGATCTTGTTTTTTTTACTTTACAGGCAACCTTCAAGGCCTCCAAGTTTACAGTATCACCAGATCTCAACTATGTTCTTCTAACATACGACATCAAAAAGGTCGGAAGCTCTAAATATGAACTTTTAGTACAAACTGCAATAAAAGTGCGTATTTCCTGATTTTCTGTGAGTGATAATGTTGTTGAGATTGCAGATATTTATTGCAGTCTATTCACAGATTGGTAATGTTAATGACTGGTTGTGATGAATGGGAAATGTATTACTGAGTTAGCTTGACTGTATTATTAAAAAAGAAAAGCCAAGATTTTGACAGATTTCTGGAGGCGGTTCATAATAATTAATAATCTCCTATAATTGATTTGAAAGCAAGGTAATAAAAGTATTCATTATATGTTATATTCACTCACTTTTTTCTCACTCAACCTGACCTCTCTGAACACACTGAGGCTGAGCTGTAGCAACCTAATTTTCTTTAATTGGCATTTTGAATGAAATCTATTAATTCTGTGGTTTATAGGCTGAAACATGTTTTAGTAATGTGTATTGAAGTACAAATCAAGGTATGAAAGTAGTGAGGTATAAATTAACTAAAAAAGTAAAGTGATTTAATTCTATTTAAAAAGTACCAATAAAGCATAAAACATATTCAAATGCTAAACAGAGTAAAATTACTTTCTACTTCCTGACACTGTGTGTTCTAATCTTGCCTGTTTCAGATATATCGGTACTCCTTCCTTGCATCTTACCTGATCTACAATTTGCATACCAGGTATTTGCTATTAAAGCACTAAACTAACCACCTCACATAAATATAGAGATGATATATCTAAAAAGCGTG
Organism: Prochilodus magdalenae; assembly: GCA_024036415.1. Lineage (NCBI taxonomy): Eukaryota > Metazoa > Chordata > Actinopteri > Characiformes > Prochilodontidae > Prochilodus > Prochilodus magdalenae. The sequence continues at coordinate 451,447 of JAMWET010006916.1, read as the reverse complement.
GACTTTGTGATTCAAGTGTGTGTGTTTGTGTGGGTGTGTGTAGGGAAGTGCATGAGCTAAACCCCCCCGAGGTGTCAGATTCTGTTCTGCAGTTTGCATCCTGGGGAGTTCAGGGGCAACAGCTGGTAAGTACACCATGTGTCCAGGCTCAGTCCTACAAAACAGAACAGCATAGTCAAAGCTAATCTAATGCTACACAGTACCGTGCAGCACAAACAAGACAGTCTATCAACACATCTCAGCACACAGCTGTGCACCCTTTAATTATCATGTGATCCAGAGATATTCTACTCAACTGCGATGATGTTGTGTTGGCGGACTGTGTTGTGCAATCCAAGCAGTTTCCTTGTACAGTGTCTCCGGTTCTGCTAACACAGGCCTAGCGACCATCTGCTCTCTACACAGAAAGAACAAACACGCAAATGCGCTCAGTCTTTAATATCAGAGTTATGTCAGTAGTGCTGTAGGCGAGCTGTACTGCAGTGTGGCTTACACACGCACACACACGCGGCAAATTAGCATTGCATAATACCACCATTATTACAGTGTGCTTGCAGGGAAGCAATTAAGCAATCAATGACAAATGTATCTGCATGGCTCAGATGTTTATGCATTTGTAGATTAATATTACACTGCGGAACACCACCAGCGCTGCAGATACAAGCAACACTTCACTGAGATAGGAGAGAGAGAGAGAGAGAGAGAGAGAGAGAGAGAGAGAGAGAGAGAGAGAGAGAGAGAGAGAGAGAGAGAGAGAGATTAGTATTCATGAACATTTTTGCATACCTCGGTGTGCTGTTGCATCAGATGAAGTGTCTCTGTTTTATTGTGTTTTATATCTTTGTGTATTTTTCTTTGTCATTACTTTCTAAAAGACAGTGTCAAGCAGCCAGTAATGCAGAACACACATTATTTCCCATTTTCTGTAAAATTATTTACATCACCATTCACAGTCTGGAATCTCTGTTTTCAACAATATGATACAAGTTTATTGATGCATGTGCAAAATGATTATTTTACTTCTTTGACTACCATGTAACCTTCTGCAGTTTGAAGAAAGGTCAATGTGTCCAGAATGATGAACAAAGGTGTAGATGATGTTATAATTCTGCCTCTAACATTCACTCCCTTCTACTTATATCCTGCCACAGTCACGTTGGTATTATTTTGATATGGACAAAAGACATTAATCCTTAATACTAAACTATTTCCCCATAAGCTTTTAGCTTTTTCTCCCAATTACAATATGCTTCCAGATGAGCTTTAAGGACTTTTTGCTCTTGGGGTTTTGCTGCAATGTTTTAGTAACATTGTAAGTGTATGTATGTAATTAAAATAAATCTTGTTACTGGTGATATAGGCTACACAGTATACATCATAACTGTTACAGATTATACACTGCTCAAAAAATAAAGGGAACACTTAAACAACACAATATAACTCCAAGTAAATCAAACTTCTGTGAAATCAAACTGTCCACTTAGGAAGCAACACTGATTGACAATTCATTTCGCATACTGTTGTGCAAATGGAATAGACAACAGGTGGAAATTATTGGCAATTAGCAATTAGACACACTCAATAAAGGAGTGGTTCTGCAGGTGGGGACCACAGACCACTTCTCAGTACCTATGCTTTCTGGCTGATGTTTTGGTCACTTTTGAATGTTGGTGGTGTTTTCACACTCGTGGTAGCATGAGACGGACTCTATTAACAATACAAGTGGCTCAGGTAGTGCAGCTCATCCAGGATGGCAAGAAGGTTTGCTGTGTCTGTCAGCATAGTGTCCAGAGCCTGGAGGCACTACCAGAACCGCTACCTCCGCCTTTGTGCAAGGAGGAACATGAGGAGCACTGCCAGGCATGGTAGGGAGGTCATACAGGCATGTGGAGGCCACACACAATACTGAGCCTCATTTTGACTTGTTTTAAGGACATTACATCAAAGTTGGATCAGCCTGTAGTGTGTTTTTCCACTTTCATTTTGTGTGTGACTCCAAATCCAGGCCTCCATTGGTTAATAAATTTGATTTCCATTGATGATTTTTGAGTGATTTTGTTGTCAGCACATTCAACTTTGTACAGAACAAAGTATTCAATGAGAATATTTCATTCATTCAGATCTAGGATGTGTTATTTGAGTGTTCCTTTTATTTTTTTGAGCAGTGTCTATATATATTGTACATATGCATTTTTACAAAGTGTAATTTATAAGAAGCTAACTGCTTGTGGCCTTTTAAAGAAAACTGATCTGGCTGCTTTTTACAGCTAGCCGAAGACCCATAGTTTGATGTAGTGCTGTAAAGCAGTTCTCATGAAAGATCTCATGCCTACTCCTCCAAAGTTATATAGTGCTATACCAGCAACAGTGACAGAGACAATGATCTCCCTATTATGAGTCAGTGTGCCTTTAAAATGATTTTGAAACTGTTACTTTAGGCTACAATCGCTACATATTGTTGCTTTAATGTGTTATTTTGAAAATTTCCAACCCTTGTAATATTCCAGAGACAGCCTGCTGATGGTAGCTGTTATAAAATGACATCATCACAACCTCTGATTTGTTGTTATTGCTGTTTTTTTCTTTTCATCTTCATTGCAGCATAATATTGTTTTTTAGTTGCCCTCCCAGCTGCTAAAATATTGATGGAATATCTTCACTGTATATCACACAAATGGAGCTTTCAACAGCCAGCTGCTTTTGACAAAACAATCCCATTTATTTTGTCTTCCTGAATGGGTTATTTCCAGTCTTACTAGGTCTAACTTTGACCTAATTGTTCATTTTATTTTATTTTTTATGCAACGTGGAAGCTGACAAGGAGGCAGGATGCAAGTCAAAGGTTTATTGTTATTCAAGATGAAAGACCATTAAAGTACACAAACGTAGAAAAACAAAGGAGCAACACAAGAAATAAAGATACCATAAATAAAAGAAACAAAAGACTTACATGCAAAAAGGTAACCAAAACAGAAGCAGAGACCACAAAAAACCAAACACTGAGCAAAAACAGGTGAACAACTAGGGCTATAAATACACAGAGAACAAACTACAAACACATGGGGCTAATCAGAGGGCGGGTTCACAGACTACACAGGTAAGGGGCAAGGCAAAGGGGTGGAGCAAAAGAGGAGTTGGAAAAGCAAAACAAAAACAGAAGCACATTACAGGAAGCACATGAGGGAAGGCAAACAAAGGCAGAAACAAGGGCAGGAAACCACTGGATCTAATAATATCCAGCCTGTCATTTAGTTTTTTTGGTAGGTGACATCATACTACATCTGTGCTTGTCTTCAACTATTATTTTATTAATTAATAAATCTCAGGGCAGATTACTAGATGAGAAAATACCATAAATAGATAAATACAGTATATCATTTAATAAGGTCTTGCTGTTCTCTAACTGCTTGAATTACACAATATAACTTAATAAAAAATCTGTTGGTATGCAGCGCCAGTGAAACTACATTGTTTAATTTATCATTCAATTCAATATTAACAATTCAATATTAACAATCATTGTTATTGTATATAGCATATTTAAGGACTTCAATAGTTCTCTCTCTCTCTCTCTCCCTCTCTCTCTCTATCTCTCTCGTTTTAATCTCAGATTTACATTTTTGAAAACAACATTTACTACCAGTCGGATGTAAAGGGTAGCTCTCTCAGACTGACATCATCAGGCCGAGATGGGCTGGTTTTCAACGGCATCCCTGACTGGCTGTATGAAGGTAAACACTATGCTGAAGCTAAGCACATACACATGGGTGACCTAATATCACAAACATTTCACTTTCAAAAGATACATTTATCATACGTATTTCATCTGCTAAATGATTGCCTATTTTTGTTCATGGTAAACAACCCCTCTTTTCTTGCAGCATTAACTTTTCCTCTTAAAAATTTACACCATGTAAGGATTTTCAGCCGTTTCAGATCAAGCTCAAGGTCCTTTCTTTGCTGCTACCATAGCAACACATCACTCTGTCCACCTCCAGTTTAAAGAAGTCCAAGGACTGTCTTAGGGCATTACTACATTAACCATCACCAAGCGTTACATTATACAAAATGATTTTGCTGTTTGATTCACCAAATCACATTCATATTTACATACTCAGCACTTAAATCTGCCAATCTGCTATTTCAGTGAGGAATTAATGATAGTTTTAAATAGAAATAAATGAGCAAATTTAATATAATACAGCAGATCTAGCACTTAATTTATTCTATTTAATAAGAAATTCAATAAGTAGCACTAATGGAAGTGATTCTGTAAAGCTTGTGCTCTGGCGGTGCTGGTATTAGGCATCTATAAACTATAACCCCAGTTTTACAGCACAGTTGGATTCAGCAGTGCACATGTAATTATAAGCAGGATAATAAGGGAGATTAGCCACTGGTACAACAGACACTTGTGCATGCATGTGGGAGAAATACAGTTGTAACATGCTACACAAAAACTGTGTTTGCAATATCTGCTGTACAAATTTACTTCAACTTAGATTAATGTTTATACTCCCACACCTGCACCTGCCTCATACATCACCATCCCACCATGGATTTATTTTCTCTTGTATATGTCCTGATATGACCTGCCCTAATCCTCTTGTAACTTCTACTTTGATCAAACTTTCAATACGTCTTGTTGCCTTATGGCTTTATGTACATTTGTGTCTCTCTTTATTCAGAAAGAGTTCTTCTTTGGTGAACCGTTTTTTTATAAATGAATACACATATGAGTGTGAAGAACCTGTTTAACATTGAAAATACATCTACCTCTAAGAACATTTTGCATTATACTTTATGCAAACCTTGACATTATATAAGGATTCTTCAAACTTTTAATGAATATATGTATACATACAACAAGAACAAAGGAGCACCAGGCAAAAGTTTGTGCACCCTGAGAGCTGTTAGATAACTATAGTCTAAACTAAGAATAACTTTAGGGTCTAAAGATTAAGATTAAAATCTTAATTAAACCATGTCCCAACAATCAGCTGCTGTGGGCTCCTGGCTAAGCAGCTGCCTGGTATTTGTAAAATTAAAATATTTAATGCCATAGGAACAGGAACATTAGAGGTAAATTTGAGATCTGAAAGATCTGAAAGAGAAAACTGCTCATAGAGTTGTTACAAGGGCAAATCGAAATCCATATTTGTGATTGCAGGAGCACTAAAGGACGATTTTGCAGAGCATGTTCTTGAGTTAAAGTAGAGATACCCAAGGTTAAATATTTTCATTATTAGTTAATATTAGACATGTCTATTAACAGGATCATAAGTTTAAAACACCAAAGGCAAACAGTTTCCATTAGGTAGAACCAAGCTCTGTTCAACACGTCAAAACAAACTCAAAACAATGTACATGCTGTATCCTGATTAGTGTGCTCACTTCACTCTTCTTTTTGTTTGTGCATGTTACATTTTTATGCACACCCAATTCTAAAAGGAACTTCATATCATGTAGTAGAGTAAACAGTAAGACATTTGACTTTAACTGTAGTGGTGTTTAAGAAAAAAAATTCCAAATGGAACCCAAATGGGAACACTTCAGAAAAGATACTAGCAATTAATTATATATACGTTGCTACTGTCTATCACTGGTCTGGAGTGAAGGGGCGCTATTCTACTGTGTAGCCACACTGTCTTAAATATGACCTTCATGAAAAGGTCATCACTGGAAAACTTCTGCAACAAGCCTGATGCTTTTTGAAGAACAAATTTTAAGAACTGGTGAAGTTTAAATAGAATCTTTTGGCAGCAATAAGCCTGGGTATGTCTGGTGGAACAAAGAATGCAGAATTTCATGAAATGGATACCTCTCCAAATGAAGTGGATCAGTGCCTTGGACTTATAATGCAGCCAGGAATATTTCATGAGTAGAAGGAAGAATGGCTTTAATTAAAAACCTGTAAATTATGGAAGCAAATATCACACCCCCTGTAAATAGCTTAAGATAATACTGTGGCTTCTGAAACAGGATAACAATCCTAAACGCACCTCAAAATACACAATGCATTACCTTAGGAGGTGCCAGTTGAAGGTTTTGCCATGGAACCTTACAGTCCCTCAAAATAAACATCCCTGAAAATCCTTGGATAGGCCTCAAAAGAACAGAGCATGCAAGGTACTCCAGTCTTTTGCAAAGCAGAATGGCCGATAATCTCCAAAACAAGAACTGAGAGACTGTTAGCTGGCTATAAGTGTTTACAAGCTTTGATACTTGCCGAAGGACGTTACTAAGTATTTACAACATAGCCTGCCTGTATGTTTGCTTTGGGCCCTTTTCCTATTTTGTACTTTTGAGACTATAAAGATGGGAGTTTGTAACCCCTTGTAACACGTTAAGTAAGAATGCATATATTTGGGGAGTGATTTAATAAGAGAGATGATAAATGGAGTGTAACGCACTGGTGAATGTAACTCAGAGACTGTGGTATTTTGTTGTGCTTTGTGCTGAATGACAGAGGAGGTTCTGCACTCATCAGTAGCTCACTGGTGGTCTCCAGAGGGGTCCAGCTTGGCGTTCCTGACTATCAATGACACGCTTGTACCAAACATGCTGCTGCCACACTTTACTGGGGCCCTCTACCCTAGAGGAGTACACTACCCGTATCCAAAGGTAAATACTCACATTGGCACATATAGTATAATCATATTAGACAGTTTTATCCTGGAATGGTACCAACATATTTATTGTTGCAGGAATTTAATTGCATTATGCCACACATTCCCTTTGAATTAAATGGAGCGGGGGCAGCTCTGATAGTCTTTGTTACCTCAAAACATCACTTATTGGAAGTAATTGTCATTGTTACGTTTAGTTTGTGAGTCACAGTACACAGTATAAATGCATGTTGTAGATTTACATTCCCTGACTGTATATATATATATATATATATATATATATATATATATACAGTGTGGATATATATATATATATATATATATATATATATAGTGTGGACTCTGGGTTGAAAACTGACATTTCTGAATAGAATCATATAGATTCTACTTATTGTTGTTTGTATGGCTTTATTAACCTTTACTGTAAGGTATTCCATTAAAGCTGTATTCCGAAAGTTAGATGTCCAGAATTTCGATGCTGAAGTAGCTATAAAGCCTGTCATTAATATCTTTCGTAAAATTTTGAAAAGCTGGAGAGTACCGTTGTTTAACAGACATTGTTTAAGACGACAATGGAATGCTGACATCAAGTAACTTGGATAATGTCCTGACATGTTGTGCAAATGACAAATAAACCTAAAACCTGAAACATGAAACTAATATGTTCACTGTGGAGATCCATACACCTGCTACATTAGAACAGTCCCAGAACATATGCATAAATGTACCAGGTATGGAATTACACATATTTCAGGTGTAACAAAAAATTCACTTCATTTGATGTAAGCTGTGAAGTGGTGCACACGCTCTGTAAATTATTGTACGGTGGATAAACTGACGAGCAAGATTTTTTAGTTTGAAAAGATTTTTTTAAATTTGACTTTGAAATTATATAGTAGTCCGATTGGGAGAAGCAGCAGCACAGGAGAGATCTCATTCCCAAATTTGTTCAGCCTGTGGATTTTTTCAGGTCTGTAATAAGAGCCTTATTTTCTCTCCTTTCTCTGAGATTTGCTGTTTATCAGATAGTGGCAGTTTTGGTGGTCTGCCTGGCCTTGCACAGTTGATAGGAGTCTTATTTTCTGTATATGTTCTGAACCATATAATACTGTCTTTCTGTATGTTCTGAGTTTTCTGAGTATCCTGTTTTTATCACTTGTTTTCCTTTGATTTCCCTTATCTCCTCAGATACATCAATGAAAACCATAACTTGTAGCTAATTTTGACTGGGAATTAAAAGAAATTAATGGTTATCTTTGACTTTTAGACTATACTGTAGTCACAGAAACCATAGCATGCATAATAATGTACACTTATATAAAGCACACTACTCACACTGATGCCTGAAAACACCAACATGGTCAAATACATGCAGGTAAACACACAAAGACCTTGGGACCAAAGAGCTATACAGAAGAATGGGGCAGGTGACATTTATAATGTACATCCTTTAGCTTTCAGCTTTCAGCTCGTCGAAACTCGGTCATGTTTTATTCATGCAGCTGCTGACCGTGTGTATTTGAATGGAGTGGCAGACATACAAAGGCCAATTTATATAATCAGAGTGTTTTCTTATTCCGTATTCAGATTGGACAGCCAGATGTGATTAATTTAGAATAAATATGCCTTTCAGTCCAAGGGCACAGGATTCAATTACAGCAATCATAGCTATGATAAATACACACACGTGTGCACCCACACACGCAAATGGAATCGATGAGAGGGTTTTGTTTTTGGGGGATTTGATGATGAAAATGTTCGTCTTCCTACCCCTGTAACACATCATTTCTCTCAATATAAAGTCCTTTCAGAATAATAAGGCTTTAGTGGATTGTGTGAACATGTACGCAAATAACACAGAGTTGACCGGGTTTATTAGTGGGTGTGTGACTTTTTGCTGAAGACAAGAAACACATCTTCCTCAGAGACAGAAACAAGCCTAATGATACAACTGCAGACTAATATGACTACACACAACAAAATATCATTATACACCTACATTAAGGACAACAGCCTCTGTAGAGAGGAAGGCTGAAGGTTATTTCTGCAAATCAGTATGATTGCTGCTGTCAGGTTGGGTAACTGTCAGTAGAAAACAGCAGTAATGAGGAGAGAGAGAGAGAGAGAGGGGGAGGGAGAGAAAGCACTATATGCACATACAATATTTGTGTTAGTACACACATACTCATCCTATGTTTCTTCAGGTATAAATAGGGTATTAATAGTTGTATGCCCTTTGTTTTCAGCAGTAACAGTCTCTACTCTTCTGGAAAGGCTTTATGCTAGGTGGTGAAACACTGCTGTGAGGATTTTATTGCATTCAGCCTCAAGAACATTAATGAAGTCAGATACTGATGTTGAACAATGGATCACAAACATTGTGCATTGTGCTTGATCACTTCAGAGAACACAGTTCCACACTCTCAGAACACAGTGTTTTCTCAGAAAGTGTATTAAACTGTCACAGGGACGGTACCCCTCATGTCACTGGGGGTGGTACCCTCGGTATTATATCTGCAGAATCTGTAGTTAGAGAATGGCACCGTATTTCATTGCATATATATTTGTATGTATATATATATATATATATATATATATATATATATATATATATATATATATATTTATACAGTATCTCACAAGTGAGTACACCCCTCACAATGTAAAGTAGTCAGTGTACAGCTTGTGTAACTGTAAATTTGCTGTGCCTATAAAATAATGTAACACACAGTCATTAATATCTAAACTGCTGGCAAAGAAAGTGAGTACATCCCTAAGTGAAAATGGCCAAATTGTGCCGAATTAGCCATCTCCCCTCCCTGGTGTCATGTGACTCGTTAGTGTCACAAGGTTTTGGGTGTGAATGAGGGGCAGGTGTGTTAAATTTGAGGTCAGCGCTCACACTCTCTTATACTTGTCACTGGAGGTTCAACATGGCCCCTCATGGCAAAAAAAGAAGTGTTGCTCTACATGGACTATTGTCCCAGATGGAAGCCTGAAAAGATGATGCACAAGAAAGCAAGGACAGGGATTACTGGAACCATCTCCTGTTGATCTCATGAGACTAAAATAAACTTATTTAATTCAGTGTTATGCGGCGGCTACCAGGTGAGGAGTACAAAGACAAGTGTGTCTTGTCTACACCCAAGCATGGTAGTGGAAGTGTCATGGTTTGGGGCTTCATGGCGGCTGTGGGAAGTCACCACTAGGCATGGCGACCTTAAACTTGAGTGCTGCTGTTCCTGAGCATCCTGTTCAACTGGTAATTTTGTTGGGTTGTACTTGGTTTGGCTGAAGCAGAACTCATACACTGTAAAAATGAAGCAGTCTTGAATAAAAAGAGTAATACTGGGTGATCACTACTGAATGTGTTCTCTTTAGGACCACAAAAGACACAAATGAGTCATTACCCTGCAACTCACATGTCTGGTCATATTTAGTGGACTTTAACGAATAATTTAAAATAATTTATTTAAATAAGCCCTTCATACCTGCATAAGAGTGCGTCATCTTCCAATAGAGGCTGACATGTAGAGCCATTTCTGTTTCTACAGTAATCTAGAACAGACAAACCAAACACTGGCTATAGAAAGTGCCTTTCATATTGCTACATTGAAGAAGCAGCTTAAATTCCACTGTGCTACAGAAAGTAGACTGTTGAAATAAGAAATTTAGTAATTGCTTTCAGTCTTGGCTATTTGTGTTGTGAGAAATTTGAAACCCAAATTCTAAGGGCCATACTTCATATTTAGTGCAAAAAAAAAAGCGGTGGGGAATGGAGTGATTTATTATCATCAAAGAAGAGAAAACATGAAGAAGTTAAATTAAATCAGGAGAGGATAAACACGGTTGTGGACATTCACTGGTGGAAACTGCTGATAAGGAACAGATGTGATGCTGATATTAACTGTCTTCTGCTGGATATGTAATTAAGCATACAAATCTAAATCCAGTTTGTTGTTTGATAGCTTTAGCTAAAACATGGCTATGCGATTAATTGCAATAGAGAATTTCATCACTAATTGCTTTCATCATCTTAGAGTGTGTACATTTCAAATACTGAGTTTAACTGTTTTTCAACGCTGTATTTTTTTTTACAGGATAAGTGTGAAATGACCTTAATGTAAGCTGTGAAAAGTAATCAAATAGCCTGTAACTACTCACACAGGTGTTTGTAAATACCAACAGCCTTATTTTTAACACTGATTTGAGAGCACAGTAAATAACTGATTGCAGAAATCACTTGCTAATAAGGTGTGTGATTTTGTGTGTGTGTGTGTGTGTGTGTGTGTGTGTGTGTGTGTGTGTGTGTGTTAGCTTGGTCAGGTAAATCCTACGGTAAAGCTGAATGTTGTAAGTCTGGATGGCTCATCGCACACTAAAGAACTGCTGCCCCCAAGCAGCCTAGAGAAAAGGTACTGTCCACCCACACATACAGAATGAAACAATGTAAAATATCAGGTGAAGTTTCTTAATATGATATCCAGAATCAGTTTGTAAGCCATGTTTATCGCTGTACTTAGTTATGTTTTATCACCTACCTAAGCACAAAACAAAAAAAAAATGAACAATCTAAAATGTGCAGTCCTGTGAGAGGTTTAAGTGGGCCAGAGAGCAGTATAGGGTTAATAATTGTTATTCTAAGGTTAAAATATGTGCAATGAACATTAAATAATGTTTATGTTATGCGGAAACGCTGTAGCTTCCATGTCAAAGTGCTTGTAAACATGTTTGTGTTTGTTTGCTAGTGAGTACTACATTAGCATGGTGAGGTGGGTGACCGAGGAGTGTGTGGCTGTGCGCTGGCTGAACAGAGCTCAGAACACATCTATCCTCTCACTGTGTTACATACACACTGGAAAATGTGTAAGGGTGGGTTATCTCTGACACACACAGACACATACACACATACACATACTCATGCTCACACTTATGCAATCACAGGCAGCAATGTGTGTTTGTTTATTGTTATTGACTGACACACATGCAAATACACACTTCCAAAGATGATTACTCATGCTGACTGACAAACACACACACACACACACACACACACACACACACACACACACCTACACACACACACACATTAGTCACGCACACACACACACACACACACCCTAATAGATTGCTCTTGTTGATGGACACACCATTAAATACACATGCACATAGAGATGATTGTTCTTGTGGTTGACTTAAAGTAACTCTACACCCCGGGATTTTCTTACCTTAGAAGCATGTCATGACTTCAGACAAGTGGATCGACCAGCAGGTAACGTATTAACAATAATAAACGTAACCACCATATTAGCATGTCCACACTATAGTATTATGAGTATTATGACGTTTCTGGGCCAGATGTACATATGAGTACACGCACAGTGTGCCTTGATGCAGCTGCGCTATACCCCTGAATTTAACATGCAATTTACTGAGACTGCAACTTATCACGCAACCTCCCCCTAGTTCTTCCCACTAGCAGCTCACTTGTAAAAGGCACAGAGAAATAATTAGCCAGCTTGAGATAGAACAACCAAGGAAACTCAGCGATGGAGAGTGTTAAGACAAAATCAAGGCATTTCCCATCAAAACATTGTACAGATAAAAAGAGATTAGGACACATTAATACTGGTACTTCATGCATATTGCAGCTGGATCATGGGTACATGTCTGCAGCCATTGTTAAATAAAGTCTTTTAACAACATGTCTAATACAATAATCACTTGCATGTGTATTATCCCCACCCACTTGTTGCACAGTTCTCCCTTGTTTTGCATGGCCCATATGATATACATGAGGAAAAGAAGTACATTTTGTGTTTTACCATGTACACAGATCATAAACTGTGAAATTAGGCTGATGCGCCTGTTTCATACATAACACATGGACAGATTGTGTGCAATTTGTACCTGGAATTGGATCAAAATGCTTAATTAATCAGGCCCTCGGTTTTCCTTAAGGCAAAGTTTTATTGAGAAGGTGGAGTTTATGAGTGTCCTGCTATGTCATTGGTGCAGAATGAAGAACCTGTATTTTCCAAAGATGGAACCATATTTTTTATGACGTTACCCATAAAGCATGGCAGCAATGGATCCTTTCGCCACCTCACCATGATGTCAGAGCAGGTAGAGACACTTTCCACACAATCACACTCAAGCAAACACAGATACCAAACACAATACCAGGAGCCTTATTATCAAAGTTAACCCTTGAGGACAGCCAAGAGCACTATACAGAACCGTTATTATAGGGAACAGAACTTCAGAATTCCAAAGTAAACAAATTCATACATTTACATTATATACATAATATGTCTTTTGGACAGCCAATAACTGTGCTCTTTACATGACCTTTGTTGTATCCTGAGCTCAGGGCACAGGCTCAGAGGTCAACGTGCGACACCTGACCTCTGGTAGCTGGGAGGTCACAAAAATTTTGGCCTACGACGAGCGTTTGAACACTGTGTGAGTCACACACACCAACACAAACACATATCCACAAAGGTATGTACACACTCTGGAAATAAATAAGAGACTCCAGTTTCTCCACATGTCTTTACATGTACAGCAGGTTCTTAGTGAGGAAAAGAAGGTTTGTGTTCAAGCTTTACTGGCAGATACAGATTCTGAGCATCTGGGGTGAAATGCACAATGCACAGCGAGCATGATTTAAAACCGGCTTCTGGAGGCATCATTAGTCGTTTAATGTATATCTAGACCTACAGGAGTGTACAGATTAAAACAAAACTGCTTGTTCTATATATATATATATATATATATATATATATATATATATATATATATATATATATATATATATATATATATATATATATATATATATATATGTATGGAGAGAGAGAGAGAGAGAGAGAGAGAGAGAAGTAGAGTAATATGATAATATTCTGCATTGTTTCATTGTAGATATTACCTCAGCACAGAAGGTGGAGCCTCTCACAGACACCTGTACAGGTGAGCACAGAAATATTCCAAAGCTTTCATGTGCAGGTGATCGTTACTCCAGTATGAGTATGTGAGAATGAATGTAAATCAGCTCTGATAATTCAGTTAAATTAATCAAATAAAATATTTGTAACTGTGTTTGTTATTTGTTATTAGCTTGAATAAGTTGGATGTTGGCTCCAGGTACAGTTTATATGTCTAGGTTGATTTGCTAGTGAGTAATGATGAGTGCAATGGTAGGGATGAGAACCTCCAGCTGGGAAAAAAATCCACACCTCTACACAAAGATGTGCTAAGATAAAACACTGAAGAACAAGCACAGCTTTCTTAATATAGAAACACATACATACACACTTACAAAATACAATATATTGGTAATAATCACACATTTTTCATTGGAGCACCTATCTGTGCTCCATTTACTGTGATTACTGCATCCACTTACTCTGGCATTGTCTTGACAACCTTATGCAATGTCACAACATTTATTTCCACCCAGATTCATTTCCAGCCAAGATCTTGTATTGATGATCGGAAAGTCAAACAACATCTTACCCTGACTTGCTCATTCCTCTAAAGTAGGACTAATCAGACCACATGACCTTTTTCCTTTGCTCCAGAGTCCAATTGTTATGCTCCCTAGGAAATTGAAACCTTTTGTTTAATTAGCCTCACTAACAAATAGTTTTCTTTCAGCCAAACTTATCCACATTCAGCTGTTTAGTCCCAATCCTGTGAGTTTATTACATTATACCTCTCAAAAAAATCCCCAACTCTTACTATTAATCAAAGCAGTGAGATATACTGATGATAATCCTTAGAGGTCTTAATAATGCACTGGACAGTTCTTAATTCAGTCCCAGTCATTTCAGCTTCAACTTAGTGATTGCCTTTGGTTGATGCAGGCCAATAATTTGACCATTCTGAAACATCCCTTAAAGAGCCACAAATACTCCTAAATAACTCATTGCATTAAATAAGATTGAAATGTTGCCAACTGAAACATATTAATCACTGAAATAATATCCTCCTGGAGGCTCTTAGTATTTGCTTGTCCAAATCTGGACTTTGGCTTTTTATCTCCAGGCAGGGTATATTACAATACAGTGAATACAATCAATATTATTGAAGAAAAACTGGATAGTTAATCTAAAATTCAGCCTAAAAAGTCCAACTACAGAAAGTATAATTTATGGGCATAGGTAGTTACTGAATAATATGTGATATGGTTAATAATTAAGTCATTTGCGCAAGGCCAGTTTCTCAGACCCTGGAGTAAAAATTCTTATCAATGATGAATCACCATTGTAAATGCAATTGAGTAAAGCATTTTGCTTAATCCATATCCAGGAAAGTAGCCCCTAGAGTTAGAGACGCTACTACAGACACTACACTATTATGTAGTGTACCACATTTTAAAGACTGATGTACAGTGTGTCACAGTGATGTTGTGTTTTGACTTGTCTCTTCAGGGTAAGCACAGTGGATCCATTTCATCGAGAGTGTTTGACATGTTCTCTATTCAAACCCTACTGCTCCTACTATGAAGCTTCCCTAAGCTCTGATTCACAAGCAGTACTACTGCACTGTGCAGGTGCGCCCCCACTTCATCACAGTAATACACATATGCACTACATGTCCTCAAATATCAATATCCTTACTAATCAATGCATTCAGCTGCTTGAAGATGCACCTGTTGCTTATGAAAGTGTGAACATGCTGTATATACTTTAATCTCCATAGAAAAGAAGTAACAGTAAAATGGAACACACTGAAGTAGCCACACATTAGGGTCACCATGACTAATGGCAGAGTCGGCTAGAGGGGTGTAAAGCCTCCCGACACTGAACTGTGGAGCAGTGACTTCCTTTGATTTATGAGATGGATTGCTGTTTGTGACCTCACCAATGCTCTTGTGGCTGAATGCATTTAAATCCTCATAGCAATGTTCTAAAATCTAGTATAGAGCATTCTCAGGAGAGTAGAGACTGTTACTGCAGCTATTAATACCCTTGAGAGAAATGACAGACAGCCTACAAGCTTTTTGACTCTACCCCTATTTTTCAAGATAGAAAATAATGCTAAGCCCTTAATTTTTTCACATTTTTAAGAATTAATCTAATGTAGCAGAATCTAAACTGACCCACTTAAGGTAAAATATTTTGCTTGATTATTTAATGTGTTCATGATATATTTTTCTCAGGGCCTGGTGTTCCCAAAACTACTGCACATCAGCTCGGCAACATGACATGTGAGTATTAAACACAAAAGCATATGCCCACACATGCACAGAGACAAATAAAACCAACTGACTGCTCTGTCTAATTACAGCTGACTAGAGTACTTGGCCATTCTGAATGTCAGAATATGAATATTCCTCCGTTTTTGGCAGGCCATTTTCAGTGCTCCACTTTAATGACTCAGTGGGTATTTTGCCAGTAATAACCTCAGAATAAAACTAAATTATCACATGCCTGGCTAAAGATCAGATAATTACTGGCTATTTAAAGCCTCTGCCTGGGTTTTTCGGAACTCTGTGGCGGCTCCTCCACCTTTATTTTATTTAACACTGAAGGAAGGAATTAAATGTCCTGACCTTTACAGAAGCATAGGCTCAGCTCGGAAAACAACAGTCCCTTCCATAAATTAAAAATAGTTGGTTCCGGTTTTGCTTTTAAAAGGGTAGCTGACTGTACTGCATGTTAAACATCTAGGCTGTGTTGTATTTGTAAACCAGCAGGTATATACCATGAATTCATTAACATAAACAGATTAGTCAATCCTTAATTGTTCATTTCTGTCTAAATAAATGGTAAACACAAACAGCGTGGTTCCACCTATTTTGTTTCCTGTTAGATCTTTATGTCAGAACTGACTTTATTAACTTTATTGTCATAGAGCAACCACACAAATTCTCTATTATTATTATTATTATTATTATTATTATTATAAAACAGATGATGTATGTGATGGTGTGTGTGTCAGAAGTCACTGCCCTGATAGCAAAATTACTCTGGCTGAATTTTATCTGGCCCACTGGATTGAGAACACTTGGGCGAACTATTTCTGATTGCAAGATGTGGTGCACATATGCACCAGGTTAGGGCCACACCTCAGGCAAAAATAGGCAACTCTGCTATATCTCTGCGCCAGAAGTGGACCAGATCTGTTTTGGAACCTGTCATATGAGTTTAATATATATATGGGCCACTTTTGGCTTACCTGGAGTTTGTAACTAGGCAGTACTGCTGTCTCTGTGCCTGAGGTGAACCAGATCTGCTTTAGGGCAGGTAGACCAAATGTGTGTTTAAAATATGTGGGCCACCTTTGGGTCACATGCAGATTACCAGTCTCGACTGTGGGCCAGCAGCACCATATCTTGATCAGATGTTGACCACATGCACATGCTATCAAATTTTTCTATTCCACCTTCAGTGGTGCGTAAAGGCGGGATGTGTCAGAAAAGAATGTAACTGCTGTACTATTTAGGGTGAAATAGGAAAATTCATATAAGAAGCTGACTTCCAATTCATGTAGATTGCTGCAGTTCACAGAAACAACTGGATTCCAGGGAAAACGTTGATTTCCAGCTGCCATTTTGTGTGAGATGTGTTGGATATCAGGGTAAAACCATACCTTAAGTTAAATACTATATTGACAGATCATCAATTAAAAATGTATTATCTTTAATTTTCTTTTTAGTTATGTATAAAATGCTGATTAGATGGTGCTAGCAATTTAAAATGTAGTTATCGTTTTAAGGAGGAAGAACCAAGTTTAGACAGTTAGACAGATAACTTTGTAGATCTAAAAGTTAGACCTGGAAAGGGGAAACATGGTGAATTCATAGTTTACTTTTAAGGCCAGCTGCCTTTATTTGAAGCAGATAATCTCTTGATTCTTTTCCCTTTTCACTGTTACCCGTAATTAACCCAAGTTTGCTGTAGAGTGTTTAGGCACATATAGAGAATATATTCTGACAGGAAAGTGACATCAGTGCATGTCCTCTGTAGGTGCATTGGTCTAAGGTGATATATATCGTCTCTCTCTTTCTGCAGGTCATATGACTTTAGATTCCGGTCTGGAGTTCAGAGAATCACTCAGACAGAGACAGATCCCACGCAGAGAGATCCGAACGTTACTCTACAATAACCAGGGTAACAAAACAGCATCATTAGCAGTAACACAGACATTACAGAAATGTGGTCAGTGCAACTCGCATTTGGTCAGCGCAAGCAAAATGGTGGGTTTTATAGTACTAATGGCCTTTGTGGTAATAACAAACACATTTTAGGTGGTAGCAGGATGGAGGTTTGTTCACAGTGATGAATCTTATAATGAGGATTTGTTTGCAGTTCTGCGGTTGGAGCTCAGCTTCCCTCTGGATTTTGATGAGAGCAATCAGCACCCTGTGCTCCTCATACTGTACGTTTATCTATTTATTCTCAAATTAGCCATGCTTTACACTCACGCACACACACACACACACACACACACACACACACACACACACACACACACACACACACACACACACACACACACACAATTAAGGTACCTTTTTAAAACACACAGTTTGTCCAAAAGTTTGTAGACACTTGCTTATCAAGTGTTTCTTCTGTTAATTAGGAGTGAACATGCTTTACTCTTTTAGGGAGGTTTTACATTAGATGTTGGAACATTGTTGTGAGAATTGATTGCATTGACCACAGGAGCATTAGTAAAGTCAAGTACGATTGTGCTCCATCACCCACTGGGAAACTTTATACCCCTTTGAAGCTTTACATTAGGCATGGTGACCATAAGCCCCATACAGCTGCTCCAGAAGATCCCATTCTGTTGGCTTTTTAATGGAGGTTATACAAGCTGTGTGTGCAACTGAGCTCCTGTATCAACAGTAGATTCACCTGCAGTTAATAATTACAATGGGTGTCTGGATTCCCTTGGACACATACACTCACTGAGCACTTTATTAGGGTCACCTGCCTTGTTTCTGGACTCATTGTCAACTTTATCGACTCCACCTAACATACCTAACAGGTGCATTTTGTATCTATCCAGTTACAGACTGTAGTGCATCTGTTTCTCTACATACTTTCTTAGCTCCCCTTCTTCAATTGTCAGGACCCCCACAGGACCACCACTATGAAAGTATTTGTGTGGGGGATCATTTTTAACACTGCAGTGACACTGATGTGGTTGAGGTGTGTAAGTGTGTGTTGCACTGCTCAGTGAGTGTATAATATAAACAGGTTATATAAGTAAATGGGCCCATTTTGTGTTCAATGCATTAGATCTGCATTCAAGTGACTAAGTACAGAACAAGTACACTCATTTTAAAGTATTTTAAAGTATTACATATTACATTTTTTTCTCTTAATATAGTGTGTAAGTTTAAATCCTAGTTTAAATACTAAAATCTAGAATTCTAGTCAGACAAATTAATTGACTGTGTTATTTCAAAATTTTCTGAATTTTCTTCTAAAAATGATGCATATGCATCATTTTGGCAGTGGCAGTGGCAGTAAACCAAGTTTATTCATCCAAATCCACCAGTGATCCAACAGAAGCTTTTTTTAGTTTTATAAATTTGTGATTTCATAACAACACTGATAAATCTGACATAATAATAATAATAATAATAATAATAATAATAATAATAATAAAGCAGAAGAACTACAGGGGTTGGACAATGAAACTGAAACACCTGTTATTTTAGTGTGGGAGGTCTCATGGCTAAATTGGACCAGCCTGGTGGCCAATCTTCATTAATTGCACATTGCACCAGTAAGAGCAGAGTGTGAAGGTTCAGTTAGCAGGTAAGAGCACAGTTCTGCTCAAAATACTGCAATGCACACAACATTATGGGTGACATACCAGAGTTCAAAAGAGGACAAATTGTTGGTGCACGTCTTGCTGGCGCATCTGTGACCAAGACAGCAAGTCTTTGTGATGTATCAAGAGCCACGGTATCCAGGGTAATGTCAGCATACCACCAAGAAGGACGAACCTCCACCAGCATCACGTAGTGACCTGGCCACTATCCTGCAAGAAGAATGGCTTAAAATCCCTCTGACCACTGTGCAGGACTTGTATATGTCATTCCCAAGACCAACTGACGCTGTATTGGCCGCAAAAGGAGGCCCTACACCATACTAATAAATGATTGTGGTCTAAAACCAGGTGTTTCAGTTTCATTGTCCAACCCCTGTACATAGCGGATGCATTTTGGTGTTGCAGCAGAGAAAATAATACAAAGAAAGACACATGAACAAACTCTAAACAGAAAAAAAATTATCCAGGAACAAGCTTATAATTGGAATACTAATACCTCAATTAATTATAATTTAGTTTGTACTATTATTTATTATTTTATCCAATTATAAAACAAGAACACATTTTCCCACAAGTAATACACGCCTCAAGAGAACTTATTTTATTAAAACAATTGCTTTTAAATGGAATGTAATTCAAATATAATAAGAACTAATCAGAGCACATTACTAAAATTGTGTAATCCATTATATGCTGCTTCTGATAAGAGATTTAATTAGGTGATCAGTAATCTGTAATACATTTTCAACAGCCCATTTTGAGTGTAACTTTTCTAGCTCTGCATGGCATATTAGACCATCCGAAGCATTATGAAGATTAGCTTTCATTCATTATGAAGGCTGGGAGCTCATCTCATGCATTTTAAAATACTTCAGTTTTCACAAAGCCTGAAAATGTAAGCGAATCACTTTAGACCTTGAAAATAGACTCTTGTTGTGTTATTGATATTTGGTTCTTGGATTCCAACATGGATCAATAATCCTGAGAGCAACCACTCAAATCATGTCAGTCGAGTGTCCGGTCATGTTAGTGTCTAATCAGAGCAGTGTTACGGCAACAGCAGGGTACACAGTCTGTTAGCTCTTTATTGATCCTGCCACATTGCTGATTACCTATCACCTGCTATTGATTACACGACACAGCCAGATGCTTTTTCACTCTTTTCACTCTGTTCTGTACATGTCTGTGACATGCACATACCAACAAACGTTGATTTTTTCTTTCCTTCTTCAGTGACAGTGCCCCTGGTGGTCAGCAGGTGAGTGAACGTTTCCGTCTGGACTGGGACTCCGTGCTGGTCAGCTCTGATAAAGTCATAGTGGCTCGTCTAGACGGCAGGGGCAGCGGATTTCGGGGTCAGAAGATTCTACAGGAAGTCTATAAACGTCTAGGAGTGGTAGAGATTCAGGACCAGCTTGCTGCTTTGGAGTGAGATTCTCTCTCTCTCTCTCTTTCTTGTTTCTTTCTCGTTACTTATACCTTCATTTATATAAAAACCAGAACATCTGACAACATTTAATTAAAGTTATAATATTCCTGTTTGTGTAATGAACTGCTCTAAGGTACACATTAAGAGTATTATTCTGAGATCACATTTCAGTACATCTCTGATATTCATTCCACGGTCATATTCCTCTCACTGTTTGTTCAGTGAATTGCACTTAGACTTTCATTATATGAGTTAGCGAAGCAAAGAGTGGAGACAAAAGGCCCCTTTTTAATTAATATTATAATTCCATGTCATACTTTGTCATTTCAGTTGCGTATCTGACATTACTTTTGGTACCCTAATGCTCTTATTGTTTGCTTGTTCATAAGTTTATATTGTACGTGATAGTCTGGTAAATGTGATGATACATGAAGCTCCTTTATAGTTTAGATTTACATATTCGTTTAGTAATGCAGTAAAAGTTGATTCCATGTTGTTTTATAAACAGCTATCTAAGCATCTAACTGTGACTTAATGTACAACATACTTGGTCTGCTGGATAATCTTGTTTTTCTCTGTATGTTCAGGTATCTGCGGAAACAGCCATATATCGATGGGAGAAGAATTGGGGTTTTGGGCAAGGTAAGGATTAAAGTTACCTCAGTCACTCTCAGCAATCACAATCATTTACAGGGTGTATAAATGACAATTAAATAAAACATAATTTCTGTATGGTCTTTTGTCCATCATAGAAATTGTCTTTAAATTCACAAATGCAGCATAAATTTGCTTGTTGTAGTGGTACAACACATTGACATTTACTGCCCAACACTTTTAGATAATGGAAAGGTAAAGGGAATGTTTTTTGTCATTACTGTTTTCGAGATCTGTAACTGTCAGGAATGTGCAGAAACAGAGCACTTTGGTAAAGACATCATTTCTTTACAGGGCAATTCCTGAGATCTTTAGTTATAACTGCCACAAAATAAATTAAAATTGTCAACAGAAAGTAAAGAAACAAGCACTTTGAAGGTATGTCAAAGACAGTTTTGTAGGGTTACCAACTTTTATGAAGTGGAAATAACTAACCCTGTTGGGGAGAGAGTGGTGATTGGAGTAGTTAGTTAGTGATGGGGATTCTAATAGCGCTGAAGAATCTAGAGCCAAAATGCTTGAAGTCAAACCTTCTACAGTGCCGACTGTGTTTTTATCACCATATTCGACTTGAGGCGTTCTGACAGAGTTAAGGGGATGTGAGGGAAAAGTCTGAATTAGCGTAGTGAGAGTTTGTTTAGGAGCTTTAAACTGCACCAGCGCTGAAATGAAAGCAAAAACAAAGTTTTTCACATGGTGTCATGGAAAAGCGGATGAAAATGCGCTCTTTTCTGCTTCTTATTCAAATTTCTGTTCCAGCTTAAATAGTGCTGTACATTCTGACTACATGTCACTGTAGCATTGTTGTCAGTCCATCATAATAACGTACCTCTGTTGCCCTGATGTTGCCGTCTAACCTTGTGTCCAATTAGTGTTGAAGGTTCTGCTCCCAGTTATACCACGTATCTCTGTCTTTATATGTATCACTCTGTCTTGTCCTTCTCTTGTTACTTCTGTGTAATTTGTATCTACTATTGGATGCCTTGAATTTCCCTCTGGGATTAATAAAGCATCCATTCATCCATCCATCCATCCAATCAATCAATCAATCAGTCAAGAAAGGACAGGTAGGAGAGAAAGAAAACATAAATGCAATTCTCTTTACCAAGGAACTGCGAGGGCCTGCTTTGAGCAAAAGACTATATATAAATAGCAGCGAAAGAAAGAGTTAACATTGGTGCTGCTCATCTTACAAATTGCGCATTTAAGGTTGTAAAGCTATATGTGTCTTATAATTGTCAATCCAGTCTAGTTATCAGAACCTCATGTTGCTGTATCGCAAGTCAGTACCATGTTTTATTTATTATCTTTTGTGCATAAAATCATAGCTTTATAGAAGAGGGCAAAAACCTGATTTAAGTCAATGGAACCATTTTTTCCCCTAAGCAATTTAGGCCATTTCTTTTGGTCCATTCCTAATGAAACTTTCACTCTATTGTCACGCTTCCGGGTATTCCCTGCTCCGGTGCTTCTCCGCACTTAACTTCCCAGAGGGCAACGCTCGATGACGCCACGCCCGCGTCCAATCCGCTTCGTTCTCCATTACCGGAGTTTTAGCAGACAGCTGAACTTAATTTACGCCCTTAATTTATACCTCTCCACGCCGCTTCAGCTTTTGCGAAGCTTTGCCAACTTAGTTAGCAATCCTGAGCGTTCTTTCTGTGTATTATCTCTTTTCTGTTATCGACTACCCTTTTGCCTTTTCCTCCTAACTTGATTGCCTCCGCTGATTGTCTCTCTTGGTTTCGACTTTGCCTGCCTCGACTACGTTTCTAGCCCTAGCCCTGTTGCTGTATCTGCGTTGCTGCGTAGTTTGTTCACTCCCCTGTTCAATAAACATTCTGCCTTGACTTTTAACTCTGCAAGCGGCGACCCGGAGTCTTTTGCCTGACATCTATGAAACAGCAGCTGCTGTGTTTAAATGATGTATAAAAGTAAAAGCAGACAGGAATGGAGTTACATGTTTGTCTTTGCACAGTGCCGATATATGATTCTGTACCTGAACCAAGTTTACGCATTGTTCTAGTTACACAGAAACATGGGGTCTAATTCTTCATTAGGTTTAGTTCCAATGTAATCTTCGCACTACATTAGACAGTGCTTCTGTGCTGCACCTACATGTGGATAATCGTGTGTGTCTGAACCAGAGTCTGGGTGGTTTTTCAGGCCTACGGTGGTTTCCTGAGCTCTCTTCTCCTCCTGTCTCATGGGTCTCTGTTCCGCTGCGGTGTTGCCATGGCACCTGTGTCTGACTGGAGACTCTACGGTACAACTGAACTCATTATGGCTCGAGTACAATAACACTAACACGCCTCACACACTATATGGTTTCAAGTACCTTTTGATATAGACTTTAAAAGCCAAATTCGTTCATTTGAATCTCAAGTCATTTGTCAGCCTCCTCAGCTAGCACTTGATTATGAAGAGCAAAGAGCTGTATGCCCTGATATTAATTCACAATGCTCTGATACTTGTTCAAAATATGTTGATCTTGAATCTATATGCAAAGCTGCTTTCAGAAGATAAAATATTCATAAACCCAGAGCATGTATTTTTAATGTATTTCTTTGCCCCGTGTTTTAAACTTACACTTTACACTTTCTATGCTATAAAAATTGCACAGGAGCTCCACTCTTCTCTAGAAATCTTTGAGCCTTCATTTCATTTAATCTCTCTCTACTGGATCTAAAAATCAGCTGGATAAAAAATCTGAATTTAAACATGTAGCATCTTATAGTGCCTGAAAGACCCTGGCTATCCACAGATGGCCTTCACACTCTGTTCATTCAGGCTAGAAATCATACTCACCTTAATTTAGGTGACTTGTTGTAGGTATGAGTGAACGATATGTGCCTTCAACCATGTGTGCCTGTACCATAAGCCTTATGTACCTGCACTACACGTCCAAAAGGTTGTTTACTCTGAAATTGAATGCAATAATAGGAAGCTTGCCCTACCCTTTGTTGCAGTAACAGCCTCTACTCACCTAGGAAGGCTTAATACTAGATGTTCGAACATTGTTGTAGGTACTTGATTACATTTAGCCACATAATCAATAGTGATGTCTGGCTCATAAACACCAGTTCTGTTCTTCCCAGAGAAATTGTATGATGCTTTAATGCTATAGTTCTACACCTAAAGTCCCCTCCCCCACTAGCCAGTGATTGGCACTGGGCATGGTAATATTACTCTCATATGCAGCTGCCTCAGAGCATCCTGTTCTATTGAAGAGATTATGTAGTTGAATCTTTGCAGATGAACAACTTTACTAGGAGAAGTGTCTGGATACTTTTGGACATGCAATGTAGTAGCAAATTGCTATTATGCATATGTTATGATCCCATTACTGAATATGACTGTAAACTAATGTCAGCCAAAGCTTGTCTACACTTGGCTTAAGCTCTTTCCTTGACTTATTATTGAGTGAGAGAGTATAACAACAGCTGCTTGTGCTGTTTTATTTATCTGTGAAGGTTCAGCATTTACCGAACGCTATTATGGATTCCCAGCCAGGGATGAGCACAAATACCAGGTAACATGCCTCTTTATATATAATTACTTTATCTATGTATTCAGCATTCACACGTTCTTCCTAGGAAAACCATTTGATTGCGTTTGTCTGTGTTTAAAGGTTATTTCTAAAAATATTACAAAGGCGTAGCGCCTGTCATGCATTAAATGTAGCCTGCTGTGCTTAACAGTCAAATAAGAACAGCCTAAAATAAGACAAAGAGAGACAAAATAAAACAGTGGAGGATTAAGATAATAAATAATAAGTAATGCAGTTTAAATCACAGGTGAAATAATAATTTAAAAAATGCCTGCAGAAAGCTTTGCTTTTGGTTCTTCAAATGTTCTTTAGTTCTGTAGTGCTGAAATGCTTCTTTGCATAGAGAAAAAGTCCTTCAGACTGATTTATGCTGCATGGCCAAAAAAAAGTCACAACTGAAATAAGCAAGAACTTAAGAGCCTTTGATTGGATAAATGCTGCACTGATTTGTTTCAGCCATCAACAATTCTTTTAACACCAACCGATGCAGTGAGTGGTTTCTCATTTCTCGTTTCTCGTAGGAAGGTGCATCCTGTGGTCATGAAAATATGTTACTGTATTTCAGAAGGATCACAATTTAAACCTGCATCTAACAAAGAAAACATTTAAGAAGATGCTGAATAGACTTGCATTGGGTTAGGAACTGTCCATTAGCATTATTAAAGCCTGGTAGAATAGCAGTAAATCGTCAATTTAGTGACAAGAAATATTGGATGACCGTGATCAGATATCACTTTAATGCTTGGTGAATTATAATAAACTGACAGTAGAACTCACAGCTATGTTTAGTAGCAATTCCACACAAACAGTAAGACACAATAGGATTTGTACTAAACTGGTAAGTGGCCATAAGTAAATCACTTGTTAGTGAAGCTAATCAGGAAAAAAGAAACATATTGACTGAACCGTGGCAAAAGGTCAAGTGATCTAATGCATCCACATTCTTTACTATTCCATAGGATAAGAAGTGAAGGGCATAAAGTGATGCAGCCATTGTGTATAGTCCACTGTACAAACCTCTGGCGGCAGCTTTATGATCTGTGGTTGCTTCATTGTTTCTTACTTGATACAATGATTTAAATAGTGAAAGAGTGGTTCAAGAAGAATGAGAAATCATTTTCATACATGAATTGGCCAGCACCTGATCAGTTCGAACCTTAACACCATTGTTTTTTTGTTATTTTTTTTTTAATTGGGATGTGCTGAGGACGACTTTAAAGAGTGCTTTGACCCTTCTATCATCAGTACAAGATCATACCTAAACATAAGTGTAATTCAGAATGGAAATAAATGTTGTGACGTCACATAAGGTCATCAGAGCAATACCTCAGGAAAAGAGCACCCTGATCAAAGCTAAATGTGAAATGTCCAACTAAATATTTGAGTGTGTGACTTATTATTGGCCAGGCAGTGTAGAATGTGTTGTAGATTGTTCTGTTCAGAATCTTTCTATAAAACACCAACAGGGTACAATACAATACCTTGTAATAACAGCAGAACCCTTTTTGGTGCTATATAGAACCTTTTTCAGTGTGGTTCTACATAGAACCATATACAACACATTTTATATTAAACTGAGGAACGATTTAACCCTGCATTTGAGCATTTAAGACCATTTAAGCATAGAACTATATAAAACTCTTAAGAACCATATAGACCCCTTGTACTATAAAGTACTATACAGAACCCTTAAACATTTTTTAAGTGTTGGTGATCAACTGCGTTGGAACATATTTATAAGGCCACTCAGACTGATAGTCTGCTCCTCCTGGTTGCATTGTGATGCCTCACTTTTCTGTGTGTTAGATCTCCAGTCTGCTGCCAAACATCAGCAGCTCTGAGCAAGTGAAGTTTCTGATCCTGCATGGCACAGCTGACGGTGAGCGAGACTTTTCTTCTGTCTCTCTGCAGAGCTCACATTACACAGACAGCTCTTAGCTCTTTCCAGATTACCCACAGACTGCATTAACAGCTCTTAGCTGGCCAGCATTGTGCACACACCCTGTAAGAGCAAAAAGAGGACCTGTTTTTGAAGTAACATGGCTGGAAATGGCTAAGAGGCAAATGCTTTTGAGAAAGGACTCTTAGTTTTGGATGCAGGCTTTCACAATCCCATTATTCTTTACTTTATAATGTCATCATTTGTCAAAATGCAGTTCAGCTAGTTTCAACACTGACCCCATCTAAAAGAAGGATAAGGAAAACAAGCAGCAGCAGAAGAAGCGACAATTTGCCAGTCATTTGGTAGCTTTTTGTCTGGGATGTTATTACACCGGGTATTCATTCTCTCTCTCTTTATCTCATGCTTTTTTTTCTTGCAGCCACCGTTCACTTCCAGCACTCAGCAGAGCTGGTGAAACAGCTATCTATGTATAATATAAACTACACGCTTCAGGTCAGTATGGCACAAGGCTCAGTGTAAGGACAGTGACACGTATCTCCACTGTCGATATTAACCATAATAGCCACTCCACAGTTTACTTAACTGGGAATACTTTCTGTGACCTCGGACATCTGCTTCTGCATGGTTGTAGATCTTCCCGGACGAGGGCCATGACATCAGCAGCAGACACTACATGCTGAGCTCACTCATCACCTTTTTCAGGGAGTGCTTCTATGACAACACTCCTGTTGCCATGGAAACCAGGGAGGAAGACTAGCCTCTGTTCTTAGGGGTGGTCTCCACTGCCCTGCACAGTGGGCAGGATTGAAGATGGCTGCAAACAACAAGCATCCTTTATACGGACGACTTTATTCTAATCTCACCTGACCCTCCTCTGCCCACCAAAAGAGCTCGAGGTGGATTTATCAGATGTAACAGTGGCAAAGCCACATGCTGCAAGGACGGAGTCAGTGGCAGTTTTGAAAACACAGTTTGTAGGAAAGTCTTGCTGAGTCAGTGGAGAATGTATTTCCGAGAGTCGGCAGTTACAACATGTTAAGAATCAAACCATTATTTCTCCACTGTTGACTTCAGGGGCCTCCAGCCTCCTGTTGTCACATGAAAACAGCACATAACTGAGCCATATCATGGACAGGTAAAGAAACAAACATGTAGGTGAGGAAGAAAGCTGGCTAAGTAAAGTGTTCTTAAAGATACAGAGCCCCTAGAAGAAAGGTAAAGAAGATGGGAAAGAAAAGAGAGGATGATATCCCTTTTTCTTTTCTCCTGCATAAGCAACCCAAGCAACAAGCCCTAGAGGATGTGACTAACATATCTTTACACCAATCAGGCCTCAGCTAAAGATTGCACTACTGTGTTGAATGAAATGGAAGATTTGTTAATATTGATGATTTTTTTACAGCTTACTTTCTAAACCTGTTGAACACTGTTAAAAATCAATATGCTGTATGACATCATACTATTAGAGATCTCCAATGTAGCAAGTACTTACGTCCTCAGAAGTAAGTGCATTTTCATAGAGGTACCTCAGCCATTTGCTTTTACGCAGTAAATGTTTTTTTTCTCAGTGTATGTGTAAATGCATACACTTCAGTGTTACATTCAACACTTCTTACTTTCTACCCAAGCAGAATGTGAAATAACTGACATGGCAATTAAAAAACTGTAGCCTAAAATGTGTTGTATATGGTTAATTGACATGGTGCATTATTTTAGGTTTTTTTTTTAGGTATTTTAGGTTGGAAAGTCAAGGTATAAGCTGTGTGGAACAACAGGAAGCTGCTTAATACAGTCCAAAAAAATAAAAATAAACCAGAAACTTACCTCAAATATTCCCAATAATGCTTGTCATAAATAAAAGATTGTGTTTACATATGTACTATAGAACAAAACGTCTGGCAATCGGAGCTGGTTTTGCGTCTGCCTCTGTCTGTATTACTGACATCTACAACTCTCATAACAGGCCCCAAGAATACTGGCCATGGAGGTTATTATGAGGCATTTTGGTGTGTGAAAAATATGTGTATAAGAACAGTTGTTAAATATCTCACACAAATGTTTATCTTACTATCAAATGATCTTTATGTATGTATGAATTTATCATAACTATGTCACTGAACTTGTTTATTTCTCATTTTATTCTGCAATGCTTACATATGTACATCAGTCAAATAAATCAAGAATATTTGCTGTTCTCTTTGTGTGTTTGTCTTTATGCTACATGTGCACTTTTAGTAGAGTAGAGGGACCGGATTACATTTTCACTGCATAATAATTATGCAGTGAAGTGTGATTTTTGCTATGGTTTGATCTCAGGTGTTTCACATAACAAAACCATTAAATTATGCATAATTTCTATTAATATGGAACACATACATGTTATATTATGCAACATAAAAGCAAACAAAAATACTTTATGTGGCATCATGTATCATAATATGTTGTATACCAGAAAGATACCATCATGTATCTTTTCATATAGCAATTATTGGCACTATTATTCAAATTCAATTGCTAAATAAAAGTTCAAACAACAGTTATATGCTAAAATGCTACCATCACATAAAATCTTAATGCATTTCCTATAGTTACCCAACAGTCAAATGCTGATTGTCCTAATGAATAGGCAGAGTTGAGCACATTGGACTACTGAGGCTGGGTCATTTTGACGAGTTGTTTATTTATAGTCATGACTAGAAGACAAAAAGGGTCAGTCCAAACCTTCAACCACCCTCCCTTTTAGCACCCCTGCCTTCACCAAAAACCATTAAACAAACAAAAAAAAAAAAACAGCAAAACCAAACGATAATCAGCATTACAAAAGCCCCGCCCCCATAGATAAACAAACAAATCAACACAAACAGATATGTAGTTGTGACTGTATCCATCCTGCTGGCTAAACTACTATGAGATCTGATACATCTCAAAAATATACCGTATGTATGTATGTACTGAATAGTCTTCTGTACAAATCGCACCGCCATCTCTGGAGTCTACTATATACATACACACATGCACGCTTACAGGGCCTGTCCACACCATGGATTCATGATTTTATGACCTTACTAAGGATTTAAACATGGTACAGAACATTCTAACTCACTCTCTGCATTCAACATGAATCATGTTCAATAACCAGTTACACAAACATTCCTCCTGTTTGCAGCTAAGCACCATTAGCCAGAAATCTTTGAAGTCACTGGTGTCACCTTTGCAATTCACTTGGAACAATCACATATATAAATGTAGAGAAAATGCTTCTGTGCTATTACATTGGAATGAGACACTAAAATTAGCCTGAAGACAAGAGACACAGTTACTGGGTAAAAGTCTAAAAACTACTTCGATAGTCCATCTCTGTGTACATGAAGTTATGTAGCATGAATGCCCGTAAACTGCAAAGAAAAATGAGATCTTGGCAAAGAAAGCATCATAAATGTATTCAAGACAAGATTTCTCATTATAAGATTGTATCGAAAATATTATACGATTATTTATAATGATCTCTTTAATTTAATATTCTAACAATATTCTTACAACGATTTTAAACTGAGAAACAGGAGACTTTTAAGATGCTGTCATGTGCCGATACAGGGTTTCCTCTCTCCAGGCCTTTCCAGGAAAAGACCCACACAAACTTTTAATTACTCACACTAACTTCTAACTGACCCACACAATCTCCTGACTGACCCACACAAACTTCTAACTGACCCACACAAACTCCTAACTGACCCACACAAGTTCCTAACTGACCCACACAAGTTCCTAACTGACCCACACAAGCTCCTAACTGACCCACACAAGTTCCTAACTGACCCACACAATCTCCTGACTGACCCACACAAACTTCTAACTGACCCACACAAACTCCTAACTGACCCACACAAGTTCCTAACTGACCCACACAAGCTCCTAACTGACCCACACAAGCTCCTAACTGACCCACACAAACTTCTAACTGACCCACACAAGTTCCTAACTGACCCACACAAGTTCCTAACTGACCCACACAAGCTCCTAACTGACCCACACAAGCTCCTAACTGACCCACACAAACTTCTAATTGACCCACACAAGTTCCTAACTGACCCACACAAGCTCCTAACTGACCCACACGAGCTCCTAACTGACCCACACAAACTTCTAACTG
The DNA here is from genome assembly GCA_024036415.1 of Prochilodus magdalenae. Lineage (NCBI taxonomy): Eukaryota > Metazoa > Chordata > Actinopteri > Characiformes > Prochilodontidae > Prochilodus > Prochilodus magdalenae. Next base: position 420,334 of record JAMWET010006916.1, on the reverse strand, counting down.
ACCCACACAAGTTCCTTACTGACCCACACAAGTTCCTTATTGACCCACACAAACTCCTAACTGACCCACACAAGTTCCTTATTGACCCACACAAGTTCCTAACTGACCCACACAAGTTCCGAACTGACCCACACAAGCTCCTAACTGACCCACACGAGCTCCTAACTGACCCACACAAGCTCCTAACTGACCCACACAAGTTCCTTACTGACCCACACAAGTTCCTTATTGACCCACACAAACTCCTAACTGACCCACACAAGTTCCTTATTGACCCACACAAGCTCCTAACTGACCCACACAAGCTCCTAACTGACCCACACAAGCTCCTAACTGACTCACACAAACTCCTAATTGACTCACACAAGCTCCTAACTGACTCACACAAACTCCTATCTGACCCACACAAGCTCCTAAATGACCCCCACAAACTCCTAACTGACCCACACAAGCTCCTAACTGACCCACACCAGTTCCTAACTGACCCACACTAGCTCCTAACTGACACACACAAGCTCCTAACTGACTCACACAAACTCCTAACTGACTCACAAACTATTCCCTAGCATAATAACCAAAGTTCTGCTAAATGTTTAAAAGTGTGTGTTACACAATGCAATAAACTGACATGAGGCCTTGTTCTGACAGACGTTTCAACACTGTGTCAACATTCTGTCATTATACAACAAAAAGATCCCTCTATCTATTGTGGTTGCTGAATAAGGCTTTTGGGAAACATACGCCTGGGCATTTGCAACAATATGCTAAAAAACACTAGAAAGAAAACACAAAATATGCAATATCTGCAGCTTAATGACGTAACACATTTTCCTGGAAAACCTGTTTGGGAACCCTGCAAGATCTCATTTTTTGCAGTGTACTTCCACATTTCTGGGATATAACTAGCTAATTAAAGGGAAGCTCTGCAGATTTTGAAAATGTTCTACGTAATTAAACTATCAAAGTTCAGTTTTGGCAAAATCTTAGAGAGTCAGAACCCTTCATGGCATAGGTGACTCTGTAGGCATCTGTTAAAACCTCTAAAAGCAACCTCACAGAAAGTCATTAGATGAAATGGTTAATAATACAGTACATGAGGTCTTCATAGTACCCAAATAGATTTAGCACTATTTTGCCATCATCATCATACAAGGACTCAGTTTAGTGAGTCTTTTTGGTCATAAACCCCTGCTAAACATTCAACACTCCTGGCCAAATTACATGTGCGGTAAAATACCAGAGCACATGTATTTGTTTTCCCTTAGAACCAGAGGGAGTTATGTGTCATATGACTGAATTATGCAGAAATTCTGTAAAATCTGAGGAACTCCCCTTTTAGCTTTTCACAGAGACGAAACCGAGGAGCCGTGGTGAATAACAGTGTATATATAGTTATTAAAAATATCAGTTTAACGCAGTTACAGTGACTATGACCTTCCAACACGTGCCTGTCTATGTTGTATACGGATGTATGCGTGTGTGTTTGTGTGTGTGTATGTGTGAAAGAGAGAGTACCCAGCAGCTTCATCCTCCTTGTGGTTTAGGACTAACTGATGGGAACTGCACTTCCTCTTGGTGAGAGTGGTTGCCATGGAGACAGTGAGCATTTTCTTGTGCCGTAACAGACGAAGTGCAGCTCTCTTGTCCTGACATCTAGCGCACACAGACGGGGTGTGGAGGGGGTGGTGTAGTGGGATAGAAGAAAAAAAAACATGCAGCTGTGTGAATGGAGCAGCTCCATGCAGACAGGACAGTCTGCGCTGTGACTGGCCAAACCGAGGATCAATCAGAAAAGTCTGCGCTGTGACCAGCTCCATCACAAAATGTCCAGCTTAAGATCTCAGTGATTTCTGATATGTGAAGGACTCCGTTGTCCAGGCAACCGAATCCATTTTCCAGTGACAAACGTCCAACTGTTCATGGTCGCGGGTATTCACAAACACTCAACAGCATACACACACACACACACACACACACACACTCGCTCCTCAGACTCACGCCTATACATCCATTTAGTCTAAACATCAAACACTTACTCACATGCATATATACATACCTAACCATCCAATCAAACACACACGCTCGCATACACACAGCACACACACTCACACGACACACACTCACACACATCACACACTTTCCATCTTTTCTAAAATCTCTCTCTGTCAGTTCAGAGTCGCAGGCCTCCAATAGAGAGCCGTGTATGTGTGCGCAGAGTTGTGTCTGTGCAGGTGTGAGTGTGTGTGTGTGCGTGTAAAGGTCCTGCTGTAGGAACACTCTCCTCTCTACTCTTCCTCCTCCTCCTCCTCGTCACTGAGTGGCAGGGTGTCTTCTTGCAGGCAGGATCTGAAGTAGCTGCTGAGAGATGCTGAGAGATGCTGCCTACTTCGCTCCGACAGAAAGTGACCTTCGTCTGGGTAAATCTACATCACAAAAAAGCAAGAGGAGAGTAAACATCAGTAACCGTTAGCAGACAAAAATGTCATGTAGTGTTTAAGCTAGAGGCATGACACAAATCCTACATGGGGATAGTGTGCTTGTGCTTCTGGGAGTAATCTCCTGTACGACTGAGAAAATTTAACACTGCCCCTCATAAAAGCATTAAAACCACCTCGTTGCAGCTACACTCATTGCCTGTTTGATTAGCTCCATATACCATATAGGAGCCCGCTGTAGCTCTACAGTTATAGTCACAGTTGCAATATCAGTGATAGATAATTTCCCCATAATTATTCATCCCTAGCAGTCTGTAAGAGAACATAACGCACTCCTTAGCAGTTCTGCTGCATTCAGTCTGCCAGGGTATCAAATGCCCTTAAGGTACATCTGACCACATCTAGAGCTTTACATTAAAAATATATGCATGCAGTAAACACTGGTGAACTAAAAGGAAGAACTGCTAAGCAGTTTGATAGCAACAGTTTGTAATTAATAAAGAATGAGCAATAGACAGCTATGTGAATGAGACTGATGTGTTACAAAAGAGCAATGCATTAAACATATGGAATGAATTGACCTATGGCTGCTGTAGAAACAAACACTGGTTCTTTCATCATCATGCCTACAGTGTTAATAGACTTTTCTTTACTGGTCCTGTGGGAATACCACAATGGCACGGAAAAAGAAAATTTCTTTGCCCCCAAATCGAGGGATTACACTGGAAATTTGTGGTGTTAGAACAACCACATTACTGTGCAACTCTACACATCAAAGACTCCACCTTACAGTAACATTGACCTGTTGCTGTCAATACTTTAAGTAAAGATAAGTTCTTAAAGTAAATCAACTTTTGGTTCTTTTCATTTTCATTTTCCTGTTCTCTGGTTTGTTTTACACCTAAAAATGTTTAGCCACTTCCCATCTGAAAGCTAGGTTTCTCCAATCACCCACTGCTACAAAGCTTGGAAGGCTAAGGCTGACATGCACTTAGTCTGAGACACATGAAGTCGGCCACTGCATCTGACTTTGCTAACTGGCAATTCTGCTATGTCAGCTAACAAACGTGTTGGCAAGCATCACACTAAGTGATAAGGAGAGGGAGCCAACTGTGTTTTGTACACATTGGATTCTGTCGTCTGTGTTGCGTGAAATGAAACACTGACATACACACACTAGTGAACGCACACACTAGGGGCTAGTGAGCAGACCTGCCCGGAGTGGTGGGCAGCCATATCCACAATGTCTGGGGAGCAGTTAGGGGTTAGATGCCTTGCTCAAAGGCACCACCAATCGAACCAGCGACTCTCAGGTCGCAAGGCTTTGTTCCCTAACCTCCAGCCCATGACTGCACCCAGTGAGGATCATTTAACTCTGAAGTTACTGACCTACACTTGAAGTTACTGACCTACACCTAAACTTATCCAAGTTAAACTGTGCCTTAGACTGAGCTAACCAATTATATTTGAGAGCATTCTCTCTATAACTAGTGTTAAGGGGCATTTTACTGTAGTGAAGCCTGCATGATTTAGATATACTGTAGTTTTAGTAACTGCTTGTGTGCAGGATTATCTAAGATTTTCTGGGATATTCTGTCATAGTCTATTTTCAATTATCAATTCGATTTTAATTTTCAATTTTCTGTTGTAACTTTTGTGGTGGTTTAGTGTGATTTGGTTTACAACCAGTGGACTTGCAGTACCTGCATTGTATAGTTGGCTCCCACTTTCACCAGGTTCTTGATGAGCTCAGCTGAGTGTTGGAAGTGAATGTTTGCTTGAAAAAGAAAAACATAAGAGAGAAACACCTCAGCAAACTGGAACTAGTTTATTTAGATCTTTCCACCTCTCCTTTACTCTTTCTCTTACTTACCATCTGCAGTTCCATGAACAAGCATCAGGGTCTGGTCTTTAAAGCCCTTGACATTCTGTAGCACGCTGGAGGACTGGAGAATAGACAGGTATTTTAGAACAGCTTATATCAGATCTATAATACGTTAGGGCACAGTGCTGTGTCAAAAACACTTTCTTACTTCACTGCTCAGCCTTGGCATGGGCAAATTTTTGCTGGTGACATATAAGAACAGGAATGCTGTAGGTTTGAGAGCAGAAAGCTACAAACCCACCTGATATCTGCTATCATCCTGTAAAGGCATTCCCAGGTAGCGCTCTGAGAATGCTGAGGCTGAAGAAAAAAGAGGCGAAGAATGAAAATAGAGAGACAAAAGAGGAGGGTATGTATTCCTAATGGAACAGTAAAGTTGCTCCTGTTTTCTACAGGGTAAATATGACTGGAAAGCAATGAGTCCCATTTTGGGATTAGCATCAATGACTGAGATAAGTCAAGAGTTGGAGATTAGTTTTAATGTTTGGCTGTAGTGTAGGGTGGGAGGAGTGTAGAGCAAGCTTTACCATGTAAAGTCCAGTCAGTCACTGGTGACATGGCCACAGCACATTTAAACAAACTCTCATTAGATTTTACTAGCAAGAGTGTCACATATCCTCCATAACCCTGCAAACAAAGCACACAAACACACACACAGGAGATCCTCCATGATACTGAGAATTCCAATTCAGTTCAGGCCACACATAGATAACAGTTAAACCTATGGCACAACTGCAGTGGTTGGCATGGATGACACACATCTGGCACCAACAATTGAGCCTCTCAAACAGTGGTCTCCAACCCTAGTCCTGAAGAGCTACCTTACTACAGAGCCTAATTTAACCACAATCTGTCTCTCCTGTCCCAGCTAATCAACCACTTCCCAAGACCCTGATTGGCTGGATCAGATATATTAGAGTTAAGTAAGGGGCAGGGAAGCTTAATCAACACGGGTTGGAAACCACCCAGAGACTTATAGACCACTGCTCTAGAATGTAGCACTGTATAACATTAGTATATGTATAAAACCTACAAATAAATAAATAAATAAATAAAAATAAAATATATTGAGGATAAACATCTTACCAGCAATATCTGTCCACTGAATAGACAGCAGTTAGCATCTACTACTCTCATTCCATCTCTGTGTGTAAGCTAAATGCTATGTTTCCACGGAGTCATGTAGCACATTTTCAAGATTAAATGGGACTGACACATAATCTTACCCCAGATATTTATCTTTACACAGTGATAGAGGGGGTGTTTGGTGTTTGGGCGTCGGCAGTTGGACAACGACCAAATAACAGTTGTCAAAAAACATTGAACAGCGTACACATTACTTTAATACCTAATAAAGCAGCTGGCAACTTGCAGGGAAGTGAGAAAACAGTGTGCAACAGGGTGACAGGCTGTCAGAGTCTTAAATAATCTACTGCAATAGCAAGTTAGTAGGTTAGCCAAGTACTAAAAGATTATTTGTACCTAAAACTAAAGTGTAATGATGATGTTTTCTCTGTTGCAGCATTGCATTAATCAGTTTGACAGTGTTTACTACAGCACCCTGCTTGCGTCAACCCCCTATACTACTAGAATAGCCGTTGAAGATGAGGCTATTTATTAATAAATACATAGCTGCTCGACTTCCTTCTGGATCAGCCAATTAAAAGGCAAGAAGCAAAAACAAATAAATAAATAAAATTAAAAAAAAAATATGAACAGCTCACTCCACCTTAAAGAGCCCTTAGTTCCTCCTACCATGAAGACATATCAGAGGGGAGTTTGGTCACTAAACTGGAAAATACTGCTCTAGAGACTACTGCTGCACCACCATAGGATGGCAGCTGATTATCATGTTAAGATAAGCAAAAATCAGATTGGGGAAAAATCAATAAATTGCAGTCTTGTAGAAAATACTTAGCTTGCACTTGTCTATCAAACTGATATACTTTTTTACAAAGGTAGCAACATTTTTATGCCATGATGGCTCATATTTATAGTCTTATGTATTTGGTTTTTGTCTGCATTCATTATCCTATTTGTCCAATTACACCCAAACCAGGCTTTCTCACTCATATTCACATACTGAAAAGGTAAGAGCTTTTTTAAGTCTAACACATTCACACGAAAGCAACATAAATATGATCTTACCCGGCCAAAGACTCCTATCCTGGTCTGATCTATGTATGGAAATTTCAGCAGGTATCTGGAACCATAGTGTTTCTCATATTAGTGCACAGGTGACAAATGAGTATATGTGTGTATAAAGAACAGAATGGATTCTAAAAGAAATCTGTCAATAATGAAACAAATAAAGATAAACATGAACAGCACAAGTCTCTTACTCCAAGGCAGCGAGTTGGTCCTGGAACTCCACCACTCCCAGACGTTTGTGTACCTCCTGTAAAATCTTTTGGCCCTGGAATCCGCTGCCTCTGCCGTCTAGACGAGCCACAATCACATTATCAGAGCTGACCAGCACTGAGTCCCAATCTATTGAGTATCGGTCATCCACCTGTTGCCCTCCAGGGCCACTGTCTCTACAAGACACAGAAAAAGAAGCAAGGTCATTGCAAGACTGAAGAAAAAGTTTTAGTTTTAGCAGTTTTAATTTTCTTTCACATTCACCTTACAAAAAAATGGAACTGTATTAAGCTAATAACTACAAGGCTAGTCCATTATATCACAGTCAGTGGTTAAAGCAGGTTTAAAGTAATACAAAGTCTGATGCGTTTTCAGCATCTGCTATTTGTTGTGAGCATCTGCTATCACACAAATAATAACACTGTCAACTAAATGGTGCATCACATATGCACACAACTGTTTCTAATAGCCTATTTAGAGCAGCCCAAACGATACATCCTTCGGCTAATATTTATTACTTGAGATTTTATCAGCATAAGCAAACATTACAGCAGTAATTAAATTTTTTGCTGCAAATTCCTACCTTTTAAATAAAAAATACAATGTATCTATTGTTAATAATATCATTCAGGTGTTCAGGATTGCATCTGCAGCTTCTGGATGTCTATAATTATAATAAATACATAGACATTTCAGAATTCAAGTCTAAAACACGGGTTCTGAAACTTTGAATCAGATTGGAGTACATGATTAATTTAGTTTAAATCCTATTTAAATATATGACATCAGCAACAACAGAGGCTTAATTGGTAAATGTGAACATGAAACACTGTGATGGTTCAAATAACAAAAACATAAAATAAGTCATACACAGAGAAAAAACTCGAAAAAGTTCGGAATACAATGGGGTTTAACTAAAACTATAGGAGTATAGGACAAAAATATAAAACATTGCTGCAGTCCAATACATATATGAGCCTTCAGCTGTAAAATGAATTTGATGATATAAATATACAATTAGGTTTTGGGATTTGACAAAAGTGTGTAGATTGGTCAGGCCATACATTGTTTTTCACAAACTTCAGAAACAAAGCATTAAACAGTTCTAACCTGCTAAATTGTGCAGAATGGGCCACGCTCATTTTAAGACGGACGAGTTCAAATCAGGGGCTGAACTAAAAGCATCTGCTGACATTTGCAAGTTCCTCTTTAGTCCACAGTGACCTGACTGAGCAGCCAGGCAATTGATCAATGATGTCATAATTAACCCGAGACACTTTTAAAACACTAGTCTAGGAGCTGCTATATTTTTGGCAACACACCGGGCTCTCTTCTCATCATAGCTGCCCCAGATGGCTCGGCCTGGGCGAGACGCTACTGAAGAAACCACAGGGCTTCGTGTTTTTCAGGCTGATTCCAAAAAGCAGAGAAATTCTGGCTTAAACGTCTTTCGTGAACAGATGGCAGCTTAGACATTTGATGTCAGCAATTTTGTCTTAAGGTGTGAACCCTAAAGTCACAGCAGGTGTCAAAAGCATAACAACATACTGGTAGAGGTAAAAGCAATTTCACCAAGTTAATTAGCACCTACAGGAAGCTTGGTGTTGCTTTCTGGAAGGCAAACGATTTAAAATCCACAGAAGACTTTGAAGAGCACATTAAGAGTTTACCATCTTTCAGGACTGTGATTACAGTGTTTAACACAATCAGTACAAGTGGATAAATATCCTTTTTCTCGGTGCGCTAATACTAATGTATACAGCAGATCCTTTCCTGCAAGAGCGCGCTGCTCTCTAAATGGGAAATTACCTGCAGCTGCGTTCCTCACTCATCACAATAGCTCTTAATGTAAACACGCAGCAGAATGATGATCATTATGAGATGCGTCAGTTGTTCCTTTCCCTCCCCTCAACTACACTCTCCACTTCCAATCAAGCCTCATGTACTCTCCTCTGCTCTTGTCTTCTCTCCTTCCTTCTACTCTCCTCTCCTCTGCTGTTCTGAAAGAGCAACAGTGTTCATTAACCCTTCCAAGGTTCATTAACTCCATATATAATTTGAGGAGGGCAGACGTCTAGCAATTGCACGGGTGGTTAAAGAGGGCTTCGCTAAGAGTACGCTGATAGCTAGACTTGCTTCAAAAGACTTGATTTAACAGTAGCACAATGCTTACATCATGAGCAGCAGTCCATAATGGCGGGACTCGGAAAAGTCAGGCGGGAGCGCAAGCTTCAGGGGCAGGTCTGCAGATGGAAGAAAAGGTTCTGAGCATTATTATAAGTTCACAATAGCCTTTCATTACATATGACAGTCTGATGACCTACAGAGTTATGTTTGAACAAAGTTTCAAAATGGTACATCCACTAAGAAGGTTGGTGTAAAAGGTGTGAATGCTGTGATACACATAGCTCTTATACACAAAACTGAGAAATGCAGTTCCACCAACTTATTATAGAAAAAAAATAAGTCTGCTTGCTGTCAACATTCACAGATAACAATAATCAAATACTGGATTATGAAAAGATCATGCTTTACAATCTAGGTGTTACCACCTTGAAGTTTCAATAAGCTTTAGAGGTTACCATTCACAGATTCAAGATTTTTTTTCCCAAAAGAAACGATATGTGAATATTAATATTTACCAAAGCGGTCAGTCTGCAGAGATTTATACTCAGTGAGTTGGATCCTCTTGTACCTCAGGGCACCTTTGAGAAGTGAGTTATTCTCCAGGATGAAATAATCTGGGCACAGAGACACAAAGTGAGAAACCTAAATAAGTAAACACGTGAAGCCATCAAAGAGCTGAGAGTGCATCCTGAGTGTCTTTTCCTAAACTAATAGAACCCTGTTCTCCTCTCCCTGCAGCGTGACGCCCACTCTGATTCACTTACTGATGTGTTATGATGTGATCTATTTCATGCTATGACCACAGTCATTTAGTTGCTGCCTGCCAACCACACTCTGCAGCTGCGGAGATTCTGCCCCAGAGGGGAACCCCATCAAAATGAGTAAGGTGAGGTTTATAGAGGCCCTGTTGCCTCTTTTCATCATAATGGCACTGACTGACCAGAAGCAGCAGTGCTGAGAGTACTGGCACATTCTATGTAATAGATCCTTGATCACATTTGTAAATGGTTAGTCAAAGGCTTTAAAGACATCAGAAAAAAGACACTATCCACACAAATATGCTTTTCAAACGAAACCATTCATAACCTGTAGTACCTTTTTACTTTACAGGGATAACACACAAATCATCCTGGCACACTGCAGTTACCTGCTACAAAACTGAAGCTGTTTTATTAAATTCAATAAAGTAAGGAATTTTAATATCAGTAAATAATTAATGTGCAGAATGCAGTGAGTTTATTTCTCTTTCTGCATGCCTAGAGGGATTCAACACAACTAAAGATACTTGAACATAATCTCAAAAGAACACTTAATACTGTGCAGGTGTATTTTAATACATCATAATTGCAATCATAAAGTGAATTAAAGAGTGCTGAGATTACTTCTTCCCCAGAAAGTATTAGGCATAGTAATCCCACTATACATTGGGAGAACAATCCTTAATTTCCAATGGATTACTTTCTGTGTAACTACACCAACGCAGTTGGCAGCAGATGGCGAGGAAATAAAATTAAAATGAACATGCATCAATCAAACACCAATTAGTACGTGAATTACGGAATTTAGCATGTTGCACTCTTGAAAGCAGTATCAAAGCGAGCGTTGGGAGAGGAAGAGAAAGACAAATGTATAGAGGGGCCAAGAGTTTGGGAGACACCCAAAATTGTGTGACTCGCACCAAAACCCTGCATCTGGAAGCGTGGTAGGCGTGGCCATGCTCTCGATAAGAAACTGAGTTACAGTGTTTGCACTAATTGTTGTTCACGTTAGTTTGGGATGTGTCCACTTCCACTTTTGCCTTAGTTACCACTTAAATCAACAATACATAAGAAAATTGGTTCCACTGGCAACCACACATGGGCATGACCACCAAGCTTGACCACCATGGTTTGGAACATGAGCAGTCTCTTTGCTGGAGGATAATTCTTGATCTAGCCAACTGCTGTGAATAATAAATAATTATGGCTTCACCTGCAGTGACAACTCTTTGGATTTCCGATTGACAGTTACAACAATAGACTCCCAAAGCAAATGGCACATTTGGAGTGAACTTAGAACATACTTTCCTGCTTGACTTGTAAATGAAATGATTAAAAAAATATAATAGACCTAGACACAGAAGGGTTAAAAATGCCATTTGTCAAATTATTTGTGCATGAAAATTATTTAAATTAAATATAATATTGGGCTCATAGTCCCGAATTAATTTAACAGCTATTTGCTGACAATTAAAACTATACATAAACTATACACACACACACACACACATACACACACACACACACACACATATATATATGAATATATATATGAATATATATATATATATATATATATATATATATATATATATATATATATATATATATATATAGTACTGAAGAGGTCAGCACTTACTGGCTGTGTGGAGTGTATGGAGGATCACTGTGGGGGCTCCAGGTCCTGAAAAGAGAAGATAAGTACCCATGAAACAGAGCTGGGTGTTCTGCTGCAGTAATACAGAAGAGTATAGAGGTGTGCATATATGCATGCCTAATTGCATTGTTCCAGACTTGAGTATAAATGTTTAAAGTCCCTGCCACTGTGGTGATTTCTGTCCTTGTAGCTGCAGAGAGTCAGTGACAAAGGAAGTCTTTTCATATTCATAAACAAATAGAGTTTGAAAAGGGTGACTAAGTCAAAAAGTTTGTGTGTGTGTGTGTGTGTGTGTGTGTGTGAGCGAGTGTGTATGGACAAGATATACCTTTACAGTGCAGTATGACGTGCTGATGTGTTGGGCTGAAGTCAGCACTGAAGAAAGTGCAGTGAGCTTTATTCAGGTCACAAGTCAGACATCGCCGAGGGAACAGACCCACTGTGGACACACTGAAACAACCCACCGTAACATTTTAATAAAATATAGTGTTTATAGGACTATGATTACTTTTATTTCGGCTTTGTAGTATCTAGAATATAGATTTAAAGATACCATTAAATGTCTAAAAAAGAGGCTGGTAAAATGGGTTGATTCCAAAATCTCATATTGTTATTTAACAGTACTGATTTAATATTTATGCCCCTAAAATGTACACACAACAGCAAAACAACAGAAGCAGCAACAGCAAAAATGGGGGACTATGTGCAGAAATCTTTCATTCCAGGCTGCGGAACTTTTTATACCCTTCCCAAGGAACTGTCTGTGTGGTTGATGTTCATCTTCAAACACAACTGAAGTTGACTTCCTGTTTGCCAGCTTTGTAACTGAACAGGCGCCTAGGTGGCAGCTATATTTTAAACAGCATGGCTGCTATTTACAGGTTTATTATGCTTTTCTGGGTGTGTTATGTAGTTTTTTCTACATGTAAACTGACAGTAATGTTACAAAGCTCAAAGTACACACCACAGGGAGAAACTCACAGTAAGCCCCTGCCATATACCCAAACTTTGGGCTTAGAAATATTTCAGCTCGATTCTCTCTGGCCACTGGGAGACCAGAATTAAGGTCACCACAGAAACCACCTTTCTCACTTGCCCGAAACAGCTCTTTTCTGCCCTCTTTTCTGTGAGATGGTGATGTCATCTTGTCACATTCCGCACCTAAAGGCACTCTAGGCATCCTCTAACCCAGCAACTACTGAAGTCCAGGAAGAATTTATTTCATTTTTTAGCCATGTGGAGAAGACTTTGTGTTCTGCCACAAAGAAGTCACTTTCCTGTACTGCTCCTAATATTTTACTGAATGCCCAGCACTTCACTGAGGACTGACTCAAAAACTGTGCACAGTATGATTTTTGCAGCTCTTACCCAATAAAGTACTGGGCAGAACTTTGTGTGGCCCAAGAGGAGATCCTGGTTCACAACCTATGAATCTGCAATGAGTCTGCAAACAAAGCATCTACTACAAATGTGGGTTTGTTGACTGTCAGCTGTAGGGTTCTTGGCTTACCAGGCTAATTTTCCAGCTAATCTTATAGTGTTATAATAGATAGCTGAGCAGCTGCAACACTGCTTTTACTTGAATTGGTGTGGAAACATGGTAAGAGTTTTTTTCAAACACTAGATGTCGAAAAGTGTTCAAGTGTGGAGGTGGATGTATAATAACAAGCTGCTATGTTTCAGCCACAATCCACTTTTCTGGTCAGGTTTCTGCTAACTAAGTTTCTAATGCTCCTGATGAACAAGGGTTTGGGACACAACAAAAGCCTCTCCATTAAAGTATATGTTGAAAAACGTCTAATGCTAAACCAATTAATATAGAGACTATGTGATCACAGCAAAAATGCACTAATGAATACATACACATATGGATAAACTTTAGAGGACAGTTTATATGACTGTGTCCATACAAAGCACACAGCTGGTTTCACATTTTATGGTGCAGATTCTATTCATATTTAAACTTGCTGAACAGTTACTGTCCTGCATGCGTACCTGTTCTGCCAAAAGAAAACACATTGCACATTTAAATGTTCCTTTTAAAGGATAAATGTGATAAAAGACAAAAACAATCAGATAAGAATCTTGAAAATGACTCACCTAAACAAATGTCGTCTTCTTGGCGACCCTTCAGTACTTAAGAAATATCTGTGGAGTAACAACATGCTCATATTTATAGCAGCCCCTCTATGCTCAGCAATGTTTTCATCTCAGGTTTCAAAACTTTGTTCTAGTAAAAGCACTGTAGCTTGTAGAATTGAAAGATAAAAAACATTTTAGTTTGAAATATGAACAAGTAACAATAAGTACAGTGTACAGTTTTTAATGCATGTTTTTCTTATTATTACAGATTTTCTACCAATATTGTCCCAAAGCAGTGTACAATCTGTTCCATTTCATGTGTGCATGTATAGGTGTGTCATTGCTCATTATATCTCACTCACATGGTCTGGGAGTTTTCATCATAAGCCACAATCTCTGTCACTTCCCAGTTACCTGATGTCAAGTGGCGCACCTCGTTTTGATCCGCCCTAACCTGAGGAGAGATCAGCGCCATAGTCAAAAAATATCCACGCCTACAGAAGAAATAGCCTTTTCACAAAGTGCTTTTACTCCCGTAATTCATCTATTATGTCTTTACACTGACACACTGTGGGTTTCCCTGCTTGTTTTGGAGGTGAATGTGAAATGGGAATCATTACAGCACTGTGACATATTTCAGAGTCATATTAGGGAGGGTTTCTGAGCCAGCAGCACGCTTCCATCAATGATACGTGGGGGTGGTGGAAGGGGGTGGTGAAACGTGATATGATTGGTTAATATTTTGTCTGCTCGGCCAGTGCATGGTGATAGAGTATCATCAAAACCCAGTAGATGCTTCAGATAAAGGCAAAAGTAGTTTATTTGTCTATTATTATTGGACATCATAACAAAAATATAAGAACTTTACTCGTGTGTTCTTTACCCATGTGTTCTATACAAAACCATCTACAGCACATTTTCAGTGAATTTAAGGCAACCTTTCATGATGCAAAGACCCCTGAAGACAGAAAAGTAAGATTACAGAAACGAAATGTTTTGTCTTTTAAATGACACGATGAATTAATATGCACCTTTAATGACAAAATAACTGACATTTGCATCAATTATCTGAATCAAATATGGATCCCCAGCTGTTGCTGAAAACTGAGGTCAAGTACCTCTTTAAAGCTCAGCAAAGCTATCATCTGTCAGAAGGATTTCTGCTTTCTTATATGGATGTATGATAAACGGTGACATCTGGGCAGAGGTATGTAAAAAGGTATGCCTGTAGAGTAAAAGTGTATCTACATGTAAAGCACATAATTGTGCATAAAACATGTTTCTTATTAATAAGGGTAACACATTCTGTAATGTACTTGTCTATATGACAGTAAACCCGTAGACTTTTGCGCATGCAGTAAATAAGATCACTTTCATCTTTGCACAGAACCTCGGTGCAAATACCCATGTTTGTAAAAGCCTGAATTCCATTAATAGCAAACACTCTTTGTCCTTTGATCATGGTGAGAGATAAAGGATGCCAAAAATTTGGGAAAATGTTTTGATATTTATATCTTGTAAGAATCTAACAGGCCTACAATAATATAACTACATATTACAGATGTTTTTATGAAACAATTTTAATGGTAAAAAAAAACAAAGCTTAAAATGCCCTGCATGCTTTGCTCTCCTACATTGTGCAATACTGCATTTAAACATGGCCATCAGCTCACTGTAGGCAATGAGCTATAACTTGGTCTTTAGTAACTTCTTTATATTGAAGTCATACTGAAAGGACTTACTTTTGTCTATTTTAAATGACACTTTCATTTCACACTTCATTCTAAAGCAAAATAAAAGTAATCTCTGCAATTTCCCTAAATTACCTTAAATAGTCCGAATCTGAACAATAACAACATGCTGTGTGGCTGACTGCCATATACAGTAGCATTAGCATGTTAGCCCAACACATTTGAAAACACATTGTCTTGCGAGAGGTATTTCTGGGATAATAATTCAACCATCACCAAAATTTTAATAGTTTTGTCATGAATTTAAGGATTAAGAAACTGGTTAAACTCAAGCTCTATTTTAGATGCTAGCCTCGTCAGACCACCACAAGAAAATAAGGGGTGGAACTCCTTTAAATTCAAAGTGAAATAGGAAAAATTGAACAAGAAGCTGGCAATTAGGAAACTGGCTTTAGCCTTGTCCATTTTCTATTACCCGATTTTCTCTTACATTACTGAGATGTCGATTTGTCCAGGGCTATTATTACTGAGGAGCTCTGAGTTCAGAGAATTATAGATGGTAATTTACCCCAGAATTATTACTGAGCAGACTTGTAAAAGTATTACATACATGGCAGATTTCTACTGCACTAAAATCATGGAACTCGTCAGGAAGCACTCACTTTACAACACTCCCCATTTAATACTAATCCCACTCAAATAGGGTTTAAGTGTTTAAATCATTGAGACATGGTCTTATTTAAAATGCAAAGGCTGGACTAGATTAAAGGTTAGATTAAAAGGGAAGAGTCATTGGTCGCCTAACACTCATCTAAAACAATCAAGGGGCATGATGTCACATTTTAGATTTAATACTTCGTGACTTGAAGGTATAAAGTAAAAAAAAAAAAACTGTCTTGAAAAAAAATTAACATTCTGACACATCATGCCACAGTGGTAAGATGTTTACCTGGGTGGTAAACATAGCAATGTGGTGGAAATCGCCACGGCCACCCTGTTTTACTGGAACCGCCAGGAAGAAGCGACTGCCGTCTTGTGAAAAGAAGGGCTCTTGGTTCTACGGAGAGACAAAAACACACAGTGCTAAAACATAACCCCAAGGAGCTGATGTACTAGAGCCTTTAAATGCTCTTTAACTGAAGAGCACTTCAACAGTAACACGTAGAATGCATGTTTAAAGCAGAGTCGAGGGGAGGTGGGAGTCGAACGGATCTCACCTGCTTAGAAAGCCAGAGTTCTGATGTCTCCTCATGTCTCTAAAAAACACACAAGCATGTCATCACCTACAGGAATGAATACTGAAAATAAGTAAAGAAAGGATGTGTATGTGTGTGTATGTCAGTGTGTGTATGTGTGCATAGTACATAAAAGTAAGTGGCCAGCATAGTAGATAACACCACTGCTTCACAAACAGATCAATCAAAGGGTTGATTCCCAGCTGAGGCATGCCACTGCTATAGAAAGAAGAGTGTCCTTGAGCTAGAATCTTAATGCTCCAGTTAACTATCACTGTAAATGGCTCTGCTGTCAGATTCTCAAAGCTTGATTGAGGTTACTAACGGTGGCTGTAGAAGCAGCATTGTAACTCTTAACTTAAAACCACTCTGGCTGACATAGGGCTGAAAACAGGGAGGAGATGGGGTATTGGTGGGGATTGTGAATCTATATTGTGAAATAGAGCGTCTAAATGAGAAATCAAAAGCCACTAGATTTGAAAGAGGGGTATCAGGCATGGTCCCCAAATGTCAGTTATTCTATAACTACATGTACAGGGGTTGGACAATGAAACTGAAACACCTGGTTTTAGACCACAATCATTTATTAGTATGGTGTAGGGCCTCCTTTTGCGGCCAATACAGCGCCAGTTCGTCTTGGGAATGACATATACTGCGTCCTGCACAGTGGTCAGAGGGATTTTAAGCCATTCCTTTTGCAGGATAGTGGCCAGGTCACTACGTGATGCTTGTGGAGGTTCGTCCTTCTTGGTGGTATGCTGACATTACCCTGGATACCGTGGCTCTTGATACATCACAAAGACTTGCTGTCTTGGTCACAGATGCGCCAGCAAGACGTGCACCAACAATGTGTCCTCTTTTGAACTCTGGTACATCACCCATAATGTTGTGTGCATTGCAGTATTTTGAGCAGAACTGTGCTCTTACCTGCTAACTGAACCTTCACACTCTGCTCTTACTGGTGCAATGTGCAATTAATGAAGATTGGCCACCAGGCTGGTCCAATTTAGCAATGAGAACTCCCACACTAAAATGACAGGTGTTTCAGTTTCATTGTCCACCCCCTGTATCATCTTTCATGTTTTGGCTCTGAAAGGCTTTTTGGTTGATGTCACTGTGATTTAATGACAGACCTGACCAACATCATGTTAGACTGCAAAGCAGAATTTAACTGGATTGTCTGTACTGGATACAGCACAGTAATAGAATATCAATGGTGTTTCTCCATCACCACCCATCTCCCACCCCAAGTGTATGTATGTTTGTGTGTAAACCTTGATGCAGGCTCCAGTGGTGGAGTCACACACAGTCAGGATGGAAATGTTCTGAGCACGATTCAACCACCTGACGGCAGTCTTAGTCTTACTTATCCACTTCACCATCACCACATAATGCTCTCTAAAAACAAACACATGTAGACACAGGTTATCACACCTCAGGCAAGCAAGACAGCAGGAGAGGGATACAAACAAGCAATGACATCAAATTTGTATTCGCCCGCTAAAAAGACCTTGGCTAAAGAGGCGGCTCCAGGACAGCTCTTAGCATTATCAATATTAAGCAAGTGACTGATCAAGTAAGCTTTTCACTATCCTCAGCCCAGTGAGTGAACAAGTGATCTCGATCATGCTTCGAAGGCTGTCTGCATGGTGAAATGGTTCTTCAGAAAAGGTTTTTTCAAAAAAGATTTACAAAATTTGTAACAGCAGAACCCTTTTTGGTGCTACCAAGAACAATTGTGAGAAAGGTTCTATTTAGAACCACAACACATTCTCCATCAATCTTAAAAATTATTACACTTAAGCATGCAAATTGTTCTTTGAGTGTTCATGGTTCTATATAGAACTATTGCCTTTACTGAAGAACCTTTAAGGGGTCATTTATACAAGAACATTCAAGCACACATACAGTGTCAACTCTTGATTGTACTTTTCATGATCATTACAATTCAGTTACCCAGTTATTGTCATTGCTGATGCACAATGTTTACTATCACTCCACTACCCACCACTGTAAAAGTTCTTGCAGGGTCTAATTATTTCCCTTTATGCTTTGCTGTAATTTTCCCTTCCTCCATAATACATCCAAGTGTATAATTATGTGACTCTCTAATAGCTCTGGACAGAACTGAATGGAACTAAAGACAGCAAGGGAGAGTATGTGAGTTTGAGAGAGAGCAGAGAGAGAGAGAGAGAGACAGAGAGAAAAAAAAGAGAGTCCAGATGATAGGCTGAGATTCATATTTCCTCAAAGCGGGTTGTTTAACAATCTGGGTGTTTAGATACACACACCTGAGTTTAAGGCCGTCGGGAGGTGTAAGTTCCAGAGTGTGCGTTGGCCCGTAAAGATTCACCACAAACAGTTTGACCATAGGGTTAGGCTGACCTGCCTTCAAACACAACGAACACACAATTACACAGCACAGCCCAGCTGAACCAACCCAGACAATTATGGATGATTACACCAGAAGCAGCCCTTTTCCGCAGTGAGTGTGTTTGTGTGTGTGTGTGTCCACAATAGCATGGGAATACTGTATTCATCCTGACCTTACAAGACAACTGGCTAGTTTCTATGAGAAAAGAAATACAAGCAAAGCCTAAAAAATAACTATCAGTAGAAAAGATCCCGCCTCCTAGCTACTGGTGTTAAGTTTAGGATATCAGTAATCATTGGAAGGATACAAATATCTGTGGGAAATATAATTTATGGTGTATGAGTAAAGTCCATACACTAGGTATAAATGCATGTGAAGTCTATGTAGTGCATGCACTGTTTGTAGACACCTGCCCGACCAGTATTACTGCCAAAACTAACCACTTTTTAGGAAGGTTTTACACTGGATGCTGGAACTATGAAATGGAGCTGTGAAAATGTGGGTGTTTTAAGCAACAAGAGCATTAGCGAAGGTACTGATGTTGGATGATCAGTTCTGCAAAAAATACTGCTGGACAGCTTTTAACTCAGCTTTAAACCTAACCAACCTGACACCGAGCACAGTCACCATAGAGTCCTGTGGAGCTGCTCCAGAGGGTTCTATTCTATTGATGAAACAAGCTGTATCAGCAATTGGTGTACTTTAAAGTATCTGAATTCCCTCATTAAAAGGACAGTGCGAGTACTTTAGGATATATGCTGTATGTGCAATTCCATTTTCCATATTTTTTCAAAATATATATTTTTTTAAATCTCAAACAGTAATTAATATTATGGTCTGGACTCCAGGGTAGACAGTTCCTTGTTCGGAAAACGCCAACAGCTTCTTTGATTGCTCTGTACATTTTCTTTCTTTTTTGTCTGTTTCTGTTGCTCAGTAACATTTTGACAGTGACACAATCTTTCAGAAACATAGTGTAGAGTTGTCTTCTCATAATTGAGGGAAGGACAGAAACAGCTGCAGATTTTTTTTTTAGTTCTGATGCAACTGTGAAGTTTGATTTTGTCTTCTCTCTCACAAAGATATATGTTTTAGGAACAGTTTATCTGATTGCTTAGGTACAGCTTGACTGGGGCTAAAACAGCTGGAAAATTACACACCACAGCATGCAGGAAAGCAATGACTCTTCTAATTAAGATGACACTACAATACAATACAAGGGAAAAATCCCTTGAAAATGAAGCTTGTACTAAAGTGTTGTTGTTATTGGATGTTTAATACATAATAAATAGTGGACAGTAATATATGCGTGCATAAATTAGATGGGTAAATTATATCAACAAAAGTACTGCTTCATGAACAAAGACAAAAGAATGTATATTTAGTATAAACATTGTGCTGTGGAAATGTAAACATACCTGAATCAGTTAGTATTGTTTGACTGTAGTGTAAGTGCCTAGTGTAGGCTGCATTGTGTGTGGAGTGATGGGTGTGTGTGTTAGAATGTGTTTCTGTGTCATATACCTTAGGGTATGGATAGTGTTTGCCTTTGGGGTATGCAGCTCCTGTAAAGGTGGGCAGCACCATGTTGGGCACCAGACTGTCATTCAGCACCAAGAACGCCAAACGCTCGCCATCAGGAGACCACCAGTGAGCCACATGGGTATGTAGAATTTCCTCTGTACACACACACAAACAGACACACAAACACAGGTATGATGCCCATTGCTTGTAAATGACTGATGCTAGTATAATTAGACGATCTGATGTGATGATGAGGCGAATGGCATTTTGATTAGGCCCTTCGTTAACACTTTTGATGTGAGCTGTGTGTGTGTATGTGAGATTGTGTGCGCGTGTATATGTGTCAGTCTGTTGGAGCTAGATCAGTATTATCTCTCTGAACTCGTCTCTACAATTTAATTACTGAACATCAATGCATAAACATTCACTCACAAATCTGCATGCACTAACTCACTCACTCACACACGCGCACACACACACACACACAATGCTCGGCTTCAGATCTCTCACACTGATCTAATTCATTTTTAATCAGTGTTTGAGATAAACTGGCAATCTGTCTAATTTAATATTTGATTCAGACTTATTACAGCTGGGTGGAAGATGCGCTTCCTTCTTTGAACAGTAAGAGAAATGTTTCCACACAAACTGCCTTATAAACAAATAATTAATGCAAGTTAAAGGAAAATTAGCCATGCAATGAAATTGTTTAAATGGCCAAGAGGGTAAACAGTGGGAAAACTCAGCTGGACACATGGATGCATTTCACAGATTTTATCACTTTTCAAGCCAAGTATCAATAGTGGCCACAAAAACCACAGGTTTTAAAAAATACAGGTCAAGTGATACCACTTAAAACATTTAATCTCACTGGATACGCAGAATAAGGAAACACAACAGAATCAGAAAGGAAAATAACTGTGAGCAAACTGATGATTAATATTAATATTAATGCACTCATCATTAAAAGAACTGTGTCACTGTACGTGACTCACCCAACAGTCACGACTGCAGATATTTAACGAGTAGTGATGTCATTCTGTTAGTGCCACCACCATAAGCAGACAGCTGCATAACTCAAGACTACATGCATGCAGATTATTAAGATGACCTTAACATCACATCAGCGTCACCAAACACTGCAATGGTGTCATGCCATAATGCCATGGATTGACTCCGAATGGTAACGGATCATCTATAGTGATGAGTTCCTGTGTAGAGGCACCCTGGATTTGTTGTCAGGTGTCATATATCCAGAAGGTTAGTGTTACTCCACCTCTACCACAAAATCTGAAGGAACTGTGTGAGAATATTCAAGCTGCATGAGATTACCACAGCACACCTTTAGGAACCTCTACAATTCAACGTGTGCATGTTGCATTAGCAAACCTGGCGGCTCAACGCTATACTGAGAGACGCTTCTGTACCAGTAGCTTAAAAAATATAGCCCATATCAGTCTAAATTTTTCATCTTTAATCTTCTTTCCATATAAACACTTCCTTTTGGGTGAAACCATTTTTTAAGGATGTGTGTACAAACAAGGGGTACAAAAGTAGAATTAAAATTCACTGCATTGGTCAACTGTTCTTTCTTTGTTAAGAACAATAGATTATGTCGCACATACTGTTGTCTACCTGCTACATATTATAATTTTTATTATATTAATTTTATGTATAGTTATTATTGCTTTTACTCAATGAAAGCAATAATAATAAGCTACTTATTCAAACATTGGAGTTAAGGAACAAGGTTTCAGCCATATGATTTTTACTCGGTACAGAACTCTAGCAGCTGATAATTTGAACATATCGCTTTGCTCAGAATGATCGAGTTGTGTGCAAGATGTCAGAGGGCAGGAAATATTGTGGTATGATTAAATGCTCTAATGAACCAAAAAAAGCTGTTTTGTTCATTTATACAGCAACGTCATGTTCTCGTAGGTGTTATGTGTCCTCATGTATGACAATTTTACAAACTTCTGGCCTACAGCATGCTTGGAGTTGCATCAGAGCTAGCAGCCTATCCCAAAACACAACTGGTGAGGGTGGTCATGTGTTATAAAGGTTGAAAACCACTGGCATGTAAAACACTAAGAGAATTCTTACCTTCATAGAGCCAGTCGGCGATGCCATTGTACACAACACCTTCCTTCCCTGAAGAGGTCAGTCTGAGTGAGTTACTCCTCACGTCTGACTGGTAATATATATTGTTCTCAAAGATGTATACCTGCACACAGAGAAGAGTTCAGAAAGGATCAGAGGACATGATAGAAGCTTAGCGGTGTATTATTGGGCATGCTGCTCTGAACTGCAGGGAGGTTCGACTCCTGTCCTGTCGACACACTGCTCTGCATGACACTGAACCTTCCCTGCTGTAATACAGGTGAGCCGACTCATCAGCTGATTAGCAAACCCTTCAGTGGAAGCAAGAATCTGTGCAGACCAGTGGGTCTCTTGGACTGAGTTGAGAAAACCTTGCAAGACAGTAGTATTGCACACAAGCTGCTTTTCCATCTGAAGGTCATACTAACATACTCTAGCAATGCTCTGATAGCATCTGGCTCTGCAGCTCTGGCTTCCTGCAGGGTGTACAAATTGCCTCATATTAAAAAGTAACTCACAGGGTAAAAGAAAACCTTCAAATTCCAGACAGTACAGATGCCAGAGAATCTCTGGAGAAATTCATGAGCCTGAGCCTGAAGGAAAAAACATTGTGGCTTTCTTCTGCAGACAGAGCTACAATTAAATTAGACTGCCTTTTATGGAATTTGAAGGCATTAACTTACAGTTATCAGGCAACTCCTGAACATTCAGAGAAATGAAGAACGACTGCTTTAAATATTCATAGTAATGAGCTGCAGATATCAGCGCATTTAACTAAGAGAGGAAATTTTAAATTGGTTTTTATCCCTTACCAACTGCTGTCCCTGCACACCCCACGCAGCGTGCTGCAACCTGGAGTTAAGCACCTCCGGAGGGTCCAGCTCCCACACCTCCCTGTAACACACAAACATACACACACAAATACTCAACCCACATACAGATGTGTGGATAACCTTGCAGAGACAGGCATTTTCATGTATCACCATTCATAAGCTGGCTTTACAAAGCTTGCATACAACTTGCTGCTTTTTGTGAGTTGCTTGCAATTAATTAATTTGACAATTGAATACATAACTAATTAACTAATTAAAAGTAATTTCTGTATAATTTGGCAGTACAAGGTCTTTTACAGTATCTATATAAATATAAGTCATTTAGCATTCTTTATACGGTTCTTTACTACAGGTTTGAGGTTCTATCTATCTATCCATCTATCTATTTAACACATTCACATCAAAACACTCAGACTGTACTTACTTCTCAGCTGGAGGATTCAGAGGATATTATAAAAAAACTGTGGAATTGCCCTTTAAGCACTAAGTGACCATTACTGTTAAAACTTTGGAAAGTCAGTTCCTGCTGCCCTAGAATCATGGCAACTTTGTTGTGGGCTACATCTCATTCCCCCTTCTGTAATAATGCATAATTAGGATTATGTACATAAATACTTTTCGTCCTTTGGACCTCAAATTAATTAGCTTTGAGAAAATGCTGTTCTCATGGATCAGGATACTGACAAGATTAAAAACTACCAGCACTGCATAAAGCCAAAGCCTGTTTTATTTTCTTGTTCGCTGATCTGATGAAATCAGCAGTTTGACAGTATTTAGTTTGATATTATCATGAGATTTACTGTCATCATTTTAATTGACCGTTTCACAAAACTTGTTCCACAAAGTTGAGATGCTTTACTTTCAATTTGCAGGACTCTTTACATTATGCAACTTTATGTAGCAACTAAAGTTATGGCAAAGTTGCACTGTGTAAAGCCCAGAATAGCATAAGTTATTAAGATACTTCAACTGAGTCCGTTACCTGGTGTGAATATTATAGATGATGTAGGAAGCTGTGAATGAGTGCCGGTAAACCTGAAATTGGAAATAAGACAAGAGAACCTTACAGAGAGCCTAGAGAGGGTGTTGATAAGGAACAACAGGAGGGGGTGTTTTATAACAAAACAGAGGAAAAAAAAAAAAATAAATAAATATATATATATATATATATATATATATATATATATATATATATATATATATATATATATATATTATATTTAATAATATTAGACCTGGTCATTTACTTTTTGAGGAAAATGATCTGTGGCTAAAAATGTGAACCCTCCACCATCAGAAGAACACTGAAGGTGTGCATGGCAGGGCCGCAACAAGAAACTCACTGCAAGAACATTGCTGCCCACCTGCAGTTTGCTAAAGATCACATAGAAAAACCAGAGGGCTATTGGATCAATGTTTTGTTGACAGATGAGACCAAAATAGATAATTCTGGTTTAAAGATGAAGTTTTATGCAGAATTAAAGAAAATTATAGAAAGTTAAAACTTTTAAGCACCACTGTACACATACAATTCGGTTTATTAGGTACCTTCAGAAGGGTTAAACATTACATGCCGTCACTACCAGTACAACAACACACCTCTGAACTTTCCCAGGTCTTTTGGTAGTGACCAAGTTAGTTAAATGTTTGGAGCAGAACTCAAAATCAGCAACCAGTAAATGACTAGCAAACACAGCTCTGAGCAGTTTACATAAACGTGATTTGGTAGTAGCAGTTCTTAATGTTACAAACTGGTTGTCAGACTTTTAGACACATTTGTTTCAAAGCAAAGTAATCTGACTGCTTACCATGTAGGACAAAGGTGCAGTCTCGTGCCCTGCAAGGATATGGCTAAACAGTCTGCCAATGGACTAAAACTCTCTGTGTTTAGAATGTACATGAAATGTACATGAAATGTGGGACATTAATTTATTTGTTTAATACTTTAAATATGTAATTAATGTTATTTATCACTTAATAGGTAGTTGATGCCACCAAAAAACAAAATACTTAATGCAATGAAATGGCTTCTGGTGTCTAGGTTGTTTTCCTGTGATGTACCATTGCTGTGTAAGTTATTATTGAATAAAAATGGACAGCAATAATTAATATGATACAGAAACGTATGAATACTAGTCACGTGTATAGGGGATTTTTTTTTTATTTAAATTTGATGTACGTTATTGGCTATACAGTCTTATGATCATTACATGTTTCTGGAATTTTCAGACCAAAAAACTTGAATGTCATTGTAAATATATTATATAAGTGAATGTTTTTTGTTTTTTTTTTGTCTTTTTTGCTTGATTTATTTGAGTATCCAGACTTTAAATACATTTAATGTAGTAAAGTATGTTTTCACTTTTCCAGCACACCTGATTCAGGTAGTAGGATGCTTGTTTTGGTACATACTGCAATTAACAGCTGAAGTGAATCAGATGTGCTGCTGTAGGGAAAAAACACAAAACTATACAGCACAGCAGTAGGGTAAATTTGGAAAGTGCTGTGGTAAGGGATCAAAGGGAACAGCTTGAATGGCATCCACTGGCTTCACAGCATCTTGGTAAAGATGAATTACAAGCTGGAAACCGCCATCAGCACACAGCTTGATCAGTCTGTCTCTCTCCCACACACACACAGAGACACACACACACACACACACACACACACACACACACATAGACAGTTATATGTTCACTCAGACATAAGTGATACAAAAATCCATGATCTATTATGCAAGACTACAGCACACTGCCTCACTCACTGCAAAACAGAGCAGTGATTGGCTACTGGCTGCTGCATGAGCTCAGATCAGAGCGGATTGCTTACAGGCTTCTGAATGAGCTCAGATCAGGGAGCCGGCGAGCTACATCATGAGGTCAGATCATAGAGGGGAGCAAGGGCTACATTTATCTTCAGTATTACACTGAACACAACTACTGAAACAGCCAATGCTGAGAGGGGTGGGGAGATAGAGAGACAATGCAGGAGAGAGAAAGGAATAGGAGACAGAAGGAAAGAGAGACATGTAAGTGGAACAGACAGACAGGTGCAGTAATGAGAGACTGAGAGAGAGGCAGAATTGAGTCCAATCCTGTTCAATATTTATATAAACTAGTTATCTGTTACTGGAACTGTCTGCAGCCCTGGACTCACTCTAAACAATGCTGAAACAAAAAATCCAGATGACCTGGTGCTGCTTGTCACCCACAGAGTGAATGCTACAGCTGCACTTGGACCTGCTGGACTGGACTATGACAGTCGACCTGTAGAAAACTAGAACTGTAATCTTTCAGAAAAGGCCAGGTCTCAGGAAAACAGATAGCGTTTCACTTTAGGAAACATCACCCTGCGCATTTCTTACAGTAGAATAATTAAATCTCTGGGAGTGAATTCCATCCCATAGTATCCGCATGAGGAACTTTACAGAAATATATTAAATATTTAACAAAAACACTAAGAAACGCATGCGATGCAGATTTAGGGCTGATTTCCACTGATTATGCTCATTCAAAAAAGAGCTTTAAAAATGAGCAATGCAAACACACTACACTAGAATAAAGCACTTAGAACCCAGTAGCTCAGTTCTAAACTCACTGCAGCCTCAGTTCAGCACTGCTAAAGTACAAAATCCAGAGTATGCTAGATTATCAGACAGAGTAACAACGCCCATCTGGAACTTTGGGGAAATAAAATCAAAGTACAATATTATCAAGTTTAAAACAGTATGAACTGTTCTAGCATTAACATTAAAGATCAACAGCAGAGACAGATACTGACCAGGTAGAGACTGTTTATGAATTTGTTTTTTAAAATTATTGTTAGCTGGATTATTAGAATTATAACTATCATTAAATATGTACCTGCTAGATATAAGGTACACAAAAGTAGACTAAACTTTGAGGTTTGTATGATTTGGCAACATCATACTTAAGACAGTAACAGCTTTACTTAATTGAACTTGAGCAACAGGCAGAAAGACGCACAGAGAGAGAGAGAGCAAGAGAGAGAGAGAGAGAGAGAGAGAGAGAGAGAGAGAGAGAGTGAGAGAGAGAGAGAGAGAGAGAGAGAGAGAGAGAGAGGGACATAAAGAAAGACAGACAGAGAGGCAAAGAAACAGACAGAAAAGGAGAGAAAGACAGAGTGCGGTGGGACAGTTAAGACAGACAGTGTCGTGTGGGTGGTTAAGTGCTATTAAGAAACAAAACAGTTTTTTCACTTGAGCAGCACAAATTGTGCTCTGAATTATGCAGAGCAGATGAGGAATACAAGAATGGAGTGAGAGTGATACAGAGAGATTGATGGAGGGAGAACAAGGGAGAGAAGTGGAAGTAGGAGGCAGAGTGATGACTGAATCTCTCACTGGCAGGGAGAGTGAGTAAT
The DNA here is from genome assembly GCA_024036415.1 of Prochilodus magdalenae. Taxonomy (NCBI): domain Eukaryota; kingdom Metazoa; phylum Chordata; class Actinopteri; order Characiformes; family Prochilodontidae; genus Prochilodus; species Prochilodus magdalenae. The sequence continues at coordinate 392,886 of JAMWET010006916.1, read as the reverse complement.
GGCAGTGAATACGATGCTTGCTTTGACTAATTATTCTGCTTATGTGGATAAAATATGCTGTTTCCGAATGTCAGTGTGATACAAGACCATGATAGCTTTTGGCTGACGACTCACACTCTTGTAAGGACAGGCATGTGTTTATTGATTTATACAGTGTTACTATATAAAGTATAGTGAACTAACATGAACCTGAAGAAGTCTAAGATACTGGCAGTGATGTTATTGTTCTTCCCAGTGCTTCTTACACTCACATGAGTTCAGGCTTTTTACTACCTACACAAAAACACATCAACTTATCAATAAGTCATCCACTATGAGGGTAACAAGAGACTACAGGTGTAAACTAAAAGCCAGTAGCCCTCTGAGTGTCTAATAAGGGGTGCATCATAAACTGTGATACAGAACTGTGACAATGACTGCATCCAAAACCGCTTACAGTGGAACAGAGTTTTGCTTGTTGTGCATCATGGAGGTGGATAGTTTGAGCTATGTTCTTTTAATTATGCCACCTAATGCAGTTGTTTAAACATCAAAGGTTGTAGTAAAATTACCTCACACAGCATAGTCAGCGTCATTAAGTTTTGCACAGCTGTTATTTTTTTCTAGTGCACTGTTCATTCAAAGCAAGTACACATTAAAACATACTGTTCTGGACATCACTGAAAAGGAATTCATTAACATGGAGAAGGAATTTGTTCTAGTGACAGACGCTGCAGTTTAAGGTATAAGACCTGCAATGCAAAAGCCCTTTTAACTTAATGTAACTGACTCTCTGTGCACTGTCTAAAAGGAAGCAAGCAATTATTTATCTTTGATATCTTAAATAACCTATCCAGAGCGAGATGGGCTTTATGGGTGGTCACTGACCCAGGAAGTATTTATGATATCTCATTCCTGAATTGCGAATTACAGGTAAAAGATATCATCATGTCATGCTAAGCAATTCATGTTTACATGTTTAGCCTGTTTGTCAAATGGTCCTTTCCTTTTGCTGTTCTTTGCTTGGTCTGGTTTACATGAAGTCGCACAGTCCTACGTAACTTGCAGTGGTTTTATTTTGTGTAGCATTTTCATTTAATTAAAGGAACAACATGAAGGAGTTTTACTTTTTAACCTTCAAAATGAACTAAAATGATCAACAGAATGTGAAGAATAAACAGATTTGATGGTATGTCAAAGATGCCTTTGTATTGTGTGTCAGAAATATCTGCAAAGTTGTCATGCTAATGCTAGCCTTGGCCCATCCCTTCTCGTGATACTGCTTTGCACCATGTCCAGCAGCAATCCAGAGCAGGGATATACTGAAATTAGAAGCTTTCCACCACTGGAGATGCTCTTGGTAGGTATAGAGAAGAAGTCTGATGCAGGACATTTCCAGTGATAGAGGTGGACACCATGAATTTATGGTCATATTTTGCCCTCTATTGTTTGGAGTGAGAATTCAACAGGTTGGATCATCTTGTACAGTATTTAAGGTTTTTTGCCAGTTCACTGCAGTTTTTACCAACACTGTATTTCTGGCACAGTCCTCAACTCACAGACTGCTGCCAGCAGTGTCAACTAGCGAAATCATCAATCAAGTACTCAACTGCTCTCTCCTGTTTACACCTAGTCACTGCATGTATCTTGAGTATCAGGATTATCTCTGGATAAGGCTAAGCTACATAAACATCCAAATGTAAACACTCCCAGGGTGCATTTAAAACAGAAGCAATCTGATCTGAGCATTCAAACCACTTCAGGAGGTGGTCAGAGATGCTTTTGTGCTGCATGGTATGGAAGACTAAACATATTCATGTCTCCCAGACACACCTGATAACTAAAACCCCTCACAGTACAACCGAAGCTCCTCTTCGTGCAGTACGTCTCTGGGCATGTGGTACGTTGTGTGAGGAAAGTAATCATGGAGGACACGGACAAAACAATATGGACAGACTATTGTGCAAAACAAAGTGCAGATGATAGAGGTTTAACAGACATGAAATGTAAACACATGCGGCTAAAACATAATCAGGACACAATACAGATAGGAATCACATGAAGTGACTAGTTATAACAGGATCTACATATTTTTCACACACACACACACACACACACACACACACACACACACACACACACACACACACACACACACACACACACCCACACACACACACACACACACACACACACACACACACACACACACACACACACACACACACACACACACACTCACACTTTAAGAGCATTATAGAATTATTAGCCTCTTGTGAGCTGACTGTAGTTCCTCTGAATAGACAGAGGTGTTTATCAGATCAATCACTACAGAAACTGGATTAAAGCATGTAATCCAAGAGGAGTTTAACTTGCACCTCTTTCTCTCTTTCTCTCTCTCTCTCTCTCCCTCTCTCTCTCTCTCTCTCTCTCTCTCTCACTCTCTCCCTCACTCTGTGTTCTCACCACACTTCCATTTGTTATTTGAAATATTTGGATTTTAATAGTTTATGAACTGGAAGCCTTGAATGAACAGTGGTCCCATAAGTTGCACTATATTGTCTTATTTGGAGAAAAGTGTGATACTAAACAGCACTGGGATGTACACAGTATCAAAACAACCATGTCAGAGCAAGATCAAAGTCCAATAACATAGTCTAATAACACAGTCCTTAAAGGGGAGTTATTGTGCTCAGTTTAGTTTTGAGGTCTACTAAAATGAAATTGATTAACATGCTTTAGTTTTCCCAGAACATAATATTGTACATTCTGTACGTCTGTATTCACCCTCTGTCTAAAACACTTTGTTTGAGCTGCTTTGTCTCGGTGACCCTAGTGGTTATTCTTACAGTGGTGCCGGTTCTGCCTTAGTTTAAGTCACCGTCTGATCCTGAATGTCAGGGAGAACCCAATCGACATTCGCAGACTGGAGTAAGAGTTTTAGAGTGGTAAGGGTTTGCTGTTTTTAGCTCTCTGCGCGTTGTGTGAGCATGTGCCAAGCTTGCTGGTAGGCAGGCAAAGACAAAAAGACTGTGTTAAAAGATGATGTCACCTTCTGACAAAGAAAAGAATATTGAGGTGTTTCAGGCAGCTTAGAAAAGTGATTTCTGTGTAAATTCCCCATACTTTAAACTTTACAACTTTCAAACAGCACTCAACTGATCGTGTGTTATGAACAATCTGACCACAAAATAGAAAATATGTACGTACCTGTTTAACATCATATGCAAAAAGCACATACTTCATATCTGGGCTTATTGAGTACTTAGTGGCTTTAAAAGCAACCTGTGGAAAAAAACAAAAATAAAATGTATTAGTACTCTGATGATCCATGTGCAATAAATGGCTTTTCCTGAAATATTATGGCTGTAAATGTGCCCATTTATTAATTTATGCACTTTTACAGTGCGAAGACAAGAGTTCTATTGTGTCCCTGAATTAAAGTCAATGTAAAAACAAGCCTGCTAACTGCAGATCTGATCTGTGCTCTAATGGTAAAGCGAAAACAAGTTTACTTACAAACGTGCTGTTCTTCAGGACAATCTCTGTTTCATTAGTAAGAATGTTAAACCTGATGACGTGGCCATTACGGTTCCTGTAGATGACTTCTGACTCTGGAGAGGAAGGAGAAAAGTAAAGAGGTAAGTAAGACAAGTTTTGCTGGATGTCATTTTCTCCTGTGGGAGTTAAACTGAGCCTGTGAAGTGAGAGCAGTTGTGGGGTCCATACTTCTCCTTTAATACTCACACTACACTTTTATTATTTTCTTTTACTTTATGTTGATGGCTACTTGTAAGAGGAAACCCAACTGAAGAGTCAAATCAAGAGTTCCAAAGCCAAGCAGGCCTACAATGAACATAACATTACAGAAAACATGAAACACATATTCAACAAAGAAAAACATAATTAACAATATTTATTTCAACTAGAGAAAACAAGCATGATCATATGCCAGATGGTTTCCCTTTAAAGCCTTGATCTGATTCAGTAGAATTAAATACAAATTACTGAAAAACACATTCCACAAATAAGTGCTTTGAAGTAAAATGCTTTCTTGCTAACCGCAGTCCCAGCAAATGGAATTTCAAGTACAAGATAATTGACCATGTAGCTGGAATTTCTGACTGACCATAGCAATGCAGGTTGAGGCACTATTTCTAATAAGATCCTGCACATAAACAAAAGAAAGCACTGCTGCCTCCACATTATTATAGCTGGCCAGTCTACCGAGAAACATCACCCACGAAAAATAAGAGTGCAATATAACAAGGGCTGAGTATTGACATTCACCACTTGTGTGCCATGGGTCAAATTACTTCAGTGCTACCAAGTATCAAAAAAATTTCATGTTCAGCCTTATAAGGGAACGTAGACTGCTTACATGCTGTCTAAACTGCATTCTGTAATTGTAAAAAAAAGTCAGCATTTCTTGATTAGTCGGCAGCATCAAAGCAGTTTTAGTATTTGTATCTGTATAAAAACTGGCAACTCTCAGCCTAACCCTTCAACATAACTGACATGACCGTGTCACTAGCATGTCATGGTAGATATATGCTGTTGTGACAGACTGTCTCCAGGAATATAAAGATGCAATCATCATAACAGATGTTTTAAAGTGTGATGGTTAGGTAGAGGACATTTAGCAAAAATAAACATGTGGCATAACACTAAAATAACATTATGGAATCTTCTATGACAATTGATGCAAATATAATATGACAACTTTTGGCATTTGTATGGCAACTGGCATGACATATTGACCCAGCCTTAACTGTAACACAGTGCAACTAAATATGTATATGCAGCTTTCATGCACATTGCATCACCACAATATGGTACAGACAGTGTTTTTGAGCAGGCTAAGCTCTGTTGGGAAAGGTACAATATATTACATCATAAACTTTTTTTCTAGTTGATTATATAATGTTATATAATGTTTGTTTGTCAAGCTTATGGGTTCTCCTTCCAACCCTGTGACATCAGCATCACATGCCTGTTAGAGCTCAATCATTTACATTTAGGCATTTAACTGACGGTCTTATCCAGAGCGACTTAAAAGGTTATTCGTATTACAGGTAGCCCAGTGCAGTTAAGAGTCTTGCCTAAGGACTTCTATTGGTGCAGCTCAGCATTTGCTACCTACACTTAGGTTCGAACCCCCATCCCCGACATGGAGTGGTAGCTCTCTGGTGGGTAGTGGTGTTAGCCGCTGAGCCACACCAACACCTTACTCATTTTCCCAATCATCATCTCCACCATTTTAACCTCACACACCAGCTTATAATCAGCCTGTCTGATCTAATACCCCTTTGTTTAACTCAGTCCTTGCAAAGTATCGCCACTCTGTTGCATACTGAGCATTCTCTCCCTTGTTTATCGCGTTTACCTGGTTTTGACTCTGTTTTGTTGTTTGGTTTTCTCTTCTGGCTTTTCTCTCTGAACTTGTTTGCTGGTTGGATTGCTTGTTTGGTTTTGACTTCTGCTTGTGTTTTGGTTTTTGACTCTGCCCTTGATCTTTTGTTATGTTCGCCCTGATCCTGTTCCTGAGCTTAACTTCCAATCTGCCTAATAAACTTTGCTTTTAGCTCAATGAGTGTCAAATTAATTTTGGTAATCATTTCAGTTTAAAGCTGCACTATGTAAGATTTTTGTTAAAGTTAAAGGAAGTAGCAATGCTGGTTAAGGAGACAATAAAAAACATGCTAAAATGATGCACGTGTTGGTCAAATTCTGTAAAGTCTGAAATAAGGATTCAGTAAGCAACATCACGCTAAATTACCTGGGAAATGTAACATTACTATGATGAACTAATACACATACTAATGCTACTAACATTACTAATACGGATATGATTGCAATATTAGATCCTTTTTTATATCCCCAGAAGAGCTCTTACTGCATGCTCTTTTGAGTGAAGTGACAAACTTTTGTGAATTTTCCATGAAAGTCCAAAATTTGCATAACATAGATTTAAGTTGTTCTTTGAAATTTACTCAACTGACAAGTTTAACTCATTTATAGATGTATCCAACTGCAGCCAACAGAGCAGAGATACAGCAGAGGCAGCACTGCTGTGGATATCCCCTTGTCTTTGTGTGTGAGCTTGTATGAATGTGCTTACACCTGCACATAAGTCTGCCTGTTGCGAACAAATCCATAGGGACACAAATTTGCACAGTTGCTTACAATTCAGACAGCAGACATACATCTATGGGAAAACAAGTACAGTAAGAATGTAACTGTATAATTCTACTGTATACTACTTGTATCTGTGCACAACAGTATAACCCTGAATAATGAATATAAAATAGTGATATGAAATAGTGATATCCAGTTCCAGCCAGCAGAGCAGCGCTGTTGTGTATATCTCCTTGTGTTTTTGCATGAGCTTGTGTGAACCTCACCTGCACATAAGTTTGACTGTTATGAACAGATCCATAGAGACACAAATTTGCACAGTTGCTTACAATACAGACAGCTGTACATCTATGGGAAAACGAACAGTAAGAGTCTTACTGTATAATTTTACTGTATACTGTATGCATGTGTAACTCTGAATAATGAATATGAAATAGTGGATAGGGTGTAAACAGCATAGTATAGTAGTGCAGTTACAGTTTTATATCTCAATAGACATTATTCATATTCACTCACAAACACATCAGAGATACACACTGAGGCATGTGCATGCAGAGTGGGAGCGAATGTGCATATACAGTGTGCAGCACACATGGGCACGTACACATGAATTCTTTATTGTTCTCCACTTTTTCAAACTTAGCTGAAGCTGAAAGCTCGACAACTCCAGTGCGGGTCGGATCAGAACAGACTGCATGTGCGTGCAGATGGAGTTGTATGGCTCCCTGAGTTTAGACGGCAGCTTTTGTTGGGACGATTATATTGAAGGCAGAGCTGCAGTCGATAAATTGCATCCCGACATAAGAGTTCTGCTTGTTCAGGTGTTCAAGGACAGCGAGCAGCAAGGAGAGCAGTACACAAACTGCAGATGGTGTAATGGCTTCAAATTCTCATTCATCAAGCTGCTGCTGATGTGAGACATCTACAGTCTCACCAAACACCTCAGAGAGTGTATGAAGTAAGTGCTCCTGGCTTCCTCAGAGACTGAGCAATAAGAATAGGATTGTTTTACAGACAGTAAGATATTAAAAATGTCTTTGAAATGAATTATTGATAGATCATTACACACCGTGCTGCTACATTTCCCTTTGCCCTTTAAGTCAAATAGTTTTTTCTTTTAGCAGCACCATGCTGTGACATTAAAAACTAGCTTTTAAGTTCATTTAGCGCAAAGCTTAGATTTGTCAAGAAAGGACTGGAAAAGCATACGCAAAGGAAACACAAGTCACCTTTCAACCAGAGTCTAACAAGAACACTGTTGCAAAGGTTGCTCACTATAGACTATTAACATATTTGTCAGGCGGACTGCTTATTTCCAGTAAGCAAGAGCAGGCTATCCTAAGGTCTTCCGTGTACAGTATAAGTCAATCAGCTAAGACAGAGTTTATGCTAAGGCAGAGTACAGAAGAAGTACATTGCTCTGGGTTACAGTGAGGTTTACACTGACGATCACACAGCAGCAATATGCTGAAACACAGACAGGAAAATATAATGAATGTGTAAATCAGCTAGGTTGTTGTACTATGCTAAAGTTACATGGTGTTTGCTAGTAGGTGATTTTACCTATATTAGCTTGGGCATTGAAGTGGGCTTCCAATTTGCCAGCTTATTTTTCCTGTTCCACCTTAAATGGTGCATACATTTTGGTGCCTCTACAAGCAGTAGCATTTAATGTTGATTATATCAACATCAACGCATGTTGATTGTTCAGTTCTTTGGGAATAATGTAAAAAAGTGCCATTATTCCCCTCACAGCCTGGAACAATACA
>JAMWET010006916.1:152500-380000 GCA_024036415.1 Prochilodus magdalenae | reverse complement strand
AGTATTCTCTTACACTCTGTGGGCTTAATAAACACACCAGCACATTTCCAGTACTTCCTATTAGCCAAATATAAATATTTTTGGCATTTTGCCACCAATCCATACTAACAATTTGGCAGTGGCAACTTTTAAACCTAATTTAAACCTGCTGCCAGAGTAGTTACAGTGCATGCTTGTGGACACTGGTCACTCACCTTTTGTGCATCACTTACCACCATATAAAAGATGCACAAGGGCACCTTTATTGTTGGATGCACTCACAGGCACTCTAACAAGCACTCATTTTGGTCAGTAAGAGCTTAGTACTGTGTTTTTATCCATCATAGTGATGATAAAATGCAGCTAATTTGCAGCTTATTTTCCTAATCATGTGTTTGCTTGAAGAAACCAAATGCAGCAGTACATAATTAGACGAGAAAAAAAATAAATAGAAGCAAAAATAGACATGTTTGGCCACGACGAAAAACTGCAATCGTTGGCACTCCATCATTATGTTGTTTGTTATGTTGTTCTGTAATCCCTTCTTATCCCTTATATGTTTTGTTAGCCATTCTGTGTAGCTCCTGAAGTCCTGACTAATACGAGAGCTGCATTGGCGGACTGGAAAAATATTTTTGGGCATTTCAAGATTTGAATCCTTTTGTTTCCAATCAAATTTTAACAGTGACGTAGAGATTATGACTATGATACAGAGTTTAAATACAACAAGGATGATGATCTTTTTAAAAAACAAAACTACATGAACTACAACTGCTGCAATGTATTTTTTTTTTCAGTGCTGAGAGATTATTAGGGCTCCTGTGAAGGCCTAGGCAGCCCTGAAGGTTCCCCTCTGAAAAACGGTAATAAGTATACCTATACAGAATATCAACACAGACACAAGAACTGAATTTAGTTCCAGTGCTGGTAAAACCACCAGCTCCATCTCAGGAACAGAGATCATGACTGAGCCCAGCCTAAGAAAGTGACCACCCTCAGGACACTGACACCAGCATGAATAAGGCATGCAACCCGCCCTGCCGTCAATCACTGAGGCTGTCACACAGCCGTTACACGAGACACGAGACGTTACATGTGTTCACTGACATAATTTGAGTCTGACTGTCATTACTTAAGAATGTGTTATTAAGTATGTGTCTGTACATATATGTGTGTGTGTGTGTGTGTGTGTGTGTGTGTGACAGAGAGAGAGAGAGAGAGAGAGAGAGAGAGAGAGACAGACAGACAGAGAGAGAAACTGTTCAGCATGTCATCATTAATGAAAAAGTATCCTCTGGTAGAGTGCCTTACCGTTGATCCAGCGTGCCTCGGGATCGTGTATGTAGAAATCAGGACCAAACAGATCCTCCACTGTCAACTTAGTGTCACTGCCAGCCTGAGTGTCCGCTGTCAACACACAGACACATACACACACTTTACCAAGCCATCAGAAACCAGACACAGACCTTCTCCACCAGGTCATGTCTATCAGTGTCCGCAGAGGTCGACCTTGAGCCGAACTTAAGAAGAGAAACACGCTCACCTTACCTGCACACTCAAACACAACACAAAAACAAACACACCTTCACAAGGAATTCATCCTAAGTTAAAGGATACGCTATCGCTGATCTTGCTAACAGGAAGTTCTAATAGCTACCCTAGACTTCATGTTGAACAGATAATCATACCTATTAAAATGCTCAAGTGCATTTGAATGTTTATTTCTCAATGTAACACACTTTTTTTAAGTTATAGTAAAGGCAAATGGACAAATATGAACATTTAATTTAATAATAAGGGTAATGTAGTTATATTCTGGTTCCCGAGATGGTTATCATATTTGCAGCACCCTTTAACATGGCCAGAAATTTTTTAACAAAAAAATGACCTATAAGAATCTCGATGTAAGCACCAAAATGTAATTTCTGCAGAATTTAAAGTGAAACAAGAACACCTGAACAAGAAGCTTGTGAATTAAAAGCTGATATCAGCCTCATAACTTAAAAGCTGGTAATATTCCCACCCGGATAACATCCCAGCCTGGAGCTACGTGCTAGGTTAGTACATATTATCAAAGGATTGTTCTTCTTTCTGTGTCCAATCATTGCTATAGTGCCACCGAATTCAAGCTACCACTTCTGCAAAAAAGCCAAGGTACTCTGTCCATTCTGGTGTACTGCAGAAACCTTGTAGCTCAACATGGCAGCATCCTATGGATGCTCTAACACTGAGATGAAGATGCCATTGCTAAAAAAAATAAAAAATAAAACACCTTCAAAGCAATAGTTGCACAAATAGTTGCAGTCAGAAGCAATCAACTGACAGGAATGAAACTTGGTTGGTAAGTTTGATATTGTGAGACATGAAAATAAAATGTTTCACGTTCATAAGCAAATAAGGGTCTTATCACTGTATCTAACTGACCCAACAGCCACGATGATGTGGCCCGCCATGACGCCCTCCATGAGTCATCCTGTTAGTGCCAGCACCATTGGCAAATGCTGCACTGCCCAGGGCAACATCCACACAGACCGTTACAGCACTGTCCTTAACACCATGTCAGCGTCACCAAAGACTGCAATGGTGTTGTGCCAGGGACTCAGAATGGCAGCAGGTCATCTTCAGTAATGGGTCCTGCTTTTGTCTTAGTGGAAACTGCCAACAAATAGTGTATATAGTGCATAACAGATCCCCCTAAGTCTTACACACTGCAGCTTTAAAACAGTTTCTCACAGGGATGACATAGGGATGGCTGATTTTGCCACTTTTTTCACCATGGCATAAATTAAATATGCTAAAGGTATGTTTGTCTTGGTTTTCAAAGAAAAAAATAATGACTAAACTGCAGTTTAAACATATTTACTGAACATCCCAGCAAACAACCCAACACAGCACTATACGACTTAAATATATTAGCAATGAAAACATCCTGTACGGGCACGAGGACATAGAGAGAAAGCGCGCTGTAATGTCTAAGTGAGTGCTGTATTGGTGCTGCACTGTCCTGTCTGTTTACTCTGTCTAATGTCTGTTTAATTTATCATATTTATTGTAATGTTTTCCAGTTTAATTTTTTTTTTTTTTGCACACTTATGTCTGCATGTTTGTACTTTGTACTCTTTTGTTCCATGTTCCTGGAGGAACGTAATTTCACTCCACTGAGTCCTTGTACATGGATGGAACGACAACAAAACCTCTTGAGCTGACTTGACTTGGATAACAGCTAATCTAACGGAGTAGCGGACAAAATAACTACCCCCTCTAATGGCCTCATGAGGCAAAACTGCAGTGAATGTTTCTGTGCTTTGTAATAGTGATCTCGTAGCAATATTTAACTAAATATGCAATGGTTTAGCAAAACTCAGGGATCGCTAGACGCTTCTCTACCTAACCTCAAGCCCATGACTGCCCCAAAACTGAAACAACGTGCCTTAAAACAGGGATCTTTCATGTTAAATGAACATGATTCTCTATGTTACATCTCTGTCTGTCTATCTGTCTGACTGTCCCTGTTCGTGTCTCACTATGCCCCCTCTGGTTACTTTGTGTTAGCACAGCTCTTCCTGCTTCCTTTAGCTCCGCCCACTCCCACACCTGAGACCTATCTGTTACCCATTAGGACGTGTATTAAGACCCCTTTGTTTGCCCTGTCTGTTTGTGAAGTCTCTGTGTTTTCACCCTGTGTTAGTTTGGTCTGTTGTACGTTTGTGATTTCTAAGCTGTTGTCCTAGTGTTAGTTCTAAACCTGTTTTGTTTCCGTTATCCGTTTGTTTAAGTTATGGTTATGTCTTTACTCGTACCTTCCTGTGAGTTGACCCTTGTTACCCGGACTCATTCCAATAAATCCACTATGCACTTGCATCCCGCCTCAACCCAATCGTTACACTCTAAAGTCAGACAAACACCTTGTTCCTTATTGACAAATCACACTGTATGTTTAAAAAAAACTTATATACAATCTTCCTTCATAAACTCACACTGTGTAAAATGCTTAACTTGATTGACATGCTTTGTGAAACACAGCCCCCATTAATAGTTCTGTCTACTAATTAATTCAAAACAACACATTGTGCACTAGTACAGAGCAGAAACATTGAGAAGCTGTGCTACAGCAGCTGTGTTTACTTGTGCCACACTGTGCACTGAAACCCAATCCAGGTGGTGATGTACATGGACAGGATTGTCTGGTCAGTCAGCACACACAGACTTTGGTAGCAAATTTCAAGTTTATTTTGTCTCTGTTTTGCTAAGCCGACGTGTCTGCCTGTGCAGGGGACGTGGTTGTGATTGTGTTTGTGTGTTTATAAAAATGAGCCAATGTAATGTATGCCTAGCGGGAATATACAAAGACAAACAAGTTTGTGTCTGACATTGTCAGCAACTTTTCTTTGTGCGAGCAAACACTTTTTCACTGTCAGCTTGAGTTGATTTGTTCATTAGCACAGCAGTGCGCACTATAGCTAAATCACATGGTGTCACATGGCATCCAATTTTGGTATGGGTGCAATTTTATGGCTACGGGTAAAGGAGCATTATATTGGCCTGATACCTGATACCATCAATAGATCCCAAACTGTAATAATACTGAAACCTTAATTTGTGTGTCTGTATGTCTGTGTATACCTGGTGTGAGGAGGATGACAGACATGGTGATGAGCGAACAGACCAGTAGAATGACCAGCAGAGCGATGGCTATCCCCTTCCAGTTCCTCTGAGGAGGACTCACCCCACCCAGATCCTACAGAGAAGGTAGAGAGAGAGACACACAAATTATTTCAGACACCCATGCATGCTTTAGCACACACACACGTTTTCCAGACAGGACAGGCAGCCATATTTACAGCCGTATGCAAATGTTGAGACACCCGCTGGTCCATGTACCAGTCAAAAGTTTAGACACACCGAACAACATGGATGTTATTCGTTATCTTACACATATCTACAGGTTTATGCTTATTAGTTGTTTATGCCTGAAAACATAAATATCATCGTATACCACATAAACTCTAAATGTATCACAACCTTATGTTCTTGCCATATCACTACCACATATATTTTGTTGCGCAAAAATCTGTTTTTGGACGGTTTAAAAGCTCTAGACACCTTTTCAGTTTTGTGAATATTCATGATGGACAGAGCAATAGAACTAGTTCGAACTAGCTTAGAAAAACCTTGCTACATCAAGCTTCATTGCCGTTTAAGAAAACTGTTCTATTCTCCTGTAAGGTTCATTTTTGGGGTGACTGCATGATTCCATGAGTGCTAATTTATAGTTTGATGTTTCCACTTTTATTCTAAAGTAAAGCATTAAGCTAAAAATAAGGAAACCTTCTAGAAGCAGCTGTGTCTAAACCTTTGACGGTACAGAAAGTCCTACACCTAAGCATAGTACACACATGTAAACATTGTGGGATGCACTGGAAAACATCAGATACAAAACAACTTCAGTAAGTAAGTACTGAATAGCCTGACTGTGCAGGCCCATGTTTCACTATCCCTGTGCATGTGTGTTTTCTCTGTGCTCCACGTGCTTCAGCACATTACTAAACCCCATTTGTATATTATTCATCAACCTGCCTTTGTGTATGCAGCAGAGAAACGTGATTCATAATTCAGATCTGAGAGACTCGTACAGCGACTGTACAATAATTAATAAACTGTAATGAATAAAGAGCAGGAAGTTTATCTGAAAGGCATTAACAGAGCCAGGAGCTTCCAGTGCCATGTCACATGCACATATACACACCAGAGACACCTGGGTGCTTTAGTCTCTGAACCACTGCCTGTCTCTTTTACTGAAGACATCTGTGTTCTGTCTCAGTGCTGACTGAATGGCTGTTCATTCTCATCTAGATCTTATGGCCCTCACACTATGAAGATAAGCCATGCTAAGGCTGCGCCATATGGACAAACTATAAAATATGTCATGCAACACTGTAAAACACTATGCTGTGAACTGCTGTAAACGTTACAGTATTTGTCATTTAACTTCAAGTGCAGGTACAGTGCAATATGCGACCAGAAACATACAAATAACATTGGACTATTAAACCTATCAACTTATCACACAAGCTGCATGCAACTCTCCCCACCAACTACTGGTTGATGAGACGCAGCATTACATGCAGAGAAATGGAGGCTGGCACCAGGTCCAAGATGCAACAGAAAATGTAAGTTCAGTGATGACACTAGTGTTGTAGTCAAGATAAGCTGCAATCAACTCCAAGTCGAGACTGAGTCTGACTGAGAGGTAGTAGTTGCAATTGAGTCTGAGACAAGACGGAGGCCATAAGTGACAAAGGCCAACACCAGATATATAATATTTAAAACGAGACAAGATAAAGTTTGTTTTAGAATATAAAAATAAAAAAGAAAGAGGAGCCACATTAAATAATTTATATAACCTTAAACTATGATTACTAATTATTAGATTCTAGTCCTAGTTTAACTGTGTAACTTTTAGAAGCAACTTATCGTATTGTTATTCTACTTTCTTCAGAAGTAGTAAAAACCTAAAATAAATTTTGAGACCCTCGGGGGGATGTGGATCAACATCAAGAGACGTAATACAAAGTTAAACCACCTGGGGAAGGATTAACTAGATCCTCAACTGATAGTGAACACACTGAACATGTTATATATATATATATATATATATATATATATATATATATATATATATATATATATATATATATATATACATATGCCTATAATTAACAAAACATGGTTGGTGTTACATTTTTGGTGTTTTTCAATATTTCAAATAATTGAAAAGTAGCCAAACAACTTTGTAAAAAAGTTTGTAAAAGTTCTGAAAAGGCTTGATATTATATAGTTACATTTTTAACATTCTATAGGTCATATTCCAACAGCTGTTAATATATACTACATGTTGTAGCCTTTCAAAAACTGCAAAATGAAAAGGCCAATTAACAAAAGCTGTAAGCCGTACTGTAGCCACAATCCATTCTCATTTTACTCACTCTCTAACCTCTATCCTACATGCTGACTGGAAAGGAGAAAAACCTGTGTGTGTGTGTGCGCGTGTGTGTGTTTGCGCGGGTGTGTGTGTGTGCACGGGTGTGTGGTGTGTGTGTGCACGGGTGTGTGTGTGTGCACGGGTGTGTGTGTGTGCGCGGGTGTGTGTGTGTGCACGGGTGTGTGTGTGTGTGTGTGTGGGGAGGAGAGTATGTCCTTGCAGGATCACATATTGATTGTAAACGGCTGAACGCTATCATGCGTGCTGCTCTTTCTTCTCCTTCCTCCATTTCCTGCTCAGCTGCAAAAGCTGATGGAGGTTCATTTATAATGTGAGTTATGAGCAGCAAGATAGAAGGAGGGACATACCAGTACATCCCCCCACCCCCACCCCCGCGACTCACACCTAAAGTCAGGCCTCCATTGCGATTTACAGTCCAAACAGACAACAGAGCTATAAAACCAAAGTCACTCTTATACACACACCTCACACACACACACTGCATGTCTACAGACACACTCTCGCTTTCTTTCTCTCTCTCTCTCTCACTCTCTCTCTCTCTCTCTCGTTTGATTTTCTGTCAGCAGTACACTACATCTTCTAAATGTGCTTCTTTCTCTCTCTGGGCATCGCTGTGTTATTGTGTAGAAGGAGAAAGAGCCATAAATACACACCTGGTGAGAGAGAGGTAGACAAAGTGAGCATGAGAGACTGACTTAATCAGTGACATATGGCACCATATGGAAATGGCAAAAAGATCAGAGTAAATAAGCCTTATCGTACTCAGACAGTATACTCCAATAGCTGTGGTGTAATGCTTCCTTTCGGTTCTACTTATTCTGACGTTATGGCCAACTACAACATATTGTTCAGATATAAACACTTCTTTCAGCGCTTGAGAGCTGTTGGGCAATTTCTAAACAATCCAAATCGTGTAAATATGACTGTAGAGTATTTAATAGTTGCTCTAGTTTTTTTGTTTATGGTTTTGAAACAAGTACATCCAATCAGAAGTGAATCTAATAGGCAAAAGTCCAGGGTGGCAATTTCATCTGGAGCATGCACGGTTCTACTTTTAGGAACTATAACTCATTTTTACTGAAGTAACTCGCTGCTGGCTCACAGTGCCATGGGATGTGTGGCCATGCAGAGCCGGCACACACAAAGACTTTCCGTAGGGATGCATTGACGGCCGGAGGAACCAATATGTAAATAAGTTGTTGCTGTTAGCTCAAAGATGTGCATGTGTTATTTGTGCTATACTGTGCTAAGCTGTGAAGTAATATCACCAGTGTTATATGTGATCAGCCTTCTATCCCATCCATTCAGAAGCCTGAGCTCCAGTTCTACCCTAATGCAGGGTTCAATAAAAGAGCATTAATCTGAAGTGCTATATTTCCCGTGTCGTCTTATTCTCATACTTCTCCTATTTTAAGGCACCACAATTTAATATTTGGCTTGTCAGGTGTTGATTTTACATGAGGCCTCTATATTTACTGTCTGGCAAAGTGCCAGGCTGAAAAACATGACAAACGCACAGCAAAAACACTGTACATCAAAACCAATTCCTAGATACTCTGCTGAGAAGCCAGAACACACTGCTGATGTTAGTAATTGTAGTAATACACTGTCTGGGACACAGCCTAATGCTCAGAAGAGATAAACCTGTACAACAGCGACAGAAAGAAGCACAGGAAAAAAATGTCATTTTATCTGTGAAACATAATGGCATGGGCATGTATAACCGCCAGTGCGATGGATATATTTGGGGTTTTATTGACGTTGTGACTGCTGCCAGGAGGAGCAGAATGAATTCTGAATGGAACAGGAGCATCTTTACTGAGATCCACTACAATAGCATAAAACTCACTGTACTTGCAGCAAGACAATCTCCTGAAGCACTTACAAAGCCACTTTAAAGATACAAGGGATTAGATTTATTAAGGACCTTTTACGTATTTGTCCAGTTACATTTGGCACTCCAGTGGGGTGTGCTGTGATTAGCTACACTGCTTACAAGAACAGGTGAAAGGTTAAAAGGTGGCATATAAATAAAATTATATAAAAATATTTTTATTTGAAAAAATTATTTTCAGGCCAATGTCCACAGTATGCTAATAAAACCATATTAGGATGTAATTTATCATGGTAACCCAACCAATTATAGACTATAGCGGGAGCCTGGGAGGATTTACCTTTAGATATGACTTGAATAACTGCATTATTACAGCAAAGCATTACAGTACACATCGAATCACAACTGAGTAATATGACTTGTGCATTAGCTAGCTCTTTTTGTTTGTGTGCTCAGTTTATTGTTTGGCAGCTTCTCATAAATATTCCCGCTCTGAATAACAGTAGCAGTAGGATTTGAACTCAGTTTAAGCCTTGATAGCTTTCCTCTATCATATCTCTTAATACTTTAAGAGGGTTGGGCAACCCGTAAATCAGCAATATTGATTGGTTTTATGACCACTAAGAGCCAACCAGTGCATCCTATAAGAAAGCTAGTAAAGTCATTAATTTGATGCAGGGCAATGATGCGGAGACCTTCAGAGGCCCAAGGCCGGGGGTGTCAAACTTGCGGCTTGTGGGCCGGGACCGACAAGACTGCGACTCTTATTTGTTCAACCAGATTAGTTTAGAATCAATACAGTAAATTTAAATGTATCGTGAATCTTGTGAACTTATGTCTTATGAACTGGCCATCTGCAAAATGACGAATGACACAGTGTACAACCAATCACTGCTTAGGAACTGTATCTACAGCAAGTGATTTTTTTTATTGCTGCCAGCTTAATAAATGATGCATGTGTGTGATGCTTTGCCTTCACAAAGTTAAAATAACACAGGCATCAGATAACTAACACTGCTTACTAACGTCTGACCAGTCTGACCATCTAATCTGGTCTGCAGGTGATAATGGTTACATCAGTTTGGTCTTTCAAATGTTACCTTTCAGATGCTCAACTGGCCCCCTCTACTTGCCTGTTTGACATTGGACTGAGTGTCTAGCCTGTTTGAACAACTGAACAAAACATATTCAGTTATCAAGCAATACTTTAAAAAAGAAACAAGGGCCCTGAGGAAACCAATAGCAGTGCTTTCATTTCTTGCATGACTCTTTAGAAGCAATGTCAGAATCCCTTTTCGTGGCCTTTGTCAAGTGGTTCAGCTGTTGTTTTAAAGGAATTCCCAGAATGACATTTTCTGACATTGTGTATCTAAGTTTAGAAACTGCCTACAGTCGTCATCATATTTTAATAAATTGTAATATGTTTTGTTAAAATTCTAAACACAAACTCTCTATTTTATTTTCTTACCATAATAACACTATATTACTTTAAATGATTTTAATGAATGGGTTAAAATGATTTCTCTAAAGTGCTTTTAAATTATGCTTACTTTTTTTTTTTTTTTTTTTACAATTTTATAAACAGTACACACACTTTTTTGACCAACCAGCATAATATTGCAAACCCTAGAAGGCTAATGATTTGTCCGTTACATCTACAGGTAGTGCCGGCCCAGTAATCAAAAGAAAATATGGTCCTACTGCTCACTTCCACACGGTTTAATCATGTAAACGTGTTAAGATATAGATTTAAAAACCATCAAACATTTACCAATTAACATCACAGGCATCACTTCAAATGAACTTCAGTTACTCACACAACTAAACTGTATGTACATTTAGATTATGGTGTTTGGCTATGTGCTTGTCAAAGCAGAACTGAGTGAATGAAATAAGTGGAAAGTGAACAGCACTTAATATGAAAGTGCCTCTTCACCGCAGCACGGTAGTTAATTTAGATGTAGTAAAACATTTCCATCTTTTAATGAAGGGTAATTTAATCTAATATAGCATCCCACATACGAGAGTATACAGAACAAAAATGCTTTCAGCAACTTATTTATGGACGCATTAAACTGGTCTGTAATAATCTTATAAATAGAAACTTCTGTGTCCTTTAATACTCTGGTTTATAACAACATAAATGGCACTTGGTGCTGCTGATAATGCAAGCAGGGTCTGCTACTTAGAGATCTGTAAATGAATGTTGACTGTTGGCTTGCTGCAGCACTGACTTTCCCCTTTCCTTGAATATACTGTTGGATTAACGTGGACTGGATTACGATTTCAAGGCCACAGAAAACAAACCAACCCCAAATCCCCCTGTCCTTTATGTCTGTCACTGAATGACAAAGCGTGTGACTGTGCATGTAGATATGTGAAATTTTCGAGGTGTGTGTGTGCGTGTGTGTGTGTGTGTGTGTGTGTGTGTCTGTGTGTGGTTAATAAGCACCCTATTTTTAGCCAGGCAAGATTCTGTGCGTCCGCTTGTTCGACCTTGCCGTGCGTACGGTCAGACAGGCGGGCGTACGAACAGATTAGTGCCAAAACACAGGATTAATCTCTCCTCCTCTGTCCTCGTTAGTGCCATTCCAACATGCCATTGTTACTATCTCATCAAATCTTAATCCTCAGAGCTAATTATACAGCCTTTATGAGCACAAATACGGGGTTAGAAGCTGATTCATAGCTAACAGCGAATTTTACTCAAAAGCAGAACACAGCAGACCCCATGACACGAGAACCTATCAGCCTGTGAGATGAAGCAAACTCTGAGAGCTTTTGTAGTAAGCCTCAAAGAAACCTGTAACATAGCCTCCACCTGATCCCAGCAGGGCATGTGCCAGGGTGTATACAGTAGAATCTAGAGATGCAGGGACATTTTCCTACCATTCAACATTACAGGATCTGAGGATGGTTCTGTAGGTGTTGTTTGTGTCTATGTGAGACCACCTCCCTCTTTCACTTCTTCTACAAATACTGAAAAAGGTCAGGCATATAGTTTGTGTTTGTGTAATATTCATGAAGCAAGAGATAAGCAGACAAATTTCAGTTTTCTTTTCACTGTAAATGTATTCAACCAGCCATGTTTGGTGTCAGAAATGTGTGTCAAGTTATGTGGTGTTCTGTAGGATGAAAATACATCAATTAACTGAATCCCAGTGGTTTCAACAAATCCCAACTTCTAGCCTAGCTTTTGATCTATAGGCTTAAAAATAGCTTAACACTTACCTTAGTGATTGAACAGAACTGTATACAAAACAGTGATAAAAGTACGTGAGGCTTAGCATGGAGGGCAGCGACCACTGGACTTCAATACTAAATTAGTTGTTGCTATGGACATAAGTAGAGTGCTTATGCATCATATGTGTTCTAATGTGCTGGGACAATGTACACTACTGATGGCTACTGATGACCTGCCTGCTATGTTGGCCATTTAACCAGCCCTAGGTGGCCTAAAGCCACTGTTTCAAGTTTCTGGTGTCTTGTTCTGGGCGGATCCCACAGTATCGAGACAGAAAATTACCTAAGCAGCAAGCTGTAGCTTTAGTTAGTTATTCTCCTCATGTGACTAGTCACTTTTGTCATTTAAGTAATCTATTCACTCTGTTGTATTGTGATGATTTAAAGACAGTTAGCTACAGTTTTGCAACTGAAATAAAATTTTCAGCTTCTTTGCAGTCATGATAGCTACGTGCCTTGCTTCTGTATTTACCAAACCAAAACCAGGGAGTTGTTGGTGCATCGTAAGAGGTAAACAGTAACAGTAAAATATCCATTTTTAGCAAACTATAACCATAAACCTTTCTAACGCACAACTAAAAAGACCCCAAGTAAAAGACATTGTGGATGTAGTCTGCAGACACAGGGCAGTTAGCGGTTTTCTCCTTGCTGGCAGAGACAGACCACTTTGCCCACGGCAGATTGCGGACATAAAGCAACTTTGCCTCATGAAGCACCCAGCTGCTCACAAGCACACGCCTTGGGATATCTAAATCTCTGGATTGATATGCTTCTCTCGCACTGCTTACCATTTTCAGCACAGGCAGAAGAATGCCATAATACCTACCATGAGGAGGTAAACAGGCCCATATCTCGCTGACAAGCAGTGTTTCCCGAAGTCTGGTTTCATGTCTGATCTGAACAGACTTAGCCACTCAGGGCTGAATCCTGAGCAAAGGCCTGCACTAGCAAAGCCATTTAGACTCTGATTCTACTTAATGACTTTCTCATCCCAGACTCACAACACTTTAAATCTAGCTATAATATTTTCAGTATTACATATTCGCTAATGGTGCAGAGATATAAACATTTATAAATTGTAGAAATTGGTACTAGATCCTCTTAGATTAACACTACATATAAGAGATTTTGTAGGCAGTCACAAATGCAGTAAAAAATATATAACGCAGATATGTTATTGCAGCAGCCCAGCATCTCTTAAATGTCCAGCTCTTCCAGAGTGCAATAAATGCATCAACAAATACTAGAAATTCTGATCGAATCTAAACATCTGTCTGATGCCACTGTATTTTGTAACCCTATTTAAAACTTATCAAAGACTTCGAGTGACTTTTGTCAGTCTTCATGGTGCTTATCCATGACAAGCTAACCCAGCAGCAGCCCAGTATATACCAGCATTAACCAGCATGAAATGCATTATGTTAAAAGTGCTTTCTGTTTCTTGTGAACTACTGGCAGCCAGTTCAGAATGTTTCCTGCCTTCTGCCAGATGAGTTCTGGGATAGGCTTTAGTGACCATCCAGGACCCAGGTGGATAAGCAGTTTAAATAATTAATGAATGAATGAATGAATGAATCATTTTTCCTGAGGCTGAAGCGTGAATTCATTGTGTTTAATAGTTTGCTAATACATCGCAAACCACCACCAAAGAACCAAGCTACAGAAGGCTGCAGAGGGAGATCAAGTGAGAGAGTTAGCACTCAAAGCTTAGATGCTTAGTTGATTTGAGGCTCTAAACCCTTGGAGCTTGGTAGAGAGCTGCTGTTGAGTACAGTCTGTCCAATATTCCTACCCGCTCTGACACTTTACAATGCAGCGTACAGTTACATGAGCATGTGTGCATCATATGTTTCCCTCTCCTACACACATTTATTCTAGACATTCTCAAACTGTGGATTGATCGTAAATCAATGTATAATTAGGCAACAACACAAGTTGGCACCAAACTGTCTCAATGAGTAGTCAAAGCCAAGCTTTACCATATGATCAAAGGTTGGAGGAAACCTGCTCATCCAATATTTCTTCCAGAATTAAAGGTATTAATAAAGAATTAGCATCCTTTCCTATAGTAATGGCCCCTGTCCATCTGAGAACGCATTAGAACTGGATGATGAACATTGCTGTGAGAATTTGGTTCCATTCAGGTGCTGGCTTTACACGGGTAAACTTTATATGCTTGAAACTTACATAAGACTGAATTGCGCTTAAACTGCATAATGTAAAATGTCCTGGAAATTGAACTATAAACCTCACCTGCAACAGTTGCAAGCACTTCAAACCCAACCAAAATGGCAATGATGCATCACATGATCCTGTACAATGATATAACTTTAACCATTATGTCAGCAATGGGTGCACCTTTAAGTATCAAACTTCACTAATTAAGAGAAGCATCTGGATACATAAAGTGTAATTAGTAGCAAACTTCTTATGCCAGACTGTCTGGAAACTTATTCCAAAGACTGACATTGTGCACATGAGACATAAATACATTAACATGAAATAAAGTGTTTTTATTTAATTAGTCTCTTATTCAGTAACTCTCTCTGTCCCTTTAATGTAGTAGATTCGTTTGCACGCACAACAGACCAGCATCCTACCCTATGCAGACAAAAACACAATCTGCCCTGACCGATCCACGCGCCATCTGAGCTTATGAGTGAATAATGCAGTTAGTGTTAATGTTTAATTTGACAGGATGCTTGTACTTCTCTCACTCTATTACTGAGTGGTCTGTAGTATCTCAGATTCTACTGTAAATGTCTTTTTGATTGTTTATTTTCAGGATCCCTGATGTGTGATTCTTTGGCAGGGCTGGTAGAGTAAAGGTTCATGATAACATCATGGGCATCGCATCAATCAGCATCACTCCAGACGAGAGCCAAACCCAAAAGCCTCTAGGCAGCTCAATATCTCTGGCCTCACACTTTACACACACATACACACACACATAAACACACACCCCTGCTTTAGCCCAAAACCTGCTGTCCCAAATCATACTGTTCACATATACACAGACACATTCAGTGCAGTGTGGTCCGTACGTAGAAATTGCATCCCATTTTACACAGTGCTTCCAATTTTGAGGACTGAGATAACAGTAATTAAAATAACACCACTGAAAAATAGAATTGTTTTCCATTGAATATTTCTTTGCTTCTAAACATATATGTTAAATAGAAAACAATGACTTGACCTCTTTTAAAAGTAACACAAAATCTTCTACACCTAGCTGAAGACAGAAACATCTTAATGCATTTTGTGTTACAAGCAGTGCTGTCAAACTTTACACAGTAACACGGTAAATTATGTATGCCACTGTTTTTAATGCTGCTAATGCATTTTCTGAGTTCATCCCATCAGATCAACCATAGTTTCAGCCTGAAGCTCAACTGCTAATGTGCTGTTAGAATGATTGCATCCAAAACAACATAATAAATAGTCTGTTAAAACTTGTATGTCAAAGCTGGTCTGCCATTAATAGAAGAACACTCATTAGCATAGCATGTTTTGTACAGTATTATGTGGTTTTAGATGCAGTCTATGACTCTACTGCAGACTGTAGCCCACTCATTCAAGTACAGTCTTTAAATGACCTTCTGCAGACTATTGCCACTAGTGGGTCAGTGCTCAGGGGGGACCTATTAATAAGTCAACAAGCATAGTGTAAAAGCTCCAGTTCCCCTGAAACAAGGGTGGTATGAGTGTGAGGTGGTTACAGCTGCTGAGGATTTGGAGCATTCAGTCACTGTTCCTGTCAGTGAAAACTGGAAACTGTGTTCACCTTTTTCTTATATTACAATGAGTACATTAAAAGGGATTTTACTTTGACCACTCATTAAGTGAATTCACTGCTCTCTTCTAAGCTTTAATATGTTAATCTCAAATAATTATATAAAATTATCCAGCAGCCCAATAAATCTAACACATAGTAAGTGCACAGATAATGTATGTCTATCTATACCCTGTTCAGTCTGCAAGGTCTCACCAGATGATAGATGTCTACTCTAGTCATGCTCTGCCAGCCCTGTAATGCAGGCACTTCCAGCTTGTTTCAGGGGCATTTTGTCTTCAGTCAAACGCTCAGAGTAGCATTCAGGTCAGGATGACTGACTTATATCTGAAAACTCCATAGTTGCTTTAATGGTTGTGTTGAGTGTTCCAGGTCATTGCTTTGCTGAAAGGTAAAACACCATCTAGCAAGTTTTGAGGCATTTGATAGGATCTAAAAAGTTAAGATGATTCTGTAAACCACCATGCTGATACCATCAACAGCCACAACATCAATAAAGACGAGAGACAGCCAAGCATCCCCTAGCCATGCTTCACATGTCCAATGCTTACAATCCTGTTGCATTTCTTTCCAGGAAATATTTTCTGGCAGATTGTGACTCATTCTAGGCTTCGGTCAACTCATAATATTACTGGGAATAGGAAATCAAACCAAAGAATGGGGAGTGTGCTGTCCATGGCTTTAAAATGAAAAAAATAAAAATCACTAGCGGAATAATAGGTATAACGATACAATCAATATGTAATATAATTTTTTTGTTCTAAAATAATCTAAAACGTTCAATAGAACTGGAAAAAATAACATTTATGATGGTATGACATCCTGTCTCATAATACCACTATAAACCAAAAGAGGTTTGTTAAATTGATTTTGCATTGTTAAATGGTTCTTCAGATGGAGATGGGGAACCTGTTGCATATGGTTCTACAGAGCATTAAAAAGGGTTCTTCGATTGTTAAAAGCTTAACATTATTTCACCATGTTAAGAAACATTTAGGCATACAAATACAGAACCACTGCCTTTACAAAAGGCTGTCTTTCCAAAGAGTGTAGCCTTCCATCATCTGACCTTCCTTATAGTAGTCTTTGATGGACAAATCAGAGACTATGTCTCTGAGATGTTTTGAGTGGTTTAAGTTTTTTTCATGGTTCAGAGTATTCTTTAGCCTCCCCTACTGTGGCCTTCAGGCAGACTTTCTGGGTCTTTTTAGACTCAAACAGTGCATTCATTCTTGCCTAACACGTAGCAACAACGTAGTAACAATATAGTACATGCAGTTGATTTCTAGCTGATTTATGGGTGATGTTCTGGAAATGTATCTGTTTTTTCAGCATTATCATGGCTTTAACACATACCCTGTCCTTATGTGGGGAGACAGCAGCAACACAAGTTGTAAAGACCATATCTGGAACAAACATTAGAACCTGTTTAGCTCTTATGTGCATGTGCTAACAAAGCCACGTTTAGGCTTTAAATCAACAGAGCAGTCAACTCTCCAAATTCTTTTGGTCTATTAAGTATGTAAAAACTGAAAAGTGAAAAAAACTGAAAGTGGCTATGGCTCCCACACAGTTCCCCCAATAACTAACATACCCCTGAATTAAAGCTGACAGTCTGAACTTTTACTTCATAATCATTATTTCAATGTGCTGAAGTACAGAGTCGGAACACCAAGAAACGTGTCACTGTCTCATTACCTAAAGATCACGACATTCATTCTTCTGTCCTCTCACGTTATTAAAAACATCACAGGGTTGCCACTGTTACACACCACAGAGCATGACTAAACCTGTGAAATCAGTAGAATCATCAGTGTTCATTTAACTGCTCAAGAATTTAACAGGAACAGATTCCTCTCTTTCAAGTTGTCAAACTGAAGCAAAAGCAAAGCAGCATTGTTCAATTTATGAGGAGCAAGAGCAGTTTTTATTGTAAATAGAGGTAAGTCCTTGGTAAAGGCAGCAGTCTATTTAGGATCCTATCTTAACCCTCCACTGAGCAGAGGTATCAGTGCAATTTTCAACTTCAATGGTAAATGAATCAGATCTTTGCAGTTCCACTATATTGCCAACCGTGGCTATATCAGGAAATGTCAGTGACTGGCAAATGGAGTCATGCTTTTCTGATGTGAATGGGATTGTTCAGGTCTTATGAACCAACATCTATAGCTCAGGTGATCACTGAACAGCAGACACCTGTGACATTTCAGCCTCCTTTATGTTTTACTCAGCGATTCACTGCACTGTAAAAAAGCAGCAAACCGAACAGAAGCGGATTTAAAATGTCTCTGAGGTTTGGATAAAGTTTGAATTGCATTGTTTCATCCAAGATTTTGCCGGTTTAAAGTTAGTGAAGTACATTTTAAAGTTAAACTAAAACCGTTACAGCGTAGGATGGGCAGGAAAAAGATTGGTGTTTGTGTGACTATGTAGCAATATACATTCCTTCTACAGCCATCATGGGGAGATGCATGATTAACCAAAAATATGTAATTTAACTGACTTAATTCAGCTTAAATACATTTTGTATAAGAAACAATTTGACACATATCAATAAGCAATGTTACATTATTTCAAAGCTAAAAATACTTCAACCAACTTTTAATTCCAACTTGTTTTTCTTTTCCCAGTATAATCTACCACAACAAAGCTGTGTATAACAATGTAGAAGTTGTTGCACTTCTTTCCAACATCCAACAAGACATTGCTCTCCAAAAAATATCTCTTATCTATGGAGTTTTGAAAATGTCGGTTGACTTTAACAGAGGCCAGAGATTCACCAGAGATCACCTTCAGCACAGAGAGGCCTATACTGCTTATAAGCATGGCCTGAACAAGAGAAGCCAAACTGCAAAGAGGTTTCCAAAGTGCTGCATCCTAAGGGCTTATTACTGCCTTAATGTAACCCTAATGTGCATGGCGGTAACTCTGAAGTGTAGCTTTCAAAAACAGTATCACCATATCCCTAAAAAGAACACGGTTTTGAAACAGCAGAAGAGTTCAGTATCCCAAAGCATTACTTCTGCATTACCATAACCCCAGAGTGTCACTTTCTACACCTGTTCTGCATTTTTACCATACTAGCATAGCTCTACTAAGTACTACAGAAACTTGCGAGTCAAGGTAGGCTCATTATAATCCACCAGTTTGTTCAGTATTCTAGAGAAGTACTACTCTATTCCCATAATACTAATATGCATTACTGTGGATCTTCAGTGTCACCTTCTGTTGGCAGAACCTTAATGAGTACTGCTGTAACCCTAGAGTATCACCTTTAGCAACAGCACTGCACTTTTACCATGTTATGTAACTCTACTGATGCCTAGAGTGGAGCATTGAGAAGCAGCACTCTTGTAAAGCCACTTAGTGTTGTCTTACAAAGATGTTGTGCATCGGTTAGCAATGCACACTTCTAAACTTCTAAAGAAGAAAACAATGGCTACTTTAATTTTAATGGGGTGTTTTGGCCCTTCTACAGTGATATATGACCATATGTCTATTTAACATGAAATGTTCACACAATGTTAAGAGAAACTGATGTGTTAAACATATGTAGCACATTGAGTACGTAAATCTCATACAGTGAAATACATACATATGTCTCTATACCTAATAAGCTGTCTACACTTACAGAGAATTCATCAGGGGTTCCTCAATGGGGTGGATGGTTTTTTAGGTTAATAAAGAATGTGCTGTCTACATAGAACTATTTTAAAATGGTTCAATATGGCCCAAAAGTGTTCTTTTATAATCTTACAAAAGATGGTTCTTAAAAGGTTTCTTAGGTAAGGCAATAGTTCTGTTTAGAACCAATTGTTCTATAAACAATCAATTTTAGATTTCTTTATGTGGTGAAATGATTCTCCAAACTTATGGAGAATGTGTTGTATGGTTCTATATAGAACCTATAAAAGAATCATTTAAGCATGAAGTAATTCTGGTGAACAGAACCATTCCCTCTGCTAAAGGACACTCGAAACACCATATTTTAGAAAGTGCCAAATGCACATCCTAACACAAAAGCTTTCCCAAGTTTACTTAAAAACCCAACCTACTAATCTTATTTTGGCAAAAGGTTACAGCAGCATCAACTAAATACAAATTCACTCCATATTAATCCTGCACACCATATTAATTCCCTAAATCCATTCAGATTTTACTTGAACAGAGGCAAATGTGATGGTGGGATGGTGTTAGTCTTCATTATTAACTGTGTACAACTACAAACAATGCTTGGACACGTATTTACAATTACATAGTAATATATACATAGATTACTACATATCTACACAGACAGTAATCGTACTGTATTAGGTACACTTGTATGTTAGCTGTCACCTGTTAGCTCAGCAAACTAAGACTGCAGCCCTGTCGAATGTCATTATGTAGGAAACATTAGGTAATCATTGTCCCGGCTATTCGGGGTGTTGCTAAACAATTAGCTACAATAATGAGAATGAATTGCTTCTTATGTGTAGCTGTCTAGCCACTCCAGCAGTTCACAAATATAAAAGTTTGATGAGGGCTGCGGTGATGCTGACAGCTGAGGTAAGTAAACAGTGGTCGCCTGCAGAGGGTTACCGGTGATGCAATCACTCTCTAACTACAGCGTTCAAGCTGTCTAACAAGGTTTTATTTAGGATAGAATGCTGCCTATGCAGACAGCGGGTGGAAGGCGGGTAATGAAATACCCCATGGCTTCCACTGGGAATTAACCCACTGTCTCATCCAGCACAGGATGTAACAGGTAAACCCAACCAGCGAACAGTACATCACTGGATAAAGGGGATAACTCCTCCTGCTAGAGCAGTCTTAACTGATTTACTCTACTGACTCTCAAAATAATCCTACACTCTCCCACACAGCTATGTTAAGGGTGCCACAGAGGGTGTGCATTGCACTGTTGCATCACAGGGCCCAGGGGACTGCTGAGTGATGATGACCCACTAGTTAATTAATCTTGTCTGGCGACATTAAAGAAAGTCTGAATCTGACTGAATCTTTTCATTTCAGATTTCATTCATTTTCAGCAGGGATAAAATAGGCCTAGGAGCAACACTGAAGAGCAACACTGAGAACCCAGATAGCAGGCGGATGTGGGCTACATCTGGCAAAGCTATGGCACACTGTTGGCCCTAGCAACCTGCTATGGTACACTGTTGGCCCTGGCAATCTGCTATGGCACACTGTTGGCCCTGGCGATCTGCAGTGAGCAGATTCAAAATACGCATTTGGCCCACCTGTCCGAAAACAGATCTCGTCTACTTCTGGCACTAATACAAAAACTTCTGGCTGAGGCGTGGACCTAATCTGGTGCACACTTAGCCCATGTCTTGCAGCCAAGAATGGTCCTCCCAGGTGCCATCACTCCAGGTGGCAAGTGGGCCAAATGAAAATGGGGAATATGGACCAGCTTTGGGTCAGCAAACTATTGCCATACCTTTGAATTTGCTTAATTTCTCTCTGTACAGTCAGTCCCCAGTCTCCTCCTTCTGCTGTGAGTCTGACTACGTTAGGGAGAAGTAAGCGATGACAATGTTGACTTGAAATGTTTTGAAAAGTTCACTGGGCTTTTGAACCAAAACCTCATCAGAAATTCGATTCAAATGGACAGAATCGGTTCGGTAGAACTGATCCGAACTGAGGCATCACCACCAGCTGAGCTTGTGAACGCTGGAGACTCTCCTCTGGTCTGGCGCCCGTTACGCCTCTCCCCGCCTCCAATCAAACATTTAACAGCCAGGCCCTCTATTCGGTGTAAAGCTCCTGCAGCAGCGACCTGACAGGACGCGCACGCCACGAGCGATCTCGCTATACTGAAACACTGACAAGAGCAGTGACATCAATTATTTACCCCCACCATCATCAACCCCCCTCAAAATAAAACGCTGCACTGTTGTACTCGCGATGTAAGTCACGCTGAAAGGCCCTCTTGCATGAGGGCAGGTAGGTAGGAGTAGCGATGGGAGTACGAGCGCGAGATGTGCTCACTGATCTCAGAAGAGAGCGAGGTGCCTGTAGGGTGACGGAGTGTGTGTTCATATTTAGGAAGGGAGGTGGAGGGGCTGGATGGGAAGGTACGCGATGCTGGACTTCAGGTGCGCGAGGATGATGACAGTCTGGCACGCGCTCTCTCAGCGAGCTGCAGGTGAGCGGGCTGCTAATTGTTTCTGAAAGCTGAGGCTGAAAGCTCGCGCTGCAGTTTGGCAAGCACGACGCGACACGCAGCGCGTGAACTGAAAGACCAACGCCGCGAGCGCAGAGAGCATCACAGCCCGAGAGCTTCCCTGCGACCCGCTGGCCATGCTCGCGCTGCTTCTGCGCTGATGCTTTTAAAAGGCGCCGCGGCACCGACTGCACCACTGTCCACCGCTCTGCACGAAGCACCAGTAAAACAACCATGACACCGTCCTAACCCCGCAGGCTACCCCAGCCACTCTCATGCACATGCACCCATCCTCCATCTCTAAAAACACTGCGCCCGCGCACAGCACGTCCCCTTTCGGTTTACCTCGTCCTGCTGCGGGTTTGCTCTCTGGCTCTGCTGCTCTTTGGTGGCCGTCATCCTTCAATCCCGGCGCAGGCAAGAAAGAGGAAAGAAACCTCGGCAGGTTCCAGACCAGGATGCGACTGAAAAACCCGTATAAATAGCAATAACAACTCAGAGCAAAACCAAACAGCGCCTGCGCTAAAAACTGGCGCTCCGTCACTTTCCACGGGCTTCCTGAGCGCTGGATGTGGATGGATGTGGAGGTCGCATTCCACAGCAGCGCGAGCACGGCTGAGTGTGGACGCTGAAGGGTCTTCTCTCTCTCTCTCTCTCTCTCTCTCTCTCTCTCTCTCTCTCTCTCTCTCTCTCTCTCTCTCTCTCTGTCCAGTCGGGGCGCAGACAGAGCTGGAGATGAGGATTTGGGCCGTGAGCAGGAGGGGCAGCAGTGAGTGGAGCTGTAGGGGAGGCTGTGTGTCTGGGTGGCCAACACGAGGCTTTAAAGAGCACAGAGCCTCCAGACATCAGTGTAGAAGACATGGTGATTTCAATGGAGGATGGCACTGTTACACAATTCACACCAAACCGAACAGCAGCTAGGATGAGGTACCACTGTACTCACATGCAGCCTTCCAATCCACTGTATACATGGTTCACATGATGTAGCATTTCTGCACTACAAACTACACTACAAATCTGATTAGGATCAAATGCAGGTGTAGGGGTGAGTGTAACATTTCACTACTACAAATCAAGCCCACCACTCTTGTGAACGCATTCCGCTAAAATGAACAAACAATTAACAGTAAGACTGAAGTTGCTACACAACAGGCACAGAATGCTTTCTACTCTGTAAAAGTGAGAGAAGAACAGAAAGGTTCTACGGTTCATTTCACGAGCAGAAAGCCTGCGAGTGCTTTCATTCACAGCTGGGATCTTAATCTTGGAGGTCCAGCTCCACTGAATAAAGTACAAAACCACAGACTGAATGTCTTTAAGTGCTAATAAGATCCGATTCTTTTCCCCACCCAGAATAGACACATGGTGAGACTGG
Organism: Prochilodus magdalenae; assembly: GCA_024036415.1. NCBI lineage: Eukaryota > Metazoa > Chordata > Actinopteri > Characiformes > Prochilodontidae > Prochilodus > Prochilodus magdalenae. The sequence continues at coordinate 356,607 of JAMWET010006916.1, read as the reverse complement.
GCTACTGTCCATTCTGGGAAAGTGAAAGAAGCATGAAGATCCTCATCACTTCATTCAGAAGCTGAAAGTCTGGGTGCTTCCACACAGTGTTTGTAGCTCAGTGTTTCTACACCAATGTAGCTCTGGTTTCTACACCAATGCTGAAATCTGTACATCATCTCTATATTAATAAAGTCAACTACACCACACTACTACTGCAAAACACTGGTCGACTGACAGGCACAAGAATGTTAATGTAGTACATCTTCAGGTGGAGGTGATGTACAACACTCATGTGTATTGTATAATGAACACATGGCTGTTGTCAGGAAAAAGCCCTGTGACCTCATTTATTTTTTATATGCCCTTTAGGCAGTGTGCACATTATATGTGTAAGTGATGAAAAAAATTAATGAAATAGAAAAAAATGGGTTCCATTGACTTCCATTAAAAGTACTGTCATGTTTGTCCTTCTCCTGTCAAAGTTTTCATTTTGGAGATACAAGGTTTTGTTTGGACAGTGGCAATATTCTAACAAAAGAAGAAAATGGTTCTATTTAGAACCACTGCATGCTGAAATGATTCTTTCCATGGTGAGAAGATTAATGGGGAATGTATTGTATATTGTCCTAAACAGAAACTTTAAAAAAACGGTTCTATGTAGCATTAAACAAGGCTCTGCTATTGATATATTGTCAACCTTGTTACATATAAAACCATATAATTGCCGTCCAAAGAAAAACATGCACCTCCAAATGGTAACTTGACCTCATTTAATTCCAAATCATGTCAATGGAACCAGCCATCATGAAACTTGCATACAATGCAAACAGCAGCTGCAAACGATGCCTAAAAGTAAAAATCAGCAAAATGGATATAGATGTTTTTCTCTGGACAACGAAGATATGCCACACATTCTTCATCAGTCTGAGAAACCATATCTCCACTGCATGAAACATTTAAGTATGGTTCTTTAAGTGCTCACAGTTACATTGTGATCACACTGTCTTTACTGAAGAACCATTTTCAGCAGTGGTTCTCATAAATGTTATGTAGAATTAAGCTGATGAGGGTTCTGTCCATGGTGCTAGGTCACAGAGCAGCAGAAGCATATTTATTCCACCAGTGCTGTGGGTTTATTTTTTGGCTTCATGAGGAGAACTCAAGCCGTCAGTCCACTCACTCACACTGTATGCAGGAGCTGTCTTTGTACCGGAGCTGCTTCAGGAGTTTTCTGGTCCTCATACAGTTTGGTGTTGATGCTCTTGTAAACAAATTCACTCACTCGCCCTCTGTCTGTCTGTCTGTCTGTCTCTCTCTCTCTCTCTCTCCCTCTCTTCATCGACATGCACTATCCCTGTAGCTATATGCACTATATGATTCAAATGAAATGTAGATATCTGGTCATATGTACACAAAACATGCAAAACGATGAGTTTTTTTCTACATTGTAAATAGCAGTTAAGACTGGAATATGAGAAGTGGCAACGGAGAATGTTGAATGTGAGAAGAAGAGAAAGTCAGCATCTGTTCCCTGATCTCAAGCGCTCTCTCCGCCCTGGAGTGATAGATACATTTATATGTATGAGATAGGATGTTGATGAGCTCTTTTGCGCTGACAATGACTGGGGACATGTGTTTAATGATGAACATCACTCCGATGTCATGCTGCCATGTGCTGTTCACCATATCACTCCTTTACACACACTCATGCCCATACACAAATACAACCCTGCTTCCATAACAGTTAGGACGCTGTGCAAAATCTGAATAAACTCAGAATGCAACGATGTAGGAAAATATGTACCACTTTGAATTTGATCCCAGCAACACATTTCTAAAAAGTCGGGACAGATTCATGTTCACCACTGTGTTCATGACCTCTTCCTATAACCACACTCTGTAAGTCTCTGGGAACTGAGGGGACAAAGAGCTGTAGTTTTAAAAATTAAATGTTTTCCATTCTCTCCATTCTGATGCAGGATTCCAGCTGCTTGGCAGTTCTGGGTCTCCTTTTGCCATATTTTTCTTTAATAATGCACCAAATGTGCAGGCAGGGCTGCTTAGCACTGGACTCTTTTGTGCCTAATACACTGTAATATGTGTAGAAGGTGGTTTGACATTTTCTTTAAACAAATAAGAAATAAAAGGCCTTCTCTGAAAAAGCGTTGTCTAGACAGCAGCATTTGTTGCTCCAAAACTCGCAAGTGATGTTTAGCATTAAAGCTGCTTCATAAATGTGCCTGCCACCCATACCTTGTGCACTAGAGCACCGCTATACCATCATGGGATGCTGACATTTGAACTTTGAACTGATAATAAGCGGGGTGGTCCTTCTCCTTCTTTGCCCAGAGGACTTGATGTAGATGATACAAGTTTGATTTGTCTGACCACAAGGCCCAGTTTTCCTCAGGACCATTCTCTGAATCTTTAAACTAGATTATTTACAGTAGATGATGAGAGCTCCAAGTTGTTTGCTATAAGTAGAAGAATGTTGCTCTGGAATTGTTTACCTACTTGCCTGTGCAGTCTTTAACAGAGTGGTGACCCCTCGCCATCTTTACTTCTGAAAGACTCCGCCTCTCTGGGATGATCATTTTATACAGAGTCATGTTACTGACCTGTGGTCAGTTAATCTAATTAGCTGTGAAATGGTCCACCAGATAATATATTAGCAATAAACAACCTTACCTGTCTTTTGTTTCCCCTGACCCAATTTTGTTTGTAGGGTTTAATGATGTGCATAGTTTAAGTGGTTTGCTCATTTGTCTTTTGTTAATATTTTGCACAGCTTGTGAAGTCTTTTTGGAAACAGAGTTGTGTGAGTTTTATTACAGCCATGCTGTTCTGCACCAATGACAACAACTGTATATTATCATTTCCAGGATACTTTCACCTGTGATTCTAAATGTACAAAGTGGTTTCTGAATAATTGATGTGAAAGGTCAATTCCAGGCCTCTCATGCTTTGCAGCAATATTCAAGGCCATTCTTGGAACAAAACTGCGACTCATTATTTTATTATAAAGCTCTAATCAATGTGTTCCTGTGCCAAGAGTTTGCAGCTGTTTTCAGTAATTACACTAAATGCCTTTGATGGCTGTACAATACGATGATAAGTCTTGTTTGCACAAAAGATTGCAGAGGTGTCTTAGAAGTCCTAGGACCATTTGCATGAATTATTTAGACGTTTTTGATTATTCTAAAATCACTTTTAACTGATTTATGGATAAATGGCGAAACATAAGCTGCATGTCCTTGTGGGTGATTTAAAAAGCAGTTTAATTTGTAGGCTTGATTTTCATTAAAGGATCCTCGCTCAAATAGGATCAGTGTAAATGACAAAATGCACAATAAATCTTTATATTTACCATTTACATGACCTAACCCTAGTAACATCCTGATGGTGAAGCCTCAAAGAACTATCCAAGCCCTGCTGGAGTGAAGACAATAAGCATTAGCAGTAGAGTTAAAGAGTAAAGATGTTCCCAAAGGGCAGCATAAAATGCAGAAGTGCTTCCTTTTGACAGTGGATTCAGAATGGACACAAGGGCATGACTGGAATAAAGGAAAGTGTCAGCTTAGGAACTTACAGGCTTCTCATAGGTGAAAGGCCTGCTATTCTGGCTCTTGTGTGTGATTTTTTGTCATGCAGCAGTTATACTCTACCATTTCACTAGATGGTATAGTGTAGTACAGTTGTATGTGAGTTTTCTGGCATGGTCCATGTCCCAGCTACCAGTGGGTCCAAACTAAGAAGGCTTTGTGATTATTCACACATTCATTCATCTTCTAAGCCGCTTACCCTACTGGGTGCTGGAGCCTATCGCAGCACTCATTGGGAGGAAGGCAGGAAACTTCCTGGACATGCTGTCAGTCCACCACAGGGCAAACACACAGACATATACATTCACACCAACACTCATACCTAGGGGCAATTTAGCATCTCCAATTCACCTGACAGCATGTGTTAGGACTGCGGGAGGAGCCTCAAGATTAATATGTGAATAATAAATGAAGGATTTTTTGGTAAAACAAACAAGTGTTGTTCAATTTACACATATGTGGAACGTGTTTAAACCTTGAAAAATTGATTTTAATCCTCAGAGATTTTAATTTCGCTAGTATTGGTCATGTTAATAAAAGTGATTTACTATAGTCTGCTTTAGCTGTATTAGATGGAAACTGGAAACCCTGCCTCCTGGGGTCGGCCTGTAGGTCAGAAAACTGTTGCTGTGGAATTACACGATCTTTCCCCTGTTTTGGAGAATTTACTGTGAATCTGAACGGCACTCTGCATAGTGAAGAGACCTGAAACCTATGAAATCTCAGTCTGAGTGAGAAGTTGTCTGCTTATGTGCCATGGTTTATCATTACGATTTGGTTTTCATTCTCTTGTTATATCAAGTGAATCAAAGTCACTCTTAACACAAACGTTAACTCTGATTACTGTCAGCAATCCGTCTCAATGTACTGTAACTCTGCAGGCGGCAGATGAAGCCTTCTTCCAAGGATCCGTTAAGAACACCACAGTGGAAATAAACATTTTCAAACAAAGAGCTGATAACTACTGATAAACCACATCAGCATTGCTGTTGCAGTGTTTGGATAATGTTGCGTTACCTGCTGTGATGCTGTTTGGCCTAATGTGTGCTACGAACATAAGCTATCCTCCTGAACTCAGGTCACCATTAGACCTTCAGAAGGTTGTCATGGACACTGTGTGTTCATCAATGAACTGTGGTGTTTTGGAATAAAGTCACGGTGGTTTAATTGATGATAATTAAATAAGCTTTACATTAAAGAAAAACTTCATTATATAGAATAAGGTCATGGTGGTTTAATTGTTGATAATTAAATATGTGACCTTAATATGTTTTAAATTAAAAGAAAACTTTACATTTAATCCAGAGCTGTTGGTTTAATAGATGGTAAATGAATATACTTTCCATTAAAGAAAGGTTTTAGGTTAATGTCATGCTTGTTTAACAAATAAGAATTTATGTGTAGATTCACATCTTTTCTTGTAAATCCAGACTAGTTTTTTTCAGTCTGCATGTGGCTGGGAGCACATTGAAAAAATGGTGCTTTGAACTAACTTCAAATATGTCAGCTGGTTGCATTTAAAATAAAATGTGATACATCAACACAAAGGCCGAAAGAAGTAAACTAAAAGACAGGCGTTATGTTGGTGTAATACTTTCTTTTGTGTGCAAATGACTGAAGCATTTGAAAATTCTAAGAATCATTTTTGTCAGTGTAGCTGTTTCCTGTGGCCTTTCATCTATGTAATTGTCTGTCATGAACCCAGAGCACTATTAAAATCACCCTGCTTTCATTAGCTGTCTGTATTCAAACTGTATTCAGTAAAAGCAGCCTCAAATCAGAGTGCCGCAAAAAAGCAATCCATCAGTTCTCCTCCTGATAGAGACAGCAATCATACTGCCCCACTGTGTGTGTCCTGAAAGAGGCGGTCAGTCATCCCTCTATTAAAGATTATATTGTCTGTGTGTGTGTGTGTGTGTGTGTGTGTGTGTGTGCGTCTTTATAAAGGTCATCTAGTTCAGCTCATTCCAGATAGAGAAGTGGATGGGGGGATCTTAGCGGCTCTACTGGGTCAGGCAGGGTCACTGAGGGCTACAGTCATTTCTGCTCCAGAAGAATCAAAACCTAAAGTACTTCTAAAAGAAAAGACCACATGTTCCCAAACAACACTGACCTGGCAGATATACAATTTGTTGGGTCACATAAGATCCCACTTTTAAAGGGTAAACAATTCTGATATCTAATAACATCAGTCAGTACAATATAAGTTTAGATTTTTATGCTAAAATTTGGGTGAGAAGGAATTTCACCCCATTTCCCCCAAATAGGACATTTGGCCATGTCCATTTAGGGCATTGTACCTACCCATACAGCAAGACTAATTATGCTCTCCTGGACTCCTGCCTGCACACAGCTGTGGCATCGCCAAGGATAAAATTTAATATCTTCCAGTCAGTGCTTAGATGTTTGTGCCATTTGGGAGCTATATTTTAGACTTTAATTTAATACTCCAAAAGTTTTAGCTACAAATTGCTTCATTGACTGTACAGTTGTCAGTGGTCACGATTCTTTAACTCAGATAAACAGTATTCACAGTCTAGGGCTGTCAACCTATATCCATTACTTCCACCTCCATTTCCATATTTTTGTGTTTCTTCTCTTTGATTTGACTTTATTGGAGGTGACGGAAATCAAGCTCTCTCTCATATCTATTAGTATTAAGATGGATTTTCCAGCCAGTCTATATCAAAGCCATATATTTAAACACAAAGCTGCCACAACTAAGAAAGTAACCATGAATATTGGTGCACTGTAAGCAGTATTTATCAGTACTGATAAATATTGATAAACATTATCAGCAAAATGATATATCCATAAGGTTGCAATACCAGAACCAAGAGCAAAATATTTAAGCCCACATCCAGACAATTAACAACTGCAGACCCTTATTCTGTCACTTTTAACTTCCAGAAGTTAATGAGAACTTTTCCCACAAAAGCCATGAACTAGTCAATCGCATCAAAAGGAAGCAAAGCCAAAAACAGATTATGTCACTCATGACAGCAAAAAAACCTCTTCCATCAAGATTATCAGTTAATGCCATCAAGATGAAACTATAACTGGAAACAGGCATGGACTAGCCTATTGATTTCAGCAGCAAGCCTCAAAGTGCAGGAAGAAAAACCACAGAATGTAAATGTCATAACCAAATCTCTTACCCCTGAAATGGAAAACTACATGAAAGGGAAAACTCTTCATTTAATGTACATTAATGTAGCAAAATTTTAATCCTGCAATAAATGTGACATTGACATGCGACTAAACCAGACTTCCTTTCTTCTTTAAAATAAAAAAACTCAAGTGGGATAAACGGAGACTAGGTATCAGCCTCCTTCACCCATGTTTATACACAGCCATCTGACAAGACCAACAACCAAACCCCCTTTCTCTCCTCCCGCCCTGCCTCAGTCTCTCTCTCTCTCCTTATCATAATGTAATCTAAATTGGAGTCTCCTGGCTGAGTGAGTGAGTGCATGAGTAGACAGATCACAACCCTTTACATTCATGTCCTACACAAACACACACATTCCCTCAAACACCCACACACACGCCGACACATGATACCTACAGCACGCCAAGCAGACATACACACACTTACAGTATACACTAATAGAAATACTATATACAGTATATTAAATCGATTATTTAATAGATTTAAAAGCCGAGAAAAGGAGCAAATAAAAACACGCTTAGGAGCACTAGAGGTAATAATCATGTTAAAATGAAACTGAAAATATACCATAGCATACTGTATTATTAAGAAATAAAAGTACATGATAATAAAATATATATAGAATAAGCACTGAATTCCAAAATGCACTATAATGCATACAGTATGAACATAATATATTTCATGTTATTGCATGGCCAACTATTACTGGTTAGCACTACAATCATAGTTTCAGCTCTAAATGTCAGTCAAAACTTTATTGTGTCAAAAGGAGGCCTTGTGCATGTCCAGAAGTGCTATCAGCTTCTTTGGGTTTGGAGGATTCTGGAATGGACCATCACACAGTGGAAAAATGTATTGTGGTCTGATGAATCAGCATTTTAGTCCTTTTGTAGAGGAAATGGATTCCCGCATTGAGCCTGTTACCAGCAAAAGGTCGGAAAGCCAGGGTTTGTTGTGGTATGCGGTGAATGAGTCAGAGCCCTTGGCAAAAGTAGCTTACACTTCTGTGATGCACCATTAATGCTGAAAAGGACATAGAAGCAACATATGCTGACATATCTTTTATAAGAATGCCATTCTGTACACACAAAGGCTTGGCTGCAGAAGAAGAGAGTGTGGGTATGCTGGGCCTTCCTGCCTGCAGCTCTGACCTGTTTGCGATGCAGCATTTGTGGCATATGGTAAAACACCCTGTTCTGTTGCACACCTTAAAGCTTGTTTGCAGGACGAATGGGGCAAAATTACACCTGAGATGCTGAATCATTGCTTGTCTTCAGTCCTTAAATAGCCTTTAAGTGTTGAGAAAAGGAGCAGCCACATGACAAAGTACTTTCCATCCCATTTGGATTAATGCCATCCCTTAATATGATCCATATTTCTATCTGTATTTTTTTAATTTACATTCATATTGGAGATGTCCACACTACAGAAGCTGTTCACATAAAAACAAGCAGGTAGTGATCAGGGGAAAGCACATGCACGTACAGAGAAGATGCTTATGTAAAATTCAGTGGTTGTTGCTATGGAGTGTTCGGTAGTGTGCACCTGCCATTAGAGTGGCCAGGTTGGATGGGTCACCCACCAAACTGGGCTAGTTTGAAAATGATGAGGTGACAACTTCAGGTAAGAGACCTTGGGCTGGGCACTTTTAATGGACCTGGCAACCCGGAGAGAACGCTACAATGCAGCAAGATCTGTGGGCTATTTTAAAAACAGGAAAAGAGGTATGATAACCAGTGTTAACCACTGGGAGTTGTTTGAAAAAAATTAAACTGACATTTCTTTAGGAATGCATAGTTTATGGAGATTGTCTAACTATTTAATTAGGTCAAAGAATAAAATAATAATTAGTATTAAAAAAAGCTTAGCTAGGAAAAAATGCTGGCCAAACAAAACATGTTGAGTCCCTCGGTCTAGCCAGCGTTTACAACACTCAGTCAAATCAATCAAAGGTCAGCACCCAGGAAGTTAACGTCATTCATTTTATTAATGATAACTTAAAATGAATCTGATATGGTGATACCAAATCAATACCCCCCATTAAAACGACAGTAAACTGCTCTTGCTGAAGCTCATTTGCTGCCTCTTCATTCAGCAGCTCCACATTTAGCCCTTGTTGTGAAGCCATCGTGAGTCAATCACATATGCTTGATGTTTGCTACATTAGCACATTACTACACAGCTTGGCTTTTCTTGTGCAATTAAGCATCCATTTGAGCTTAGAAAATGTCAATTCACAGTCTCATGCCTGTATTTGGTTTTCACTTAATATTCTATATTAAGATGTGTTAGATTAGCACTGTGTGCCGGTCTTAGTGATGACTAACTGGATGAAGTATCACCTTTATGCTCAGCCTAAAGGTGTAGTTGGGTGTTTTAAATAATGGCTGATCTAAAGTGATGGCAAACAGAACGTTAGCATGTTGACTTAGTGATAGGCTTACTGAAGGTGGCATTAGCTCAATAGTTAAATGTCAGTGAACTCAATACTCTCTCGGCCTATATCAGCAGAACAGTAACACTCCAGCACGGCACATGTACATTCTATCGATTTTAGCACAAAGGGCTCCAGTGTGGAAAGGTCCAGTCAGGAATCATTGCGATCACTATTGCGGTCTGTATTTTGGTGTTGGAGAAACATTATATGCTACCATACAGCTTCTGGAGTTATGTAACTTCATCACAGTCAGTACTGTGCCATTGATTAGACATTAAGCCTTGAAATCAGAGTCGTTTCAATTTCAGATTTGTTTACCACTTCAAATATCTCTGATTAAAGGTGCTATTGAATGCCTTTATTTGGATTTTGAAATTGTTCCCTTGTGTCTACATACATACACACATACCCATACATACACCTGAGCTCAGCTCTGGTTGCTGGTTTACAGTAAGGCACCATGATGATTGCACAAGTGGGTATTACGTCCACTAACATTTTGTGAAGTTTAAATATGTGCAAAAATTACTTATTTCTTTTATACTTATATAAAACTAAGGCCGCTAAAGCTGAAATGCAGAAAAGGGTGGTTAAAAATGGGTTTCTCAAATAAAGGTTGACATCAAGCTGTAAGTCACATGATTCCATTCCACCTGATCAAAGTAAGCTGTAACCTTGTACTCTGCACAGTTGTCCAGCTTGTACAACACAGTGGTGTTTCTCTTATCAGTGATCACAGGTGGCTGGTGACTGTAAATGATTGTCCCTACAGATGGTCTAATCATGGCGCGAAGCTTTTTGCTAAACCCACAGCTTGTTTGAAAAATGGCTCTCATATTTGTGCTCCCAAAACTGTCTGCTGCGTTAGCGCAGAAGGTGGGACAAGGTGGACGTTAGCTTTTTATCTGGATCTCCCATTCCACTTGAAATGGTGATGCAGTTACATTAGGATAAGAAGCCAATTTCAGCTTTGTGCACAGGGATGTTGTCGGGATGGCATGTAGATTTTAGTCCTCATTAGCTGGGCCATTGCTCGTCACGCCTGGTGTGCCTGAGCTGCATGAGCATAAAAAGATGGCGAATGGCTGTAAAGATAATTTCAACATTAAAGCAAAAACCCAGTTAAATCATCTGGCTTGTTTCTCTACAGCTCGTCATATTGGTCAACGTCATCTAGAGTTTATTTGCGTAACTAAAGAAACACAACCTGCTAAATTCCATGAATGTGTATAGTATTTCCAAAACATTTGTATGGAAACCCAGTTACCGAAGCCACTTCTGTGTAAATAAGCTGGGTCATGAGACTATTTAATTAGCTATGCTAGTTACTTAAGGCTTGCTAGTGAATTGCCTCCAATCTTGACAATAATACAAAGTAAATTACAAATCAATTAAAGCTGTTACTCACTATAAAACCTTCAGATTAAGATGATCTGATTCAATCATCTAAAAGTGGATAAAATCACAAATCACAGCCGCTCCTTACTGATGAAGATCACCCATGCACCCACCCATTGATAGTTTCCCTGAAAAGGGTATGAAAGGTGTCGACATCACCTTCACAGCCTGAAACAGTAGATTACTCCACATAGTGTGCTATTTACCCGTACATACCCGTGGCTCTGTTGTTGTTGCATGCATATTTTATTAGTGTAGATTTATTATATTGATGAATAAATCAGGATTGTTATGTAACAGTTCAGGATTTTGGAACCGACACACTTTACTGCCCTCCTTTGCAAATGTGGGATTTGTACTAGAAGAAGGAACAACAGTGTTTATGGTTTATGGTATGTCAGTTCTATGTACAGAACTGTCCTTATTCAGCTATAGCAGTATAAATACAGTTTTCCATTCGTAAGGCACCTTTAAAGCTCTCATATCACAAGTAAACAAATGTAGAAAGCTTTTATTTGAATTAAGAACATTTATTTTAGCATGTCAATATTTTAAAAAAATTGCAAAATGTACCATGTACCAACATTACACTGCACCTTACTCTGTCACTACAATCCATATATGGGCAGGAAGCTGCACAAACCTCAGATATGGGCCCTTGAAATGAGAAACATCAAGCAGAAGTGTAAAGAGCTGTGAACATGTATCAGGTATGTGTTAGTCGGATGTATTCATATGGATAAATGGGTCTCCTAATGCTTGTCTCAAAACTGTTTTTTACAATAGACCGATTATGAACATTTTACATTTACACAATTTTACAAAAGCTTTCCACTGAAAATGATCCTCCATTTATACGCAAACATTAATATACTTCTTAGCTCATGCATGAAAATGAATATCCGTAATCTGAATACACAGTAATTAGAAAATTGTATTAATATTGAACACTTAGCGTTCATTCAGAGCCAACCATTACCACCCGGTCTTACAGTAATTCTATAATCTCACAGCATCTCTCTCAAGAACCGTGTGTGCTTCTGTTCTATCTTCTCCAGACATCCCTATATGCACAACGTTTTTGTTTCTTATGGCAGCCCACCAGGCAAAAGGAGGTGTATTGATTTAATGTCAGTTTTATAACTCGTGTTCCTCCAGAGACTCCTGTCGGTGACGGAATTTACAAACCTGTTAGAGCTGAAGATGATCATCTATAACTAATCGATTGGCTCGTGACATCTTTTAGCTCGGTGGTTCTTGTCTCTCTTTACCGATTAGTTCTGCGTGTTTCCATGAGAAATATCTCTCAGTGCACAAACATGGCTGAGTAATGGAGGGCTGACTGCATAAGTCCTCGTGAATAATGACTGAAATTAGTCAAGTGCTGCACACAGCTGGGAAGCTGGAGTGTACTGCAGTACTCCTCTGTTGCTTTGGGTCATATTTCAATACAGTTTCTTATTATATTTTATATCTTATATCTTATATCTTACTATATCCTGTATTTCTGTTTTTACTGCTCTTCTTATAACACTAAAGAATTATATTTGCTGTTTAGTAGTACAGAATTAACATTGCAACTGTATGATTCTGAGGAATATCTAGAATATATTCTATTCCATTTACCCAGTGTTATTTGGCTAAGTTCACAAGGTGTCAGTTTAGTCAACTAGGCTTTGTAATTTAATAGTTACATACAACAAACACCAAAGCAATCAGACACAGAAACTGATTCTTTCCTCAAGCCATCACCATCATAAATACCTGACCAGTAACATCATCTGCTGGACCATAGTTGCTCCTGTTCCTACAATGTGTTCACCGGTTTTACTCACATGCCAGATTATATACTACAGTGTCTTCCCCATTCATGATAGTGCTAATCCTGTTGCACTACCTCAACAATACTGCCTCTACTGCTACAATACTGCCTCTACTGCTACATACTGCCTCTACCGCTACAATACTGCCTCTACCGCTACAATACTGCCTCTACTGCTAGAATACTGCCTCATATTGTGTTTGTAAATGATCTGTAAACTGTGTATTATTTGCCCATATACAGTTTGCTTATAGTTATTGTTTAGTTATTGTATTGTATAGTTATTGTAATGTGTATACTGCGTAGATTATATATATATTCTATATTGTAAATGTCTGTATGTATTGTGTATATGTGGAGTCATTGTGTATATTGTGTATACCGTGTAGATTGCATATAGATGGTATATTGTAAATGTCTGTATGTATTGTGTATATGTGGAGTCACTGTGTATATTGTGTATACCGTGTAGATTGTATACTGTACTGTGTCTGTATTTATTATGTATATGTGGAGTCATTGTGTATATTGTGGACTGTCAGAAACCAAATTCCTTGTGTGTATCAACATACTTGGCCAATAAACCTGATGCTGATGAACAAGAAGGACATTAAATATTGGCAGTTGGTTACATGCCAATGACTTTACCATTTAAAGATAAAAATTGGAGTTCTCGTGGTTCTACATATAACAATTGTCTTTACTAAAGAACGCTTAAAACACTCTGAGATTGTACTTTAGCACTTAAAATGTCCAAAGCCACACTTCAAACATCTTCCTTTTTGAAAAAGACGTTTTGGTTGCAATATTTTTGGATTGGATTGATGTTCTAGTTTTTAATTAATGAGTAAAAACAATATTGTTCTTTTCAATTTTAGAAAAATGAACAAAAACCATACTTAAGATGGAGAACACAGGCTGATGTAGATAGGAGCTTTACGAAGACTGCAGATGTTGAGGCCTCTGTTACTGCCAGCTTTAATGTAGATTATTTAGGTTCAGACCGTCATTCAGACACTTTCTGGAAATACAAATGCTTGTAGATTCTAGTTTTGACGGTCATTGCAGAATTGAGGATTGTGATAATGACACTAAGGATGATAATGAACAGCAGCTTACTGGAAAATAGCATGTGGGCTTTTTACTTTGGAGTCTTTGTTTTTGCACTGTCTGCTTTGTTGTGCATACTGTGTGTATATCACCCAGAGCTGCCAAAGATGCCTGGATACTGCTGAAAACAAGACACAGTACCAAGCCTCTGAGAAAGCTGGAGGAGAGTATTATTATTTCGAAATAGTCAATTCACTGCAGAAAACCTTGACTACATTTCAGAAATACATTGTGCCTGGCTGCTCCCTCATGCTACAAATCAACATAGATGGGCTACTGCTGTTCAAAAGGTCAAACATACAATACCGGGGTTGTAGCTGAATGTACAAATGAAAGAACCTGTAGTTATTGGTCTCTTCTGTGACTCCAGAAAACCAACATCATAAAATGAATTTCTTAAGGACTTTGTAAAAGGGTTAAAACAACTATGAGGCATTTGTGTGGAGTTAGTATCATCCAAACTTTCAACAAAATGATACTGAAAATTTCATTTCATCTATAAAATAAGCTATAAAATGTAGCAACAGTAACTTATGGAAACAGTACTTAGTAACTTATTTGAAAACAGCATGTGAAATGTTACGCTTGATGTTGTGATGTTACAACCTTTGAAGTTCAGAACATTGTAATTTCTGGTTAGATCGATTAGACAAACCCACAAAGAAGAAATTACTATGCTGATCCCACAAAAGAACAGTTGCATCAAAAAGGAGATATTGGATTGCAAGAAGAAGAAGAACCGCTGACTCTTTGATAGAATTTTAGGGGCAGTTGTCATAACAATCTGTGGGCATGTAGTCCTGTGTCATGCAGCCACCTGCTAGTGGTGCTAGCATTAACAGGATGACTCGTGGAGAGCATCACTGCTTGCTGAATGTCCGCAATCACAGTTGTTGGATCAGTCACGTGCTTGTCCCTACATATGTCACATGCTCAGCTGCTCAGTGTCATTCCTTTTGGTTGATTCCTTCTGGATGCAACTATTTATGCAACTATTATTTTGATGATGAGTGTATGAGACTGCTGTGAATCTGAAGGAAGAAAGTGAAACTGCAAGTCTTTCATGCAGCTGAAGACGGAGCAGCGTTCTGCAATCACAGGGGATTTCATACAGTTTATTTAAGTGTAGGTTTAAGTGTGTCCTGAAATTTAGCTACCTCCTAGCCAGACATGTTGCACTGAGTAAGAGAGCTTTTATGATTCCTAAGTAATTGGTGCTGTTGGCTGCCATAGATATGTGCCTGTGAGACGAATCAAGTGATGTGAGCACTTGAGAAATGAAAGAAAAAATGTATTTAACATAAAAAGTTGAGTTTTCTTACACTATTTATGTACAGCTGAGCTTTGAGGTTATAAAAATAAATAAATAAATAAAATAAAAATTTAATAACAGCATAAAAACATGAAACATAAAAAATTTCTTTCTCAGTTTTCAGTTTTTGACATAATGTAAAAACACCTCTTGCCTTTTACACAATGTGTCGTGATAAATGGACTAAAAGAAAAGGACACAAATAACTTGATTATTGATTTTGTCTGGTGACACTGACATAGCTCAAAACTAAAATATGTTTTTCCTTCACTGGGAAGTAGACTGTGTGTAATCACCATCATGTTTAATAGTTGAATAACTTAATACAGCTCATCAGTAGAAGATGGAGCAGCATTGTGCAGCCACAGGTTCCATACATTCCTGCTTTAGTTAGTTAGTTTGGGATAGTTCTTCCTCTGCTTGTTTGAGTAACTGCATTACTCAATAACAATGTAAAATATAATGTAAAATATCAGCCTAGAACTGTCATTACTACAGATATAATCAGCTCATGTTCTATGAAATAACATGTCATCCTATACTGAGGCACACCACAAGGAAGGACAGGAGGAGAAAAGAAAAGTGAGGCAGCCAGAGTGCTGCAGAGGAAACACGTTAGGTTCCTAACACTGGAGCTCCAGTAGAAAGAGGAAAGGGGCAGCGAACCGGCCTGAGAAAATGACTCAGGGCCAGAAGAAACTCCAAACCAGCCAGGTCAGTCAACTTGCCCACATACTTTAAAATGAACTGCTGTCACTGAGGAAATGTGGCTGATTAAATTAACTGATTTGCAGTTGTAAGAATTCAGAATGTAATATCATATTCTTGAGTAGTTATGATCGTGGATGGTGTTTTGTCCTGCATTTGGAAAATTTTGAAATGGATGGGAAAAAAAACGCTGAACCAAACCAGTCCATTGACCAAACAATTGCTCACTGAGCATTTAATTTTACTGAGCATTTGATTTGACTTATTTCTAATAGAGCTTTAATTTTAAAAAAATAATTTTACAAAATGTAGATTCCAGTGCATTGTTTTTAGCCATTAATGTTAATTGGTAAACTACTAATATAATAAGAGTGCTATATACTGTGATAGCAGATTGTGAATTGAGGGAGGTGCTATGAGTCAATCATATAAGACCCAGCGGAGGGTAATCCGAATTATACAACATATAATCTAATACAGTAGCTATGTTTGTTGTCAAGAAGGCTGGCTATTGAGGTTTTAGCCATTAGCTGCTCCTTCTACATCCCTAATTGAAAAGTTTCAGCTCTTTTCTCAAAATGTATTACAGGTGAAGCATTTATAATATGTGCTGATTCTACTGCTTTTGAAATGTTTCAAGGACTGTGAGTGTGGCATTAAATATTCATTGGATCACTTGGCACATACCTGCATAGGATGCAACCTCAGGCCACGTGCTACCCAAACCCGCACAGCTTACTGAACAATGCAGGCAATTAGCCAGTTAAGATTACTGACACTGACGAAGAGATACCGACACTAATTTAGAATGACGTAGGTGAAAGGTTTCCTTTACCAACAGCGCCACTAAACCAGACCATAGCAGTACGCATAAGCTTGATATATCAAAGTCATCAGATGATTCATGGAAAGTACATCTAGTCCTTATACGCTTCATCTTTCAGCCAGAGAGCGGTAGACACTGCTGAGTTGCCTTGCATCTGTGCTGGAGCTGTTTTATGCTTAGCTGCGCATAGCAAGAGTTTGTGGCAGGTAGTCACATGGAAAGGCCCAGTGTGGACGGCAGGGTTCTGGGCAATAAAAGGCTTCTAATGTAAGAGAGACCAGGTGCTGGAAACATTACTCAGATTTTCTCTCTCTTTCTCTCACACAGTCCAGTAGTTTCACTGTCATTCCCTCTCACTGCTTCCTTCTCTTTCTCTCCGCAGCCCTGACTGACCCTACTCTCACTGGGCTCCAGGAATAGCTCCCTGCTCCTCTAGTCAGGAGGAGAAATGAAAGACAATGCTGTCTGGATAGAGCAAGAAGAAACAGAGTTAGGCAGGTTATGTGAAGCAGTGGTGTAGACAGAAATACTTTTGGGTAAGCCTGTGAAAATCTGGCTAAGCCAACACGCTAATGTTCCATGATGTCATCCCTTCTGTTCCTAGAATTTTGACACAATTTAGAAGCATTCATTATTGTGCTTGCACACAGTGGGATCTGTCCTCATTTAACCCATGTGTGCAGTGAAACACCCACATACATACTCTAGCAAACACACAAAGGGGCACACATGCCCAGAGAGGTGGGCAGCCCTATCTACACCACTCGAGGAGCAGTTTAGGTTAGGTGCCTTACACAAGGGCACTTCAGTCAAACCCTGTCAGTTCAAGGACTCAAACCAGCAAACTTCCAGTCACAAAGGGGGACAGTCCCAATAGTCACAGCAAAGGGCAGTCCTAATGGTCACAATGGTGCGCAGTCCTAACAGAGCCCAAATAAAATTACATTAATAGCCATTGTTGAGATCTGCAATCTGTGAATTTGGTAAAACAGCATCGTAATTAACAAATTCACAGATCACTCACGCCTACAAAGACTTTTAACTTAGTTTTTTTGGGGGGGTTGGAAATGGAAAACAAACAGATGGATATACTGATCACAGCTGGAGCTTAAATTCAAACACTGGTGCCCTGAAGATGCAAAATGGCAGATATTGATAACTGTAGCGATAGGAGGCCTGAGACAGAGTTTAGCATTGGTTGATTGGACTAATGTTTAGTTGACCTGAACTTGAGCTTGCTCAATCATGAATTCAGAAATCATGTATAAAGCATAATGATTTTGACTGGCCATAATACAATGAAAACAAATCAAATTTAATTTATATATAAAATGCAGTCTGAAAAATAGTATCTTCTCATTTGATTGGGTAATCCTGTGATCAGTCTTGTGGCTATGCAGTTAAAGTGAAGCACAATGTGAAGCGTCATTTTGTATAAGATTATCATAGGTTTTTCATTCATTCATGTATTTATTTATTTGACAAGGATAGTGCATTTATTTTATACTGTATATACCTGAGTTTTAGCTCTAAAGGCTTTATTTTATCTGGCGACCCGAACCAGATCTTAAAACGGCAACCTAAAGCTTTATAAAAATAATTAGGACAAATAACCCAGGCAAATCATACATAAACCGATAACAGCTACAGGCTCATATGTGACCTAATACAATACAAATAATACAACAAGAAGAAAAGGGGGTAAAGGGGGAAAGAGCAATGTGGCAAACAGCAAACAAGCCTCTAAAGTACACAAGTACATTAACTTTCACAATGTGTATTTATTATTTATTAGGAACACCTCCTTATTTTTATCAGGTCTACTCACCACTTATTACTCTTTCATTTTCATCAACGCTCAGGGGCCTCACAGGACCACCACAGAGCAGGTATTATTTTGATGGTGGTACACACAGCAGTGTTTTATGAGTCTTCAAACCACAACAAGTGTCCTTTGACCAGAAACTGACGACCAACACAAATTGTGTAGCAACAGATTAGCAATCATTTCTAACTTCACAAAGGGACAAGGTGGACCAATGGGTGGAAGTGTTATGGTGTAATGGATTGGGCAGGAAGTGTACACAGTTTGTAAGCACTGCTCCAGCAGCACTGCTACACAGCACAATTGTTGTCCGCTTGTACCAGTGACTAACAAAACCCTTAGCATGTCAGTGTCACTGCAGTGCTGAGAATGCTCCTCCACCCAAATCATTTCTACTCAGTGGGGTCCTAAACACTAAGAATCAGAGAATCAGATGGACTACAGTCTGTAACTGCTGAACTATAAAGTGCTAAATGGACCTTATGAAATATAGAATAAGTATAGATACAAGGTCTGTTTACCTAATAAAGTGACCCGCGAGTGGACAGTACATAGTAATAGTAATGTAACACATACGCATACAGTACATTAACAACACACTAACAATGCATTTCTACCTCTCTCTTTCTTTCTTTTTGCTAGTCTGCAGCCATGGTGCAGGTCTCTCTGTGTGTATTCAGTGCGTACCTGTGCTAGGGGGTAGGGGAGGGCAGCTGAGCTCCAGCACCATTCTCGTTAACGTGAGATTGGGTCGCGTCCTCTGGGACCAGCAGCTAATTGCTCTGGGTCACAGTGATAATTGCTAAAGCACCCACTGGATTCCACACCATTAATGAAGTTATTTAAATCGCGTCACCTTTCACCGTCTCCTGCCTTCACTCTCTTTCTGTTAATTGGGTGGCACTTTTGTAAAATTCAAGCATAAGCCGATCAGCATGCTCAGCTGGCAAAATCCTCCCAATTTTTTTTTTTACTATAGCCCTTTCATGCTGCCAAGAGAAACATGGACAAGTCAGAGAGTTAAATATCCTCTGGGCAAAAATGTTTTAGTTGGGAGAGTTTGCTCTGGGAGAGCAGTACTGGGGGCTTTATATGTATTTTGAAAGGGAAGAGAAGAGAAGAGAAGAGAAGAGAAGAGAAGAGAAGAGAAGAGAAGAGAAGAGAAGAGAAGAGAAGAGAAGAGTTTGTAGACAAATAATAATTCAACATAACATTTCAAAAAATCATGGTAATTAATAAGGAGCATGTGTCCCCTTTGCTTTATCGTATCACCTACATGTCATAACACTATACAGTAACATTGCTGTGAGGATTTGATAGCATTAAGCCACAAAGGCATCAGGGAGGTCAGATAATGAAGTTGGATGGTTACATCTCTCTAAAACTAGCTGGAGTACTTTATGAGAAATGCCAGGTACAAGGCAGGCTAAAAATCTTTGTCCATAATGCATTATAATGCTTCTCATCCATAATAGTCATTTTAAAACAAATCTATCACAATCTGCAGCATGATATTATTTGATGTTTATTATAATATTAAAAGCTTAAATAATCATGCTAACACAAACAGTTAGATTTAGATTCTAGTGAAAAGAGTGGTGTACCTATACAATATTAGCTACTCCACTGGCTTTGTCTTCTTTAGTGTAAATGGACATGTAATACTTAAACCTAGCAGTATTATTAAAATATTAAGGTGACCAAATGTAAAAATTACAATGATTCATTTTAAATAATCAGAAGAAATCGCTTTAAGGAAATCATGAAAGTGTACAATCTTCTCACAATACAGCCAACGCCTGCAGTGTTACTCTCATTTCTGCTCTTTAATGAAATGGGATTCTTTTTGTGGCCAGTAGCAAATAGTGGTGAGTTGTATATGCAGTCCTTTAGGCTAATATACATACAGCAGCAATTGGGACTGAATGATAACAGGGTCCTAGATGGTCCAGCTTCCTAATGAACATCTTTACCCCCCACAAACCAAAGACATTTATAGTGGTTTGGGAGGGGCAACTACAAAGCTTGTAAAAAACATGTCCCCTTCCCCAAGAGATTGGTGGAAAGATGTAGTCTTTACTAATTTCTAACTGAAGACTAATATAGCTAATGAAGCAGGAGTACCGCAATGGGGAATAAGGTAGTAGCCAACGAAAGCTGGAGCAGTCAGTTAACATAGGGCCTGGGAGTATTTTGCACACTGTATTTCATAGTGTGACATTTTTTTGCATCGGGTAATGTTGTGATAAATATAGATGCATACATATGGATTTAATTGCCCCAGCCAAATCCATCATATCTAAAATAATAGCAAATCGTCTGCAATAGAACACTAATCAAACTACACACTTCAGGGGGAAATTTGGCTTTAAGGGACAGTTATTAAAATCTCCTCGTCCACAGGATGAAATAACTTTTATATCTCTGGGCCACAGTGATAATTAAGCCACCTACTTATGTCCAAATGAAATGTTAAAAAAATGACACAAGATAAGGAGGTATTGAAATCTTGTGCTGGCACCTTATTTTGCATAGTTTAGTGCATGTTAGTATAAAACATAAAAATTTACATTTTCATACATAATAATGCTTACAGTGGACTTTGAAAATTCAATATTAGTATATATATGTCTTATGTGATGCTTATGTATGTGTATGTGTATGTGTTGCTTTTAACAAATTGTATTCTGAGATATCAGGTCTTCTTTAGGCTTGACTCTTCAATGTAAAAGCTGAAAAGGCACAAGAACTGTGATCTCTCTGCTCCTCTGTTTCCTACCTTAGAGGACACATGAGAGTATCTATCTGTCTGTCTCTGTCTCTGTCTCTGTCTCAGCCTCTCTCACTCTCTCTCTCTCTCTCTCTCTTGGAAAGCCTTGGCAGTCAAAACCAAAAGCCAATACATCTCATGAATTTTAATGGGGGTGAATGTGAGCAGGGGCTGTAGATAGTACAGTCCCCCTCCTCCCACCACTACCACAAGGCCAGGCTCTCTCTTTGGACTGACCACTGAAATTTGAATCAGGGAATATTGATTATGTGGTAACAGATTCAAATCAAAGACCGTCAATCAAAGCTTTAGATTTCTTTGGATGTACGATTAAATAGCCCATTTTCATCCAAGCCAAAGTCAAATAGACATAAAGAAATTTTAAAGGCCTCGACTACCCAAACTAATAATGTCAAATTCTGGGTGTATGATGATTTATTTGGCTGGTGTTTGCAAATTGGTTTATGTGCTGTGCTGTGCTGAAGAAGCCACTTCCCACAGCAGCTTTGATTTATCTTCACAGGCTCTATTTGCACATAACACTCCACTCTCTATTCTCCTGGGAGGTATTTCATGAAGAAGGATCTACCAGTTAGCTGGCCAATTTAAACCAGAAGCCCACACTGGCCAATAAGAACAGCTCTTATCTCCTCTCCCATCATACTGCATCTGTCTTTCGGCATTTCATTTTACTCATGATGGCCTAGAGGATTATCACTTGGCTAATTGCTGACTGTTTATGCAATGGCTTCCCTAATAAAGGGAAATAGAAGGAAAATCACATTGAGCATGTCTTTTGATGGTCTCTTGAGTATAGGCAAGTGGTTATCTCTGCCTGATCTCCTATAGTCGAGGTTGTCAGAATTTGCAGAAGATACATGAACTGCAATATCAACAATGTTTTACTATTAGGTATCAGGTACTACTGCAGTCCAACAATAGGTTGCTTGCAGCTACAGGCCTGCATGTCCACTTATCTTCAAAAAAATTAGAAGGAAGGAAGTGTCAGATTGCAGTGAATGATGAATCATTTAGACTAATATGGGAAATATTTACTGAACTACACATACAGAAGTAGTGTCTCTTAGTATGGAGTGAGGCCGTCATGTTTGCTAATGCAACATGCATAAGTTTAGGCATGGAGTCCTGCAATTATCCATCCCATGCAGCTTGAATATTCTCATCCAGTTCCTGCCGATTTTTGGTGGAGGTGGAATAGCACCAGGCCCTCTGGATGTGTGGCGCTTGACAAATGTTTCATCTTGGCTCTGAACACAGTGCCTCCACACATGGAAATCGCCATCAAGACAAAAAGCAGGACTTATCACTGAAGATGACAAGCTGCCATTCTGAGTCACTCCATGACGGCTTGACACGGCACCATTGCAGTTTTTCGTGTTGTTGACATTGTGTTAAGGTAACAGCTGTGGCAACATCACAACCGCAGCCATTGAGTCACTCGGCGCATATCAGACAATTGGTCTGTTCTATCTCTCCAGTTTTCATGTAGTTGTCCCAGATCCCTCATGTCGTTAGTGCGTGCTTTCTTCTATTCTCTGCGGCCAACAGCGTGCTATGATAGCATCTGCATAACCAGAAGGCACGCAATACTTCGATAAGACCCCCCTGCTTCCCAGAGCTCCAGGATGCAACCTTTCTCAAACTTTTTCAACTGCTCAAAGGGCTTTCAAACTCTTCTCTGAGGCATACTTCACTTGCAAAGGATGCTACCAACACAACAGTTTGAGTCAAAATGGACAGCATGTACAACAGGACAACCTTATATAGTACATGACTGAATCATCTGCATGTCTCATGATGTCAAACCTACCTACCAAATTTCATTCCTGCCAGTTGATTCCCTCTGGGTGCCCTATTTTTTTGATGATGAGTGTATGTTTTCATGAGGGCTGTTTTTTTTTTTTTTGTAGAATTAAGTATAAACTATAAGACTATAAACCATCATTTAAGAATATGTGGTTGCATTCAAACCTCTATGTGATAACACTGAATTTCTTTTGGCTGCTAGACTCTACTAAAACTAAAGCTGGGTACTTTTGTTCCTTATTCTGTCACTGTGCTTTATCCCCCTCAGTCTGGTAAATAATAAACATCTTCTCAAAGGCAGTTTCACCTCCACCTAGACAGACAATTTCCTATCCAATTAACAGGATTAAACCATTCAGTTGTTCAGGTCTTGCTGTAGCATGAACTTTTAAAACGATGTAAAACGGAATCTACTGAAATGATCTCAGTGATGAAGCAAACCCAGTATCCACAAGTGTTTATTATCACACTTATCTATATTAAGTCTATATTAAGCAATATGCAACTCCTATCTTCCTGAATCCGGTTTAAATTAACCCCCATAAAAAACAAAAAACCAAATGGATGATTAAATCTGTGATGCACTCTCAAATAACTGTGCTTCTTGTCTTTCTCAAGTGTTTCATTAAGGTACCTTCAACCCATTTACACCTTTAGTGCTTCACAGTAGATGCAGACAGCAATGATTCATATTCATCAAGAACCTGTTGTAAGCAAACACTTTTGCTTATTTGTATCCATTATTCAGCAGTATCAGTCTATATTGAGTTGTACTATTGAGCATGCCTGGCAGAGACTGCATTAGAATACTAATAAATAATCACTCAGATCTCTCTGGAGTGGCAGCTTGATAATGAATGCAGAGGCACGACTCAACTATGTGTCGAAACATGCTAAAGACTTTCCGGCCCTCAAGTTTGCATAAGATGCACACATTGCTTTTTGGCTTCAGTAGAATGCTATGAAAGTCAGTGGAGCAATGATGCCCTCTAGTGTTGAAGTGTTAAACTGCATCACGATTGGGCTTCATATTATTGGAGCACAATGGTAATTAGCTGGTACCTCTAACCCTGAAGATTAACTTTACATATATATATATGAAGGGATTAGTCAGCATTGCTAAATATAAGGACGAGAAAAGCCCCTGTCTGAGCAAGTGTCTTGAAGTTGGCAGGACCTCTTCCAGAAGGAAGGCAGATGAGCTAGCATCAATACTAGGAAGCTGTTTATCTGACTGCAGCTGTAAAGCTGTGATAAATGTTTTCAAATCAATTTTACAGTGAATAGAATGGATTGCTCAAATTACAGGATTGACTCATTAGATGAGGAGGAGGATAAGATACCTGGCTATCTGAAGGCCTTATCTCAGCCTGACTAATTTTCTCTGGCTAAAGGGGGCAATGATGTTTCCATCCATTATGTGCTAAATAAAGATCCTATAGTGCTCCCTTGGTTGTATTACTCAATAGATCTATGACTAGGCTAGGCAGTTGAGATTGGTTGACGCCATATTGATTTTAATGGTAGTGTGATGTATTTGTGTAGTGCATGCTGGCTATTGTAGTGAGAGAACATTTCAGTAAATTGTGAATCCTCTCAAACCCATAATACATAGAGGGATACACTATTGCTCTAAATGCTACTGCTTTAAGATACAAGTATTATTAAACATATTAAAGTCTACAGGGGTTGGACAATGAAACTGAACCACCTGGTTTTAGACCACAGTCATTTATTAGTATGGTGTAGGGCCTCCTTTTGCGGCCAATACAGCGTCAGTTCGTCTTGGGAATGACATATACAAGTCCTGCACAGTGGTCAGAGGGATTTTAAGCCATTCTTCTTGCAGGATAGTGGCCAGGTCACTACGTGATGCTGGTGGAGGTTCGTCCTTCTTGGTGGTATGCTGACATTACCCTGGATACCGTGGCTTATGATACATCACAAAGACTTGCTGTCTTGGTCACAGATGCGCCAGCAAGACGTGCACCAACAATCTGTCCTCTTTTGAACTCTGGTATGTCACCCATAATGTTGTGTGCATTGCAATATTTTGAGCAGAACTGTGCTCTTACCTGCTAACTGAACCTTCACACTCTGCTGTGCAATGTGCAATTAATGAAGATTGGCCTCCAGGCTGGTCCAATTTAGCCATGGGACCTCCCACACTAAAATGACAGGTGTTTCAGTTTCATTGTCCAACCCCTGTAGCTTTAGGTCTGAAAGCCCCTTTAAGATGAACCCATATTTCAGATTAGGGTCATTTAAGACAATGGAGCACAGCTACGCAGGCACAACTGTATATGCACATACGTAGGTGCGTATTCAGTAGACATGTAACACATGATATCGTCTCCATTCAGCTCGGTCAGTAGGGCAGTGGGGAAATTGATCCAGCTATTGACGTGGCTATTGATTTGCGGGAGTTCCTGCTAACCGCTTCAATGCGCCTGCCAAAACTATCATTACCACTGTGAGGGCAGGCTTGCAGAAAGAAACGTGGCTGCAGGATCAAGGCATCACTCGGGTCTGTCCGTCTCAGAGCCATCTGCTTCTGCTCTTATTCAAACAGTGAAGCTTTGAACAGTATACGGCTTCCTGGTGGACTGACTCAGACATGACAGGATGTGACCATTCATCCCTCTGTCAACATGTACTCTCCACTGTTGCCATTATTACTACACAATTACAGCCCCACTGCTCTCCTCACACCCAGCGAGCTGGATCAACAAACAAAGAGAAGATAGGAAATATAGCATGGGCAATATGTATTCATACTAGGCTCGTCTATTTCTTTATATTCTCTATAATTCTTTCTTCACATTTACACTGTGTAATTAATTAAATAAGTTAAAAATTTAACTATCATGCTAGTTTGTGCAATTATCCTATGTTATTTCAGTCATATGCTATTTGGGTTTTAGACAGTGACTTTGGTTACAATCAGCATTATGTGGTGACATGTAATCTAGTTTATGTGCTTGCAATCAAAGTTTCAACAATTTCTACATCTAAGGATTGAACTTTTCATTTACCAAGGTAAGCAAAGTATCCCCAAAAACTAGAGCTATGTCACGATGACTGGTTTTGTGAGAAAGAGGGATGGGAAGGGGAATTTGGCGCTGTTTCCTGGAATACATTGAAAACAATTCCATTTGAATTGACTTGATTCAAAGTAGTGAGTTTGAATAAAATCAATCAGGCAACGCATTTGCTGTCTCACAGTTTACTTATTGGCAAGAACTGTAACACATTCATGTGCAACTAATTGAATCATGGCAATTTAATGTACCGGTTTCTGTTTCATTTCTGATAACATTTTAAGGTATGTCATTTGTTGTTTCCTAAGTAATCCAGCCAAGACTGCTTATCAGTGATATTCAAATGGCAGCCTTGTCTCCGATGTCAGTGGTGTGAAGTCAGGAAGCTTTTTCTGGGACTGGGAAGTGCGTTTTGTTCCTGACAGTGTTTCTTTCGCACATGAACACAGTGCTCTTTCCGTTTGAGATACTTTAGAACAAAAGGTTCTTCAGTAACTTATTTATTACATTTTAATATATACCACAGACAGCAAACAGCACCGCCATCAGAGCATGAACCAATATAATGTCCAGTGTTAGAGACTTATACTGATTTCACATGCATGAAAAGGCTTTGATCTGGAGTAATTACTGATCTCAGGCTTTTTTGTTTTGGTGATCAACAGACTCATTATTACCTGTATACAATTTTTTTTCACACGACTTCCACATGCTTGCTCTTTCACTGCAGATAATTTCATCACATATTCTGAGCAGAAAGCCTTAACCTCTACAGACAGCCGCCTCATTCGGCACACCACTAATCCAATCATCATTAAGAGCAAACTGCTGTTCTGACCACCTATTGACCTGACCAGCTTACCCTCTCACTTGTTTGTATTCGGTCTCTACAGTTTTGTTATTGCTGTTGGTGATGGTGGTGGTGGTGTTATTGTTGTTCTTCTGGCATATACTAGAGACATAGATTTGTTAAGCCCCTGGCCGACCTGCCAAATGCCACAAGAAGAGAATAGAACATTACAGCGGCAAACAATTTTAGTTTCACTTACAATAAAATTTCATTTTAAAATATTCTATAAAGTTCAAGGTTAATTTCCATTGTTGTCTTTAAAAGCTTTGGTCATTACTTATATCTATATATTTACACATTCACTTTTAGGTTATATGCTTGTATTACAGTGTAAATTTAGATTTTTTATTTTATTTTATTTTATTATGTTTATTATTTTAAAATTATAATGGAGGGAGTCTTTATTTATTCATTTATTAAGGTGAAACTGTTAGACCCTTGGGGCAACAAGCCCACTGAGACAAGTGGCAAAAGATACTCTTGAGATGTTGCCTGATTTTTTTTTTCCCACAAAACCACAAAAAAGTTGTTCACAGAAGTTCCGCATATTTGAATTGTCCCTCTGGGATCAATAAATTATCTATCTATCTATCTATCTATCTATCTATCTATCTATCTATCTATCTATCTATCTATCTATCTATCTATCTATTTAAAACTGGTATTTTATGTTTATTTTTAGTGTTGTACAAAAATACAAGTAGTGAAGCGGAGCTCATGACCCCTGTACACTTTAAATTAGTGTGCCTCTGAAGGTGTTTGTGTCAGTGTAGACAGCCTTTACTATCTGAATTTGAAAATGAAACAGACCATTAACAGACAGAGGGGGCCTGTAGTTCTGTGTTTAGCCACAGGAGGGCACACACAGACTGATTTTTGTCCTTTAAAGTTTCTTCATTAGTTGAATACTGCTTTGGGGTACAGACACATGCAGTGTGGATTTTATACATGTGAACGTTACATAAATACAGTGTTGTATTTATGTGTAATGTAGAGGTTAAAAATATCTGTGTGTTGATTTTTCTACAATATAATGATGAAGTACTGCAACAGATTCTTCTAGCAACAATGTGTGTGTGTGCGTGCGTGTGTGTGTGTATATTGTACTGTACAGAGGTCATATAAGTAATAAGTATGTTTGTCATCACATTTTGCATGTATGTAATTATAACTGATGCAAATAAACACAAACAGCAAAAAAAAAAAAAAACTGTTGATGTCCACACAGTACCTTGTGTATAAAACTGAAAAACAAAGAAGCAACAAGTATTGCAGAGCTCTGAACTGCTTCGGAAGCAACATCATTTATGGGTTTTCCATGGCTGAACAACTGCACACAAGCCTAAGCTAACTATGTGTAATGCCAGACACCGGATGGAGTGGTGTAAAGCATGCCAACATTCCATGCCAGTAGTGCACTGTTGACAACGTGTTCTCTGGAGTGATGAGTCACACTTAACTTTCTGAATGTCTCATGGACAAATTTGAGTTTGGCGACAAGCAGGAAAACACTACAGTTTGTAGGGTTTACAGTTGGGTTTTCAGTTTGATGGACGAGCAACAGTGGTCTGAGGCTGTTTATCAAGGCTAGTGCCAGTAAAGTTTAATGTTAATGCTATAGCATACATACGCTTCCAACATTATGACAACAGTTTTGGGAAGTCCTCTTCCTGTTCTTGCATGGCTGAATGCTTGTACACAAGGTGAGGTTCATATAGACACAGTTTCTGGTGTGAAGGAACCCCAGAGCCAACTGCAAGCCACGCCCTCTTGCCAACATCAATGTCTGGCCATACAAATGAAAGGGTACAAATTCCCACAGATACACTTCAAATCTTATGTAAAACCCTTCTAGGAAATTGGAGGCTGTTATAGCTGAGAAGAGGAAAGAATGGGCCCAATCCCATTTGAGTACCCATGGTTTTGAATTGGAATGTCTAACATTTCATACAGATATTATATTTGGGTGTCCACATACTTTTGGCCAAATAGTTTTTGTCATACTTACAATATTACTTTAGAAGATTTACAACAGAGGAATTATTGACATTAAATACTTTTACCCAATTACTACTAACAAAAAAATTGTTTTCCATTTTTATTAAACATTTTTTCTTAATCTTATTTTTCTTAATAAATCTTATTTTATATTTGCACTGAAATAGTATATGTCTGTTTCTGTCTGTTTTTTCATGTGCCTTTCTTTTGTTTTGGTCTTGGTTGGTTCCTCCTTTCTCCTGGCCTGGGCTCAGTGCTCATCTGTCACTAGTTCTTGGCCACTCCCTTATTTAGTGTTTTCCTGTTTGCCTGTGTGTGTGTGTGTGTGTATTTTTCATGGATTTCATTAAAAAAGTCCACCTCCATGTACCTGCTTGCTTTTTTGACCCCCTATGTCACAGACCATAATAAGGGGCACTCCCACTTGTACCCCTGTCACCTCATCTGCGTTGCCAGCCTCCCCTCGTTACAATATTGTCCTTTTGAAGTTCAGTTTTAAAATACTTGTGACACATTCAGCCAACTGCCTTGCCTAATGACTGCCTTTAAATGTCTTTGTGCACCCATTGGCTGCAACACACAAATATCACACACCACACTTAAATGTCTCTGCTAAAATATCTACTTTACACTTTGTATATACTTGAGTAGTGTAGCTATATGTATTTTTTACTTTTACTTTATTATTGTTTATGGCTCCATTTGCATTCCTTCAGTTAATATAAAAAAATACGTAGCTGCATATTAGTATAGAGCACCAAAAGCAATGAGGCTGCACCACCACTGAGACATGCAAATAACAAAAGTGATCAACACCCTCAGTTTGAACTGTTATATCACACCTTTATGTAAGACAGAGTAATTCAGAATGACACTGCAGTCCTACGGCATTTAAAGCTCTACATATGAGTGTGCCTTGCTACCTGCCCTTTACTATGTAGTCATTTTAAATCTATTGTAATAACATTTAACTGACACTATTGTATTCTCTCTGAGGAGTACTGTCTCCATTGCCTGCCTAAAAACGTCTAAATGCTGGCTTTAGCTTATGGGCTTTGTGGAATAAAACAGATTAATAAAACAGAAAGCAACTCAACAACGCCTACAGCTGGGCCACAGGGAAATCAACCGTTCAGTATAGGGAAGCGTATGTAACAGTATTAGCCATTATGTTGGCTTTGCTGTATAAGATACAGAAAACTGCTGCTGCCCTAAACATTCAGAAGCCTGTGGCCATGAACCCACTCCTGATGCTGACTCAATCATGACGATAACAACACAGTCCGAACTCTGAATGCAAGAATCACACCTCAGACAATGTGAAGAAATATGTCCAATATCACGCCCCTGTCTTGAAATATTTTAATCAATAGCCGTCATGTACTGGATGGTGGAGTCTTTGAACCGGACAGGCTTCGTATTTGTGATGTTCAGCTGATTTTATGGCTTTTAGTGCTTGTAGTACTTTGCATAAAATGACCAGAATTTTAATTACAGCTTTAATGGAACACTCCAGCCTTTTAAGGCAGTCTCCTTCTGCCATATTTGTAGCATATGATTGATTACCACCACAAATAATGTCCCTGTATTTTATACAGAGACCCTGTTGACTTCAATCGCAGCCACAACCATATGCACATCCTTGAACACCTCTGATGAGTTTAACATGCTGAAGAAAAACAAATACATTAATTATAATGCTGTAACTTTTGCACATGCCACATTATATTTTACCCCAGTAATTAAACAGTAATTAAACAGTAATTAAACAGTAATTAAATTGTTCTGAGGTGTGTTCTCAGTAGAGGACATGTTAAAGTACATTAATCCTAAAAGAATTAGTGATAAATGATGAAATATTTTTACTGGTATGGGTCATATTTAATGAGCTACACATACAGAAGTAATGCAACATGCCAGACGTCTCAGCATGGAGTTGTAGAGGTTCCTAAAGGAGTCCTGCAGTAATCCATCCCATGCAGCTTGAATATTCTCACCCAGTTCTTTTTGCGGCAGGGGTGGAGTGACACCAGGCCTTCTGGACATGTGATACGTGGCAACAAATCGTTTATCTTGGTACTGATTTGGTACTGACGGTGCCTCCACACAAAGATTCATTTCCACCAAGACAAAAGCGGGACTTGTCACGGAAAGATGACCTGCTACCATTCTGAGTCACTCTACCACAGTCTGGCACAACACCACTGCAGTTTTTGGCGACGTTGCCATGGTGTTAAGGGCACTTGTCGTAATGATCAACATGCTTGTAGTCCTGCTTCATGGTTGCCAATGGTTCTGGCATTAATGTGGGGCATTACTGCATGCTGACTGTTCCCAATCGTGACTGCTGGGTCACTCCACACATGTTGGGCAATTTGTTGGTTCTCTCTCACTGAGGTCTCCCAGATCCTTCATGTCTTCCTCTATCCACTACCGCCTACAGCATGTTATGGTAACATCCGCATGCCCTTTATGGCACTTGTCAACAAGACCTCGTCTCTTTATGGACTCTTCTCTTACAAACCTACCCAGCAAGTATCACATTCATACAACATCCGTTGACCAGGAGTCCCCAAAGTTGCATACAATTATAAAATGGAATTGAAAGAGCAGATGCTGAAGAGGTAAGACAGATGCAGCACATAGAAAAAGCTGGAGTGTTAGTTTAAGACTGCTGTTTGCACGATTCCTCTTTCATTTCGTTTCAAAGACTTTGTCTTTGATCTTTTATATAACACCTAAAATTAACTCCTAAATCGTGCACTAATGACCCTTACGACCATTTATTCTCTCATCCTTACACGCTGCAGCTCTTCACTTTCTCCCAGCTCTCTTCATCACCTCTGTTTACTCTCCATAGCAACAGT
The DNA here is from genome assembly GCA_024036415.1 of Prochilodus magdalenae. Taxonomy (NCBI): domain Eukaryota; kingdom Metazoa; phylum Chordata; class Actinopteri; order Characiformes; family Prochilodontidae; genus Prochilodus; species Prochilodus magdalenae. The sequence continues at coordinate 325,060 of JAMWET010006916.1, read as the reverse complement.
CACTCAGCTACAGCCAACCAGAGGCCTCTCACATGCATAATTACAACTGTCTGGGGGGGCTGAGTTTGTGAGTGTTTGTGACGGCAGTGTACAAATACTTCATCAGTCACAGCATCCACGCAGGCTCTTAGAGGACCAGGCTTCTCTGCCATGAGCTCAAAAAAAGAGAAAAACAAGAACACCACCTGCCATGTGTCTCAGCTAACAGCAGAGCCCAGCAGGACTTCTAGCTTCTAGTTTACTATCTCTCTCTCTCTCTATCTCTCTCTCTCTCTCTCTCTCTCTCTCTCTCTCTCTCTCTCTCTCTCTCTCTTGCTCTCTCTTGCTCTCTCTCTTTCTCTTTCTCTTTCTCTCTCTCTCTCTCTCTCTCTCCCTCTCTCTCTCTCTCTCTCTCTTGTTCTCTCGTAAAACATGAAAATAAGAGTGAGAGTACGCTACTGTAAAAATAGGCCACACCCCTCCCAGTGTGTTTGTTTAACCGTTTCCTTTTTTCATTACATAGCTCAACACTTAGATATTTAACATGGGTTCAGTTAGAGTAAGACCCAAAACTCTTATATGGTATTTAGAGTTAAACCCTAATCTAAACTCTAATAGGGTTTCAGTTAAATTAGACCCAAAACTAAACTCTAATGTGCTTTCAGTTCGAGTAAGACCCCAAACTAAACTGTAATTTGGTTTCAGTTAAAGAAAGATTCCTATTTGAACTCTAATATGGATTACTTTAAAGCAAGATCCCAGTTAGTCTAACTCTAATGTTTTTTTAGATTAAGACCCCAGTCTAAACTCTAATGTAGTTTGAGTTAGAGTAAGACCCCAGTTTAAACTCTAATGTAGTTTGAGTTAGAGTAAGACCCCAGTCTAAACTCTAATGTAGTTTGAGTTAGAGTAAGACCCCAGTCTAAACTCTAATGTAGTTTGAGTTAGAGTATGACCCCAATCTAAACTCTAATGTAGTTTGAGTTAGAGTAAGACCCCAGTTTAAACTCTAATGTAGTTTGAGTTAGAGTAAGACCCCAGTCTAAACTCTAATGTAGTTTGAGTTAGAGTAAGACCCCAGTCTAAACTCTCATGAAGTTTGAGTTAGAGTAAGACCCCAGTCTAAACTCTCATGTAGTTTGAGTTAGAGTAAGACCCCAGTCTAAACTCTAATGTAGTCTGAGTTAGAGTTAGACCCCAATCTAAACTCTAATGTAGTTTGAGTTAGAGTAAGACCATAATCTAAACTCTAATGTAGTTTAAGTTAGAGTAAGACCCCAGTCTAAACTCTAATGTAGTTTGAGTTAGAGTAAGACCCCAGTCTAAACTCTAATGTAGTTTGAGTTAGAGTAAGACCCCAATCTAAACTCTAATGTAGTTTGAGTTAGAGTAAGACCCCAGTCTAAACTCTAATGTAGTTTGAGTTAGAGTAAGACTCCAATCTAAACTCTAATGTAGTTTGAGTTAGAGTAAGACCCCAGTCTAAACTCTAATGTAGTTTGAGTTAGAGTAAGACCCCAATCTAAACTCTAATGTAGTTTGAGTTAGAGTAAGACCCCAGTCTAAACTCTCATGTAGTTTGAGTTAGAGTAAGACCCCAGTCTAAACTCTAATGTAGTTTGAGTTAGAGTAAGACTCCAGTCTAAACTCTAATGTAGTTTGAGTTAGAGTAAGACCCCAGTCTAAACTCTCATGTAGTTTGAGTTAGAGTAAGACCCCAGTCTAAACTCTCATGTAGTTTGAGTTAGAGTAAGACCCCAGTCTAAACTCTAATGTAGTCTGAGTTAGAGTTAGACCCCAATCTAAACTCTAATGTAGTTTGAGTTAGAGTAAGACCATAATCTAAACTCTAATGTAGTTTAAGTTAGAGTAAGACCCCAGTCTAAACTCTCATGTAGTTTGAGTTAGAGTAAGACTCCAGTCTAAACTTTAATGTAGTTTGAGATAGAATAAGACTCCAGTCTAAACTCTAATGTAGATTGAGTTAGAGTAAGACCCCATTCTAAACTCCAATATGGTTTGAGTTAATGTAAGATCCTAATCTACACTCTAATGTGTTTTAGGCCCTTGATTTGAGACCACATACTGAACACTAGTCATTCTGTTCCTATATATTTTTAGAAATAGGAACTAAGTATACAGCTTACAAAAGATGAGAACAGTTAATACTTAATGCTTGGGATAACATTGCTATGGGCAACAACACCCACACATCACGTAGGCATTGGTAATTTGTTGTGCCTAGAGAAACAAAAATAAATAAATAATAAAATAAGAAATAAAAATGTACTGCTACATAAAACAAACATGGCACGGATCCAAGGCTAGATGACCAGAAGGGATAATGCAGAGCACTTGCTGAAAAGACAGACAACTTCATTCTTCTTAATTCCCAGAATCAGCTTTATTGTATACCTGAAAACTGAACTACTGAATCTAACGACTTCAGCTTGGTGACTGGTATGTTGGAAATAACAGTAATATTTCTCTATTACTTGACAAGGACTATTCATCATTTCTCACAAAGTTGTCTAATTTTCAAGCTTGAATTTTCATCTTATTCATTTTAAATCACAACATACATAAAATAATGCAAAGACTCATGCAGGCCTGAAAAAGCCTGGGCACAGGGCCTTAACCTTCACTGAGATATCACAGATACTTTTAGTGAGTCACAGTGTAGGGGTTGGAAATCTGCATGCATTCAGTAATTCAGTCTACTGCCTCTGTGGGTTTACCACAAAACGCAAATCACTGGTAAGCCTCGAAATCAGAGAAATGACACTGAATTTAAAGCATATAAAAAGCAGAGCATTCATGTTTTAATTTTCTGGGACAGATATGATGAAAAAAGGAAAAGACATACTCATCTACAGCATATTACCTCATCCATAAAGCATGGAAGTAGTATTATGTCTTAGGTATGTATGACCGGCAGTGGAATTGGTTCCCTTTGCTTTATTATTGATGTGACTGCTGAAGGCAGCAGGAGGAGTTCTGAGTTGAACAGTATCTTCACTGCTCAGATTCAACCAAAAGCCTTAAACTCACTGAGCAGTGCTTCAGCTAGCAGCAGGACAAAGATCTGAAACATGCTGCTCTAAAAGTGGAATCTTCTTGACAGACCAAGCCATACAACTGACCTGTAACTCACTGGGCATGAATTTCACTTACTGATGCCAACAGTGAGAGCAGAATGCCAGATTTCAAAATCAAGATTGATACTCCTCTCAGCCAATCATTATCATCTCTATAAAATCCCTTCTCCTTCAGGGAAAAGGAAGAGCTCCTCAGAACAAACCTGCACTGAAAAACAGCGCTGCCAGTAAATGATGGTATGAATGACCAACGGTGATTCTAGAGTCTCATTCTAAAGCCTGTCCCTTGGCAAAAATTCAATCCAGCGTCCATCACCTTTATAAATAATCTAAATGTAATTTTCTAAAGGTAAGCTTTTTCAGAAAATGGCTTTACTGTTATTTTCTAAATCAAAATATAAACAAGATAAATAAAACTTGGCATTCAAAAACCAATACACCCTCGAGGGGGCCTTAACTGCCTGCCTTGCCTGGTGGCAAGTGATGCCTCTGGGTTTATGAAAAATGTCTGACAATCTCTTTCCTCATCATCTGGAGGGTGGTACTGTTTTCACGTTATTCCTGAAGCTGAAATTGTTTGGATTAAACTCTGGAAGGCCAGGTTCTCAGTAAATTAAGCTAAACTTAGGTTAGGTTATTGTACTGTCTAAAAACATTTCAACATGATGTCTAATGATAATTTATTGAAAGAACGGTTTACACCATTAATGACCTGCTGCTTTAACTTTGTACTTTGGTCTGAATGATTTCCTGGGCTGATTAATATAACCTAGATTTTTTAAAATAGCTTACATTCATTCACTCTTCAATAAAAATAAACTGTTGCACCAAGAAGGAATCAACCGACAAGAATGCAATTGGTAGGTAGGTTTGACATTGTGAGACATGTGTATGATTCAAGGTTTGTTTTCACTGAACATCTTGTAGTTTATATTTGAATAAAAACCTTTCAAATTTACTAATCTTATCTTATCTAATTTGTATTTCAAAATGTTGTACTTTTAGTCTCTATGTAAGAGTGTTACAGCTGGTGTCGGGTAGCCTGAAATAAACATTTGATGGGTGCAGTGAACATAAATACGGCACATGGGACTTTCTTTGCAAATGGTCACTTGTCCACAATGGTAGCAATAGAAACCAATACCAGTGATGAGGAACAGAGTATCCTATTCTAGCACCTCTGATTTAACTCATCAGCTATTTGCCAGTTTTGGTGGATGTTGGTGGAATTCCCTACCCCTGATTTAAAGCTTCTTCAATTCATTATTTAAAAGATTAGTTCAAAGAAAGTTATGAAAATGTTTCCTTATTTAGTGCTGTTAACATTCCATTTAATATCACATGTAGCTTTACTGGACGTTTGAACAACAAGCAAAACGTATCTGCATTGTAAATGTGAATGGATGCCCCCAGTTCCTATTACCAACATTATTAGACCTCGAATTTGATTTGTTTCTCTCGAAGACCGTTTTTCTTCAAAACACTTTGGTTACACCTCGATGAGCAACATATCCTGAAGTTTTGATTGATGGACTTCCACTCTAAACCTGACGTGCTGCACTTTAGCCTCACTTTTTCATTTCAGAGACAATTTGGGGACAACAGAGCTAAAACAACAAGCATTTTGTCACTGTCCAGAACCCTTCAGACTATACACATTGTGTACAGTAAATCAAGACGGAGTGGAAGAGAGAGATAGAGAGAAAGAAGAAGAGAGAGGTTAGATGCACAATTAATCATACAGTGTATTAAGCGCAATCACGGTTTTGTCTTGTATAATTACCAACCACGAAAGGCAACAATTAATGCTCTCCTTTTGGGAGTGCGTCTGTGGCGTCAGAGCCAAGCGTTGGTACCAGTAAACTGGTAGAGTGCTGTAATGACATTCCTGTTGGGGTGCACTGCGAGTGCAGTAAATAGCCTGAGATTTTGCGGGTTAGAATTAAGCAGGTAGGTAAAGAGCAGTTTGTAAGCCTGCTCTCTCTAGCTGCGAGCGCAGTAAGCTTTAATAATGTGACAAATGATCTATGGCTCTCATTTACTAAAGCCATTAACATGAATAAATGTCTAAGCTCATGAGAAAACCGCAGCACGCTGGCTGAGAAGTTAGTCATGATCAAGTGGCTGAGCGTTTTACTGAAATTGCATGGGCAAAACCTTTTATCATGCTGCTTAGTAATTCCAGCGCTGTTTGTGCAGGGCTCTGAGCTCAGCTGAATGGATGTCTTTAATATCTGCCGCGCGTGTGTGACATCCTCTCTCTGCTACTTTTAATCTCCCTGCAACAATCTTTAATCGGGTCTCAGTTTCTTTTCTAGATTATATCTCTCTAATCTTTCCTTTAAATCCTCCCACCCTCCATCACTCCCTCACTGCCTCACTCACACCCTCTGATTTTTATCCAGGAAGCTGAGGTGCTCAGATATGCTCTTCAGATGCCTGCCAAAGCTCTTCCCTCACCTCCACTGCTTTTAATCCAGCCATATGATATAATCCAGTCATTCCGATACTGGCAGGCCGGTGTGCAGCATTGTTTGGGGATTGCCCTGTCAAATGAAGTGGAACTGCCCTGATTTTTCATATATCCTACATGATTAGACTAAATCATTAAGCTGCAGAAATTATGTCATTCAGAGTAACCCAGAAGAAACTTTCTGAGAGCAGCCTTAACCACATGGGGTCCCCCTATAGTTTCAGGGTGGGGTTATGGAAGGAGGGGGATTCACTTTTACACCACTGTTATGAACACAAATCATGTTTTGAGCTCCCCGTATGTGCATGTGCAAGCTGAAGGATACAGAATTCGACTCTCCAGTCATTCTGGTATAACATTAACAGAGGTGAACGCTCTGCTGTTGGATTTACGTTGAGTCCTTTAACGTCTTTAAGCTCTTGCCAATGACTAAAGGCCAGTCCAAGACTAACTCTGACCTCCTGCTTGGTCATCCTCTCTATTTCACTTCCTCACTTCCTCCGACAACATCATCTTTGGTCTCCTCACAGCCTCTGCCATGATATTCATATGGGGACTACAGGACTAGCGTCTTCATATAGCTATCTTAAGATCCACAGTTGTTGGTTTGTGACGTGGTGCACTCCAGGCCTGGAGTGACAATGACAGAGGCAGCAATTTCCCTATTATAAGTCAGTGTACAATCAAAATGATTTTGAAGCCCATACATATTTACATAATGTTGCTGTAATGTCTCTGAAAGCTCCCTCAAGGTAGCACTTTACAATAAGGGTGCATCTGTTAATGGTACTTAGGAAGAGTAGGTTGTTGTAATGTTGCAATTAATCATTAATTAAATGTAATATAATATTTCTAATTTTAAATAATGTTGTTTTTGAATATACTGTTATTGACTATATTAAATATTACTTAAGCATTATTAATGATGATTTAATGCTCTTTGTGACTTTTATTGTAAAGGTGTCTGCATATGTCTTTTAATAACTGCTTTATATGTGCACAACAGTTTCCTTTACTTAGTTTACAGCTTCCGTAGTACTCACTTCTTACTCTAACAATTATTATGTCACACAGTCATCATTATTATTACTGATGGAGACTTAAAAATATTAGTAAGCATTATAAACAACTTAATAAAATCTAATGTAATGTCAGTCCATATTTCTATGGACTGCTACATTAGTGTGGTAATGCTTATTAATGTCTTATTAAAGTTCCCTTGTTGTGTGTCATATGTCAAAATGCTATTCAAGGCACCTGTATTGTTTCAGATTTCACCATTATCAACATTATCAGAAGACATATGTATAGCATACATAGCGTACTGTATAGTAAATAAATAGCTGTACCTGAAGTGTAGAGTGTTTTTACATTTGACCCAAATACAGTCCACATCCAGGACCAATTCTGGACTTGTTTAAAGGTGCAGCTCAATATCAGTTTGCATTCGGTAGCAGCCACTTGCTGGAGCCATTTGCTCAGATGTGTTTCAGCAAGGAAATCAACAAACTGTGGTGGGACCAGACAAAAAATAATGTAATGAATGACCCCTGTTGTACAGTGAGCTGTGTCGGCAGACTGCAGTTTGACTCGCTAATTTAGCAAGATACAGTTTGTACACTGTCAGCTGTACTAACCTTTTATCTTATGCAAGTCAGAAGGCCTTTTCATCTTCGGCACAGCCACAAAGGCCCTCAGATTTGTGTAGTTTCATATTTGTATACATGGCCCAGTTCTTTTCTGTTTCTCTCCGGAAAGTCTTAGATAAGAAACACAAAAGTGCCAGCCTGCACATAAAGCGAAAGGAGCAAGAGGCTGATTCTGACCTGAATCCAGACAAATAGAAAAGCTTTATTCACAAAAAGAGAAACCTGAACTTTGCTCTCTGTTCCAGAAAGCATACAGTAGCAAAAGTAGCAGAAAAGCAGCCCTCTCTTCTTGTTACTTTCATCTATTTCTTTTTTTTGATTTCCGAGAAAAGTCAACCCTCCAACCCCCCGCCCAACTGATCCTTCAAACTGACAGACAGTCCTAAATAGAGTGCTTAATTCACCACAGCTGAAACTAATCTCTGATTTATGAGGATTTTCTGCCTACTCCTCAGCCATGGAGTGCTTCACTCATAGATGCTCCATCTCTCTAACATGCAGCATGAACGCTTTATCACATCAAAAGACTGGTTTCCAAAGTAAGCCAGTTCAGGACTAAAAAGGATGTTCAGTAAAGCCACCATTACCAGGCTAATTTAGTCCAGGATTAGGTTTAATCACCATCTGGAGCACTGGGCCACAGTGATATGAATCACTCCGATAAGTTAAAGATGTCTACTGTGCAGCAATTTCTGATTAAACCAATTGGTACTTTGGGCTTTAACTGAGGGTATTAAGCTGTGTCAGGAAGGTGACTCTGTGTTCAGCCAGGGGGATCAATACAGACAATTAGGAGAAAGATAAACTTAACGTCTGTACCTGAACCCCATGTGAACAGTTCAGTGCCAACACTTTAGTGTTTAACTGGTCAAACCATGATGAACATGTACTGAAATTTCACAAACAGATAGGCAACTCACCGCCCGCAATGTGGAGTATTAACAGGTTGTGTAGATGGCAGCACATGCCAGCCATGTGCACAAAGGTTTGTGAAAAATACGAATATAAAACATACAAATCACTGTATACACTGGTTAAATCACTCAGTTAATTCATTTAATATAAATAAATAACATATCCAGGTCATGGTTTGCACATTATGTGTTTTAAAGGAAACAGCTAATACAAGCATCGATAGCTGTATGTATTTGTTGGCTTGCTTTTTGCTTACATTGAAAGATTTTGTACAAAGTACCTTTCATAATGGCATAGAATAAGACAGCAAAATTGCACATAACTCTAATATATGGCTAATGCAGCGATGCAATATTCTCCAAAAGCAGTGCTATCATTCCCATCTAATAGAGGCCTTACAAAGAGCAGAATGCATGAAATCCCACAACTCGAGACTTTATTGCTCTGCACTCGTTCCAGTGTCAGGGACGGTGATGCATTTTTCTTTTTGTCATTGCATTCAACTTTAACTTCAGCCTCCTTCCACTCAGCTTACTGTAGCTAATACAGCCGGAGTAATAGCAAACAATCCAGTAGGTAAAATAAATACGGCTTTTTTGCTGATTACGTTCACGTACTTATTCTTTATGCTTGAATACTGTTGTACTGCTGTAATATTGTTGTACTTGCAGTAGTAAGAGATTACTTAGAATGGAAAAATGGATGCACTAGTTTGTATCTGTGGTCTTTTTTCACTGTACATTACTTTAGAAGAACACACATTAAGGGCGTAGGTTCGGTCTTAACATTGGTTAAGACACAACATCCTACCCCTTAACCTCCACATCCACATCTTTAGCCTGCTGCTGTGTTTTCTATTTAATTAATGGTCAACTTTTGTGGGACTGCTAGACTAAAATTGATTCTAGACTGAACTCATAATTTGATACTTTCAGTTTTCGTACACTCCTGGTAGCAATCTGGCTAATAGTGTACAGATGACAAAAGTTAGGATAAGCTAGCTAACATAATTAATTAATCAGTTGTTTTGCAGTGGACAAGTTGGTGATTGGTGGCGGTCCTTCTCCTTTTTGGTGACATGATATCTATATCTCCTCCATGTCTGGCAGAAATTCTGATATTTGCACATCATTACAACCCTTTAGTTAACCCCCTTCCTTTCAGCTGATCAGATGCTAGCATGCACTTAAGTATTAGTAGAGACAATTTTGTCCTCCTGTAATATTGATAGTGACACGTTCCTACCATCGATATGCAAACCTATGCCCATGCATTAATGTATATATTCCTGTCACTCTTATTCTTTAAAGATGCCTTAAATGTGCTGTAACACAGAGCATGAGGCCTGGCTGAAGACAACTGAGAATAAAACAAGTGCAGCTTACTGTTTCTTCTGGTTGCCGAATGTTCATTATTCTGCAGATCTGATAACAAATTTGAGGAGAACTCAAAAAGCCAAGAAGGATCAAAAACCCAGACGACCACTTTCTTGTTCTGAAATCATAGAGTTTAGCTTTAAGTCAGCTGAAGACAGTCAGAGCAGCCTCGCTGTGCTGCTGAGAGAACATTAAAGCCTTTTACCAGAAGGCAATAACAAATTGCAGAATGTTGAAGAAAGCAAGTAGCACAATAGAACGCATGCTGTATGTGTGGAGGGGGAATATGTACTTGATAAGGAACTTGTAAAGAAGTTGCCTAGGTGAGTTAAAAGTGATATTGAGGGGAAAAGGGCCCCCTGAAAATCATACACTGGATTATTATGTATTGGCTAGAGCTCACTGTTCAAATAAAAAAGCTCTCAGCATCTAAATTCATTGACATTCGACTTCTGGCTGAGCCTTTACTAGCTTCGAAAATGTGTAACCACTCCAGCATGGCTGGATCACCTTGCATAGTGTAATATTACAGTCCACTGAGTCTTCGCTGCGACTGACGACTCTATGTATCCCTCTCTTACCTCTCACTTCCTAGATGATAAAAAAACGTGCATGACATTTTCATACCCTGTGTGTTTGGTGTCATAAGACAAATGTAAATGCTTTTCATGTCTTTAAGTCTCTCATAGGGCTAAAAGAACAACGAATATGGCACGTGTGAAAGCAATGATTATGCAGCTCGTGTCAGGGTGCAGTATGCATGCATGGGTTCATCTTGCTGGTCACGGTGGATCATATATAATCTGATTTTCCATTATAAGCACTAGATTCCCAACTGTCACTCATAGCCTATAGGTAACATGAATCGCACATGCAGAACAGCCTAATTGTTTGGTGGATGGAGTGTGTGTGGATGAGTGAATGAGTGAGTAAGAAAGAATGCACTGTGGCAGGCTGACGATGGATCCCCTGCTCACTGTAATTGAACTGAACGCTTCATTGATTGACCTTCTGTCATAGCTGACCTTTACCTCCACCCAACCACTGCTCTCAGATCTCCGGGCAGAAGGCCTAAAAGGTCTAATAAAGCTGACAGTGTTGTATGACTGCAGCAATCAGGAGAGGTAGTTATCAGATCAAGAGGACACTCTGAGCTGTGAACAACAGGCCGACCAGACCAGTCAATCAGTCAAGCATCTCACATCTCTCAGTGGTCTCTTAGGAAAAGGGTCTTATATATTTTATTATAAAAGGGTTCTTTGGCTTGTAACAAAGGTTTAACTTCATTTGGTGTTATGTAGAACCATTTTAGAAAAGAACATTTTAGCCAGGCATAGAACATTAAAGCATTCAAACGAAGCATTGTCTGAGTTCAGGATACCAAAGACCCTGGAAGAAATGCTTTTATAAGGGTGTGGAGGCAGGTTTCACCGCCTGATCTTGGACTAACATGTAGTTCTAGAGATATGTGTGGACAATATGGAGAATATAGAGTATAATATCTTGCTTTCTGACAATTTCTTAGCTGGAACAGACAAAATGCACCAGTAGTGACTTTGAAATAACACTACATCCAATTAAGCATGGCCCATTATCCTCTCTTGGACTTGAGGCAAGGGCAGCTTGTGATGTCTTGACAATAGAGCAAAGCTAATAACAGCTATGCCACTAAGAAAACCTCTTCTAAACCTCTTTACTGTGGTATATGCAGTGGGTCAGGGTCTGTGTTAACAAGCAAAGGTTTATACCACTTTGATCGAACATTTTCTGATCATACATTAAGACATACTTTATATATCATTACCATTCAAAGAAAACTTGGATCTGTTACACCTATGCGTAATTTGAACACAGCAGCTGCCGTATACACAGTATGAAAATGTTTTGATGAATAGACCAATAGAAATGATAGAAAACATCTGGATCCACTGACTTATGCTAAAATTAAATAGGGATTTGCACTCTGTAGTAAAGTTGCCATTTTAGAGATGCTTGTTTTTCTTTGGACAGTGAAAGATAACAAACTGGTTACCAGGGTACTTCCACACACGGCAATCGTTGTAACGGTCTGCGTGCATGTAGTCCTGCGCCGTACTGCCATCTGCCAACTGTGCAGCATGACTCATGGACTGCTCACTGAATGTCTGCAATCGGACTATCCAGTGAGTTTAGGGTGAATGAAAGTTTCATTCCTGTCACTTGATTTCTTCTGGGTGCAACTATTTGTGCAAGTATACTCTTGATGACGAGTGTACTGTATAGTTTGTTTGTACACTCCAATGAACAATCTGATGAAAATTCCAAAATTAGCATACAATCAAACGTACATGTTACTGTCCAGTTAGAGTATTCAGTTGGTGTGCTTGTGTATTCGATAAAATTATGGCAGACTCATGTACTTTACCGGTTCTTATTAAAGAAGGGGCAACAAGTCAATCTCCCATTAACTCAGAAAACTGAAATGTGGACTGATCAGACCTGCTTTTACCATTCAGACTCTAAGCTTTGTAATATGCAGCATTGCCCAGCCCCAACCCAAATGAAACTCTGTATGGTCTAGGCATAATCTGGGTCTGGGTGTCTGGCTCTAAAGGCCTTTATAGATCGTTGGTCACAGTGGTTGACTGTAACATAAATAACCACGAAGAGGATTAAGACCAGCAGGTATAGAGTAAAAGCCCTCTGGTTTGTAACTCAACTGAACGATCCAGTAGTTATCGTTGTGCCCCCAGTGATATTTCCCTCAACAGCACACGCTTGAATCAATCTTGTCTCTGTTCACCCTTTAGAAAATCTCATTTTAAAATCTCATTTAGAAATGGTGGTAGATTTCCAAACAAATGACTGTCAGACTGCAGCAGCGGAGGCTATTAGAAACCAGCGGAGTGTTGAGTTCCATACACCACAGCGGCCCTATCACACTGTGGCTCATCTTGCATATGAAGCAGATGTAGATGCCAGCAGCGGTGCATACCTCTGGCCGTATTGCCCTGCTTTACATACATCAGCTCTCTAACATGCACAGCGTGGCGAGCAGGGGAGCCTACACTTGAGTGGGCGCTGAAAAGACTGACAGGTTCATTTTCAGCTGCTGAAGCGGGTGAGTGGATGACGGGCATGGGTGCCGGCAAGTTGCACGCTGGCGTTGAGAGCGAGCAGCGGAGGAGGGAGCCAGGACTTCTGTCCTCTCCACGCGCTGTCAGGGGCTCCGCTTAACGCAGTGCAACGGGACGGTGTGTGTGCGCGCACACGCGCGGACGCAGGCGCGCTCCCGTCACCGCTGCATTCGACGTGCTCAGAATTACAACACGCCCTGATGCATTGAGTACTACGGATAAAGCCAGCTTAGCGTTGCTCTTCTTGCTCGATATGCACGCGGGCGTTTCGAGCATTACTTCTGTCCCCAGGCGGCCTCTCTTTTTTAGCAGGTTAACGTGAAATGAGAAACAGAGCCCTACAGCAGCTAGGCTGGTATAACGAGTCTGATTTAAGGCTGTGCATCCAACTAACGTGAATAAAGCTCGCGCCTGTTGGATCGTGCCGCGGCGCGGAGCTGCGCTCCCCTGCGCTAAACTATTCTTCATCATCTGGCAACTTGGCGCGAGCCGAACTTCATCCACCCAAAACGGCTGCAGGAAACTGTCTCTGAATCGTTCGAAACACTCTGGTCATAAATCAAAAGAAAGCCACATGCAAAACAGAACAACGCGCTCACCTTTATGGTTTTAGAGGACTGGCACTTGACTTGAGAGACGGTGGCTGTTTGGTTCATCTTTGAATGGAAATGCAGCAGCCTATCTGTTCCAAAAGCGCGAGCTCGGTGTACGCACAGCAGCTGTAATCCACGGCAAAAGCAGTGCTGGGGGAAGAAGAGCGGCAGAAAGCGTCCACGAGCTCTCTCCTCCTGTGTGGTCTTGAGCAGGGGAGTGAGGCGCGAGGAGTGAATCAGATGCGTAATGTACCCAGCTCAGTTCAGCAGTGTCGCCAGAGCCTCTGCTCTGCTCGCCCCCGGGTCCCCCTCTCTGCACCACAATCAACAGGATGGATGAGCTGGAGAGGGACTGGGGCTTGCTTAGACACAAGTTGTCATCAGTACTGTCATATAAAAATGTATCTACATCTAAAGTATTGAAACATTTGCGTTTTCCGTTCACTGCCTTTAACAGATCCCCAGGGTAATGTGTAAAAAAAGACCTGCCAATGAATCGGTCTACATTTGTCTCTGTTTGTCTCTACTAAACTGTGTGGTTTAATGAACCATTAACGTTATTCATTTCAACAAGCCCACTGAAATGCAAATTAAGTACATAAGCTCTGTTATGATTGGCCCTTCTGTGTTAGGCCTCCTTCTAATAGCGGTCCGGGCTGAAACACTCCTTCTAACTTCAGCTGAGTGGGCGGGGCTAAACAGCTGTAGATTGAATAGGTGGGTTTCTTAACATTACAGAGCATTCAACGGTTGAGAGATGTCAACAGAGTAGACTAAAGATTAAGATTTGTTTATTTGTTTGTGAGTATGCGTTTATGTGTGTGTATTTATTTGTTTGGGGGGGTGGGGGTTGGGTTGAGTGACGGTGGGAGAAAGAGGTGCTATTTAGTGTCATTGTTAGTGTTGTTTTGGCGGAGCTTTCTTTCCATACATGGACTTTATGGATGTTTTGATACTTTGAAACAATGTATTTATACACTACATCATTTATTCATTTCAAGGAAGTAAGAACAAAACAGCTTTCCACGATAGGGGTCCTTCAGAGAAGCACTCCCACACCTTCCAACCTAATCTGCTGCAGTATACAGACAATCATTTCAAGACCTTCTCCTGTATTTAGAACAGAGCAGCTTAAAAAAGACTAACAGTGCTGTGAAAAACCTGTACTACTGCATAACTGTCAGAGTAGCTTTCAGATCCTTATACAAAACATAAGAAAATGTGAACATGAGGGAGCCAGGCTGATCATTTCATTTAGCCCATTGAATTAGAAAAGTTGTCCAACACTCATATCCAGGAGTGATTTAATGCTTGTGCTTCGCTGGGCTGAAGCCCAGGGGCTCCAAATGATTCAGGGCCTTTTTTAATGGGATTTATTTGCTGCATTACCCAATTGACCAGACATTCCCCTGCAGGATTTCCTTCTGGCAGTGAGCTAAAAAAAACATCACAGTGATACCAAATTCATAGCTGATGCCAAATGTGTTAAATCCATTACAACTGACTACATTGTTTTCAAATTGTTTCTTTGTTTTAGGAATTCAACAGTGAGAGACATATAGCTATACAAGACATCTGTATAACAGGATGTTAAACAAGTAGCCTTTATACTTAACCCAGCACCATCACCCACCCAACAACAAATCTTTAAGACCTCTGAGAGATAAGGGAGGGGATAATTAAAGAGGAACTGATGTCAAAGTCACAGATTATGAACCTAAAAGTCTCATTATTTAGAGTGTATAAAACTATGGTCCATTCTTGTCTTGTCAATACTGTACTGAAGTCATTACGCAAGGCTGAAGATGGTAAACGCACTACACACAAGTTCCCCAAACCACTGTGAATGATCAACTAACCTGTTAATGAGGAAACAAGATAATGTGCATTTACCTAATCCCAGTAAACACAGATGCACACACTCACTGTTTACACTGTCCCAGACTAGGCTAATCTTAGCAGAAGAGGTAGTTGTGCTTGCTGCTTGCAATGAAATGTGCTAGAGTTCAGAAGTAGCACTATCTCACAGCCCTAATGTGAGCCCCCGCATCTGCAGTACTGAGAGGTGGGTGGATGCTAGAGGACTGAGCGCACGTACAAACAGACTCTGAACACTCAGTCAGACAAACACACGCTCACACTAAACATTCAGACAGAGGAATACACTCGAGCTCAACTTTCAGTCAGACAAGCACACACACCCACACACTCAAATTCAGTCAGAGAAATGGACAAACCCTCACACTCTAAAAAGTCAGAGGAATGTGTTCATTCAAAACTTTAAGAATCACTGTCACTCAGAGCACTTAGAATCACTCTTCTTCTAAACATTTGCTGTCAGAAAGTCTCATTCTAACCCCCAGTCATCAACAGTCTCACTATAACCCATCAGTCATCAACAGTCTTACTGTAACCCCTCAGTCATCAACAGTCTCACTATAACCCATCAGTCATCAACAGTCTTACTGTAACCCCTCAGTCATCAACAGTCTCACTATAACCCATCAGTCATCAACAGTCTTACTGTAACCCCTCAGTCATCAACAGTCTCACTATAACCCATCAGTCATCAACAGTCTTACTCTAACCTCCCAGTCATCAATAGTCTCACTATAACCCCCAGTCATCAACAGTCTCACTCTAACCCCTCAGTCATCAACAGTCTCACTCTAACCCCCAGTCATCAACAGTCTCACTCTAACCCCTCAGTCATCAACAGTCTCACTCTAACCCCCAGTCATCAACAGTCTCACTGTAACCCATCAGTCATCAGCAGTCTTACTCTAACCCCTCAGTGATCAACAGTCTCACTATAACCCCCCAGTCCTCAACAGTCTCACTCTAACCCATCAGTCATCAACAGTCTCACTGTAACCCATCAGTCATCAACACTTTCACTATAACCCCTCAGTCATCAACAGTCTTACTGTAACCCATCAGTCATCAGCAGTCTTACTCTATCCCATCAGTCATCAACAGTCTCACTGTAACCCATCAGTCATCAACAGTCTCACTATAACCCCTCAGTCATCAACAGTCTCACTCTAACCCCCAGTCATCAACAGTCTCACTGTAACCCATCAGTCATCAGCAGTCTTACTCTATCCCATCAGTCATCAACAGTCTCACTGTAACCCATCAGTCATCAACAGTCTCACTATAACCCATCAGTCATCAACAGTCTCACTATAACCCCTCAGTCATCAACAGTCTCACTCTAACCCCTCAGTCATCAACAGTCTCACTGTAACCCCTCAGTCATCAACAGTCTCACTATAACCCCCCAGTCCTCAACAGTCTCACTCTAACCCATCAGTCATCAGCAGTCTTACTCTATCCCATCAGTCATCAACAGTCTCACTGTAACCCATCAGTCATCAACAGTCTCACTATAACCCCTCAGTCATCAACAGTCTCACTATAACCCCCCAGTCCTCAACAGTCTCACTCTAACCCATCAGTCATCAGCAGTCTTACTCTATCCCATCAGTCATCAGCAGTCTCACTGTAACCCATCAGTCATCAACAGTCTCACTCTAACCCCTCAGTCATCAACAGTCTCACTCTAACCCCCAGTCATCAACAGTCTCACTGTAACCCATCAGTCATCAGCAGTCTTACTCTAACCCCTCAGTGATCAACAGTCTCACTATAACCCCCCAGTCCTCAACAGTCTCACTCTAACCCATCAGTCATCAACAGTCTCACTGTAACCCATCAGTCATCAGCAGTCTCACTGTAACCCATCAGTCATCAACACTTTCACTATAACCCCTCAGTCATCAACAGTCTTACTGTAACCCATCAGTCATCAGCAGTCTTACTCTATCCCATCAGTCATCAACAGTCTCACTGTAACCCATCAGTCATCAACAGTCTCACTATAACCCCTCAGTCATCAACAGTCTCACTCTAACCCCCAGTCATCAACAGTCTCACTGTAACCCATCAGTCATCAGCAGTCTTACTCTATCCCATCAGTCATCAACAGTCTCACTGTAACCCATCAGTCATCAACAGTCTCACTATAACCCCTCAGTCATCAACAGTCTCACTATAACCCCTCAGTCATCAACAGTCTCACTCTAACCCCTCAGTCATCAACAGTCTCACTGTAACCCCTCAGTCATCAACAGTCTCACTGTAACCCCTCAGTCATCAACAGTCTCACTCTAACCCCCAGTCATCAACAGTCTCACTCTAACCCATCAGTCATCAGCAGTCTTACTCTAACCCCTCAGTGATCAACAGTCTCACTATAACCCCCCAGTCCTCAACAGTCTCACTCTAACCCATCAGTCATCAACAGTCTCACTGTAACCCCTCAGTCATCAACAGTCTCACTATAACCCCCCAGTCCTCAACAGTCTCACTCTAACCCATCAGTCATCAACAGTCTCACTGTAACCCATCAGTCATCAACACTTTCACTATAACCCCCCAGTCATCAACAGTCTTACTGTAACCCATCAGTCATCAGCAGTCTTACTCTATCCCATCAGTCATCAATAGTCTCACTATAACCCCCCAGTCATCAACAGTCTCACTATAACCCATCAGTCATTAACAGTCTCACTATAACCCCTCAGTCATCAACAGTCTCACTCTAACCCCTCAGTCATCAACAGTCTCACTATAACCCCTCAGTCATCAACAGTCTCACTATAACCCCTCAGTCATCAACAGTCTCACTCTAACCCCTCAGTCATCAACAGTCTCACTGTAACCCCTCAGTCATCAACAGTCTCACTATAACCCCCAGTCATCAACAGTCTCACTGTAACCCCCAGTCCTCAACAGTCTCACTCTAACCCATCAGTCATCAGCAGTCTTACTCTATCCCATCAGTCATCAACAGTCTCACTGTAACCCATCAGTCATCAACAGTCTCACTATAACCCCTCAGTCATCAACAGTCTCACTATAACCCCCCAGTCCTCAACAGTCTCACTCTAACCCATCAGTCATCAGCAGTCTTACTCTATCCCATCAGTCATCAGCAGTCTCACTGTAACCCATCAGTCATCAACAGTCTCACTATAACCCCTCAGTCATCAACAGTCTCACTCTAACCCCTCAGTCATCAACAGTCTCACTCTAACCCATCAGTCATCAACAGTCTCACTATAACCCCCCAGTCATCAACAGTCTCACTACAACCCCCAGCCATCAACAGTCTCACTCTAACCCCTCAGTCATTAACAGTCTCACTCTAACCCCCAGTCATCAACAGTCTCACTGTAACCCCCAGTCATCAACAGTCTCACTGTAACCCATCAGTCATCAGCAGTCTTACTCTATCCCATCAGTCATCAACAGTCTCACTGTAACCCCCAGTCATCAACAGTCTCACTATAACCCTTCAGTCATCAACAGTCTCACTCTAACCCATCAGTCATCAACAGTCTCACTCTAACCCATCAGTCATCAGCAGTCTTACTCTATCCCATCAGTCATCAGCAGTCTCACTATAACCCCTCAGTCATCAACAGTCTCACTATAACCCATCAGTCATCAACAGTCTCACTATAACCCCCCAGTCATCAACACACTTACTCTAAACCCTCAGTCATTAACAGTCTCACTATAACCCATCAGTCATCAACAGTCTCACTATAACCCCCCAGTCATCAACACACTTACTCTAAACCCTCAGTCACAAACACACTCAATCTAAACTCTCAGTCACAAGAACACTCACTCTAAACACTCAGTGAGAAACACACTCACTCTAAACACTCAGTCACAAACACACTCACTCTAAACCCATAGTCAGAAATACACTCACTCTAAACACTCAGTCACAAACACTCAGTGAGAAACACACTCACTCTAAACCCTCAGTCACAAACACACTCACTCTAAACACTCAGTCACAAACACACTTATTCTAAACCCATAGTCACAAACACTCTCACTCGAAACGCTCAGTCACAAACACACTCACTCTGAACACTCAGTCACAAACACTCAGTGAGAAACACACTCAGTCACAAACACTCAGTCACAAACACTCAGTGAGAAACACACTCATTATAAACACTCAGTCACAAACACACTCACTCAGTGAGAAACACACTCACTCTAAACACTCAGTCACAAACACTCAGTGAGAAACACACTCATTATAAACACTCAGTCACAAACACTCAGTGAGAAACACACTCACACTAAACACTCAGTCACAAACACACTCACTCTAAACAATCAGTCACAAACACACTCACTCTAAACACTCAGTCACAAACACACTCACTCTAAGCACTCAGTCACAAACACTCAGTGAGAAACACACTCATTATAAACACTCAGTCACAAACACTCAGTGAGAAACACACTCACACTAAACACTCAGTCACAAACACACTCACTCTAAACCCATAGTCAGAAATACACTCACTCTAAACACTCAGTCACAAACACTCAGTGAGAAACACACTCACTCTAAACCCTCAGTCACAAACACACTCACTCTAAACACTGTCACAAACACACTTATTCTAAACCCATAGTCACAAACACTCTCACTCTAAACACTCAGTCAGAAACACGCTCAGTCTAAACATTCAGTCACAAACACTCAGTGAGAAACACACTCACTCTAAACCCTCAGTCACAAACACACTCACTCTAAACACTGTCACAAACACACTTATTCTAAACCCATAGTCACAAACACTCTCACTCTAATCACTCAGTCACAAACACTCAGTGAGAAACACATTCACTCTAATCACTCAGTCACAAACACTCAGTGAGAAACACATTCACTCTAAACACTCAGTCACAAACACTCAGTGAGAAACACATTCACTCTAAACACTCAGTCACAAACACTCAGTGAGAAACACTCTCACTCTAAACACTCAGTGAGAAACACACTCACTCTAAACACTCAATCACAAACACACTCACTCCAAAAAGTCAGTCACAAGCACATTCACTCCAAACAGTCAGTCACAAAAACTCAGTGAGAAACACACTCAGTCTAAACACTAAGTGAGTACCACACTCACTCTAAACACTCAGTCACAAACACACTCGTTCCAAACAGTCAGTCACAAACACTCAGTGAGAAACACATTCAATATAAACACTCAGTCACACACACTCACTCTAAACCCATAGTCAGAAATACACTCACTCTAAACACTCAGTCACAAACACTCAGACACAAACACACTCATTATAAACACTCAGTCACAAACACTCAGTGAGATACACACTCACTCTAAACACTCAGTCACAAACACACTCATTATAAACACTCAATCACAAACACTCAGTGAGAAACACACTCACACTAAACACTCAGTCACAAACACACTCACTCTAAACCCATAGTCAGAAATACACTCACTCTAAACACTCAGTCACAAACACTCAGTGAGAAACACACTCACTCTAAACCCTCAGTCACAAACACACTCACTCTAAACACTGTCACAAACACACTTATTCTAAACCCATAGTCACAAACACTCTCACTCTAAACACTCAGTCACAAACACGCTCAGTCTAAACATTCAGTCACAAACACTCAGTGAGAAACACACTCACTCTAAACCCTCAGTCACAAACACACTCACTCTAAACACTGTCACAAACACACTTATTCTAAACCCATAGTCACAAACACTCTCACTCTAATCACTCAGTCACAAACACTCAGTGAGAAACACACTCACACTAAACACTCAGTCACAAACACACTCACTCTAAACACTGTCACAAACACACTTATTCTAAACCCATAGTCACAAACACTCTCACTCTAATCACTCAGTCACAAACACTCAGTGAGAAACACATTCACTCTAATCACTCAGTCACAAACACTCAGTGAGAAAGACATTCACTCTAAACACACAGTCACAAACACTCAGTGAGAAACACATTCACTCTAAACACTCAGTTACAAACACTCAGTGAGAAACACACTCACTCTAAACACTCAGTGAGAAACACACTCACTCTAAACACTCAATCACAAACACACTCACTCCAAAAAGTCAGTCACAAGCACATTCACTCCAAACAGTCAGTCACAAAAACTCAGTGAGAAACACACTCACTCTAAACACTCAGTGAGTACCACACTCACTCTAAACACTCAGTCACAAACACACTCACTCCAAACAGTCAGTCACAAACACTCAGTGAGAAACACATTCAATATAAACACTCAGTCACACACACTCACTCTAAACCCATAGTCAGAAATACACTCACTCTAAACACTCAGTCACAAACACTCAGACACAAACACACTCATTATAAACACTCAGTCACAAACACTCAGTGAGATACACACTCACTCTAAACACTCAGTCACAAACACACTCATTATAAACACTCAGTCACAAACACTCAGTCACAAACACACTCATTATAAACACTCAGTCACAAACACTCAGTGAGAAACACATTCACTCTAAACACTCAGTCACAAACACACTCACTCTAAACACTCAGTGAGTACCACACTCACTCTAAACACTCAGTCACAAACACACTCACTCTAAACACTCAGTTACAAACACTCAGTGAGATACACACTCACTCTAAACACTCAGTCACAAACACTCAGTGAGATACACACTCACTCTAAACACTCAGTCACAAACACTCAGTGAGATACACACTCACTCTAAACACTCAGTCACAAACACTCAGTGAGAAACACACTCACTCTAAACCCATAGTCAGAAACACACTCACTCTAAACCCATAGTCAGAAACACACTCACTCTAAACACTCAGTCACAAACACACTCACTCTAAACACTCAGTCACAAACACTCAGTGAGAAACACACTTACTCTAAACCCATAGTCAGAAACACACTCACTCTAAACACTCAGTCACAAACACTCAGTGAGATACACACTCACTCTAAACACTCAGTCACAAACACTCAGTGAGAAACACACTCACTCTAAACCCATAGTCAGAAACACACTCACTCTAAACCCATAGTCAGAAACACACTCACTCTAAACACTCAGTCACAAACACACTCACTCTAAACACTCAGTCACAAACACTCAGTGAGATACACACTCACTCTAAACACTCAGTCACAAACACTCAGTGAGAAACACACTCACTCTAAACCCATAGTCAGAAACACACTCACTCTAAACCCATAGTCAGAAACACACTCACTCTAAACACTCAGTGAGAAACACACTCACTCTAAACACTCAGTCACAAACACTCAGTGAGAAACACACTCACTCTAAACCCTCAGTCACAAACACTCAGTGAGAAACACACTCACTCTAAACCCATAGTCAGAAACACACTCACTCTAAACCCATAGTCAGAAACACACTCACTCTAAACACTCAGTCACAAACACACTCACTCTAAACACTCAGTCACAAACACTCAGTGAGAAACACACTTACTCTAAACCCATAGTCAGAAACACACTCACTCTAAACACTCAGTCACAAACACTCAGTGAGAAACACACTCACTCTAAACCCATAGTCAGAAATACACTCACTCTAAACACACATTCTTTTTGCAAGTCAAGCTTCATACTATATTTTATTATTATATAACTATATATTATTATATACTCATATTAGTCTTCAGCTTTAGATTTTTATCCCATGTTAGGTTGTGCCCTGGCCTCTTTTGTTTATTTCTACTGTAAAGTGTAGAGAGTAGCAAAATGCTTTAGTTAGCAGTCTGAGTTTCAGCCACTGCCCTCAATTACCAAATAGAGCCAAATGCATTTATGATATTGGTCAGATCATAGTCCAGATTCATATCAAGTAGGCAATACTAGGTCTCACATTAAATACCAACTAGCATGGCCTTTTCCCTTTTGTAAAAGGCTCACTACAAGCTTACCCATAACACTTTAAACGTTTTTAAGAAATCACAGACAAAAAACTCATATTAGGTCACTTTACCTTTTTTTCAACACGTATTGTTGTTAAAATTATTATGGTCTTTATGTTAGCATAGTAGCATGTAAAGTGACAAATCTGTCGTCTGTAAGCAAAGTGTTTAGCTGTCACATCCTGTCCTGTTTAGTCTTGCCCATGTTTGCCTCTGTTTTCACTGGTTTAGTTTCTTGTCACTTCCATGTGCCTTTTGTTGTCCTGTTCCATGTGCTTCTGTTTGTTTAGTTTTTTTTGCTCCTCTTGACCCCGCCCCCTAGTCAGTCACCTCACCAGTCCTTAGTTTGTAGCTCCGCCCCTTCCCAGGTGTTCCTTGTTAGTCATTGTTTTATACTCCCTGTGGTTTCCATTGTTCTTGCTTGGCGTTTGGTCCTCATGTGTGTTGTTTTTGTAACCTGGTTCGATGTTTCTTAGTGTTTTTGGTTTCTTTGGTTTGTTTTGTCTTATTTGTTCTGTTTATTAAATCCTTGTGCTTACATCCTGCCTCCTCGTCTTGACCCCATGTGACATTAGCATGACTTTCATAACACAATAACCAACATTTTCTGGCTCTGTAGAGTCTTACACGAGTGTTGAATAAGGTGAATGTTGTATTAATATTAATTATTAACATTAATATTTATTAATATATTGATTGTTGGAAGTGCAAGCGAGACTAGAGTGGGCTTTATACCCTCTGGACATGTCACAGTATCCACCTATAACTCCACCTCTCTTATCCTGCTGTTTGAGTATCATATCACCTGTGACTGTGTGTGTTCCCGAGGCTGATATCTGTTCTCCGAAAAAAACAGGCCTATCAACAAGAGGCTCTTAATATTTAAATACCTCACAGCATCGCCAGGCCATTCCAAGAGCCGCAGGTGTCTTCAACAGATAACCCCCTACAACCTACACACACAAACAAATACGCCTAGCTTTAGACCGTAAGTATGTAGAGATCTTCGCTTCAGCCTTACGCTGTGCACATTAGAAAGCAGTATAAAGGAGGTTCAGACAGACAGACACACAGCCTTGGATCATCTGCTGAGAGTAGAACAGTGTGATAATGTGAGTCATAGCAGACTCCCCGCGTTGCAGAGAGAACATTTAACGCAACACAACACATAAACATTCTCTTCACAGCCCACGGGGGTAAACTCCAGAGCCGGATTTATTAGCTAGTGAGCTAACTGCTTTCATTTAAGACAGTCCTAAACTGAACCTTAAATGGGAACATGTTCTCTGAACTTGATGCACAAAACCAGACTGATTCAAGAAGAAACTGAAGGCTGAAAGACTGTGACTCAATTTATCATTAAATACCTCATTATATACTACATATCCAAAGATCCAACGTTTCTTCTCAACCTATAAGTATTAATAGAGAGTTTGTTTCCCAGGCTCTACTCTACTGTTCCGGGAAGGCTTTACACTAGATGTCACTGCAAGGATTTGGACGTGTTCAGCTAAAAGAACATCAGTGAGATCAGACACTGATGTCAGATCTGGATGTTCTTGATCGCAAAATGGCACTCCAGTTGGTCCCAAAGGTACTAGACAGAGCTATATCACGCTAAAGAATCGAAATCTAACGTATCATTCTATGGAAGATGACTAAAGGCGAGGATGAGTGAACTCCTAAATATGCATCTTCACAGAAAAAGTTTCTGTATTTAGAAATTCAAAACAATGACAACGATTAAGATTCTGAAGACCACATTTTAGCCATGTGTTTAAATTGAAGAACATAGATAAAGATGTGCCTCAGTCTGATCGCGGATCTGCCTGTAAAGCGTGGGAACTCTGCTGTGAAGAGTGGGAACTACAGTTCAGCAGTGAAGATGGTAAAGAAGATGTTTATTGCTCTGACATGGCAGCAGCAAAGTGAACACAAAATGATGGCAACAGTAAACAAAGCTTACCTTCCCGTGTAATCGCCAGGTGAGAAAAGATCACTACGTACATGCAGCTAAAGATGGCTCTTCGTTCGTTTCCATTTCATCTTAAATGGTGATGCTGTAAAATTATGGCATTTCTGCAGGCATAAATCTGCTGCTCTTTTTAAAATGTGACTGAAATTTTGAATATGAAGCTGCCAATGCTAACTTGTTGTGTGATGTTGCTTTTACTCTACTGCTAGTTTGAGGTTCATTGCCAAAGGTTAAGGGAAGTCAGGTCAAATTCATAATCAAATATAGTCAAATATAATCAAATAGCACCTTTAACAGATGTTGTCACACAGCAGCTTTACAGAGAATCCGGGTCCAAGCAACCCAGAGGTCAACAGCAGTAAGCAAAAACTCCCTCAGAGCAAGAGGAAGAAACCCCGGTACAACTAAGACTCAAAGAGGAACCCATCCTCTTCAGGTCAACCCCAGATAGCAACAAACGCAAACAGACCAGAGTCACAGTTTGCATCACTGAGGAATTGTGAGGGACAGTGAGGGAATATGTGTGGGATAGGGTGGTTGCAATTTTAGCTTAAATGTTTAAATATTTTAAATCTGTATTTACAAACATATTCACACAGAAGTTCAGCAGATTATTAGCTGGAAAAAAGCCCTAAGCATTGACCCTGTCCAGTATGTGTATTTTGAGAAATATTATTTTCTTAATTATGATGGTATCATTCTTTGGGGTGGTGCCATAGAGGCACTGCGTGTGATTTCCTGAGGGTCACTCTATAATAATAACATATTCAGACAGAAATGTCAGACTGATGCAAAACTCAGCACACAGTTATGTCCCAGGTAGACATGCAAATGATTACAGGTGTGGTCTGGTATT
Source organism: Prochilodus magdalenae (assembly GCA_024036415.1). Taxonomy (NCBI): domain Eukaryota; kingdom Metazoa; phylum Chordata; class Actinopteri; order Characiformes; family Prochilodontidae; genus Prochilodus; species Prochilodus magdalenae. Next base: position 299,172 of record JAMWET010006916.1, on the reverse strand, counting down.
CATCAAACAAGCTTTGGATGGCCCAGGCAGAGCACCAGTACAGAGGATCATTTGATAATCTGACAAGCATGAGCAGCTCTCACAGTTTCTTTGTCCACCATCCAGGCACATGTGGCACCTTTATTACACACCCCTCTGTCTCTGCCCAGGCATTTCCAGGTGCTTAGCAGTAGGAAGTTTGGTGTTATAACACCCAGTGCATATCCCGCCATTCCCATCCTCGCCTTCGTTCACAGTAATGCTATGAACAAGAGCCCCGGACTGCTCTGGACTGGAACTGTGTGCTGTTAGTTGATAAATCCGGGCTCTGTTTGTGCTCCAACGATGGCCAGGTTAGAATAAGAAGGCCTTGTGGTAAGGACTTAAATCCTCACCACATGTGACACACTGCCCCAACAGCTGGTGTGATGAATGGCGGAGCAATCGCACATAGCACTCAGTCACCCCTAGTAGTGATACAAAGGACACTAACAGCTCAGCGATGTGTGCAGGACATTCTCTGGCCACAGGTGTTGCCTATTAAGGCAGGGCTTCCAAACTAGCATTTTCAGCAGGATAATGTTCTCCCACATAAGGTAAGGGTTTTCCAGGAACGTCTCTGCAGACTGCAACACTTCCTTGGCCTACACTTCCTTGGTTGCCAGATTTATTGCCAATCGAGCATTTATGGGATCAGCCGGGATGCCAGCTTTGGGGACCTATGCGTGTGCAGGATCTACAGGCCCAGCTGCGATATCTGTGGGCAAATATGCTTCAGGACGCCATACAGAACGCCCTGCCTTAATCCCCAACCGTATTTTATCTTGTATCCAGGCTACAGGCAGCCGAACAGGGTTCTAGGGCCTACTTTCAATTGCACAGTTTGCCCCAACCAACTTATCCTTTCCCTCTAATACTGAAATCACTTACATACAGTATACCATCATTACATTCACACATAGAAAGTTTCATTCAATTCCAACAACACTTTTTTTTTGTCAAGTACATTTAAGTGGATGACTTGATAAAGAATCATTTTGTGAATGAGATATTTATTAGTATTTATTTTAGTAGTATTTAACATTTAAACAGAGAGTAAAGCTTCTATACTAACTAATGTCTGTGAGAAACACGCACCTAAGCTAACAAGCTTTGTTTTTAAGAGTACAGAGAGCTTACACAGACGAAGCGTTCTTCTTGTGGAGGCAACAAGGCAAATAAATCTTGATTAATATAGTAACAGAAAGCAGTATAAGTGTGAAAAGCTAATATGACGAGGACGATGAATAACACAGGATTTGGATCATACAGAGCTCTATATAAAGCAAGGGTTTTCAGTACCCTTTATTTGAGTTGGTGTAGGTGGTCACACAATGTAAGCAAGATTCTACTCCCACATGAGCCTTCTCCAGAGGGTTGTGAGATGTCATGCTACACCGCAGAACTGTTTGCTTGTGTGAGGCTCCAGCAAAACATTTCTGAAATGAACAGTGCGGCTCAGGCACAGCAGAGACACAGTCGAACAGCCGTAGAGTTTCATTCTCCCACTCTAACATGACAAAGAAGGATCTGTTCATGGAATATGATTTTAAAATGACACATTAGATGGGAAAGCACCGTCAAATCCAAGAGAGTATGTTCGAGTTTAGGATGAAACTGTCCAGCTTTCTGAGAGATGAATGCCTAGCTTCTTATTATTAGTGTCACTTATCATGACCTATCACTAGAGGGAGGTGGGTTGGCAGAGAGTAGATGGTGTGTGTTTGGGAGAGAGAGAAAAATGTGTCTGTGTGTGAGAGTGTGAGAGGGAGGGATGAAAAGGGAGAGAGAGAGAAAGAGAGAGAGGAAGAGTGAGAAAGAGACAGAAAGAGAAATAGAGAGGGAGAAAGTGTGCGTGTTTGAGAAAGAGAAAGCAAGAGGGAGAAATACATGTCTGTGAAAGACAAAGAGAGAAAAAATAATTGTGTTGGAGAGAGAGAGAATGAGAATGAGAAAGAGAAATGGAGAGACAGAGTGTGTTTGTTTGAGAAAAAGAGGAGAGAGGGAGAGAAAACGTGTGCCTATGGGAGAAAAAGAGTCTGTGTGGGTGAGAGAGAAAGGAAGAGAAATAAAGAGACAGAGAAAGTGTGTGTGTGTGTGTGTGTGTGTGTTGATGAGAGAGAGAGAGAGAGAGAGAGAGAGAGAGAGAGAGAGAGAGAGAGAGAGAGAGAGAGAGAGAGAGAGAGAGAGAGAGAGAGAGAGAGAGAGGGAGAATGTGTGTTTGTGAGAGACACAGAGAGAAGAAGCGTGTGTGGGGGGTGAGAAATGGAAAGAGAGAAAGAGAAATTGAGACAGAAAAATGTGTGTGTTTGAAAGAGAGAGAAAGAGAGAGAGAGAGAGAAAGCGTGTGTGTTTGAGAGAGAGAGAGAGAGAGAGAGAGAGAGAGAGAGAGAGAGAAAGCGTGTGTGTTGGAGAGAGAGAGAAAGAGAGAGAGAGAGAAAGAGAGAGAGAATGTGAGAAATGGAGAGAGAGAAAGAAAGAGAAATAGAGAGACAGTAACAAAGAGAGAGGAAAGAAAAAGTCTGTCTGTAAGAGACAGAGAGAGATAGAGAAAGTGTCTGTGTGAGATAGAGAGAAGCGGGGAGGGGATGGGGGGTGCTGGAGATGTACTCACAGCAGAAGCCTCTCATCTATCACTCTTAAGCTGCCAGCACTACATTATTCATAGGTGTGGAGCACACATGCACATCACACCACAAGTACACATACACACAGACGCACACACACACACACACATGTGTTGTGTGGTCTACTTATCATTTACAATCTCACATATGTTTATGTACTTATTTGTATAATTAAACACACACACACACACACTCACTCACTCACACACACTCACTCACTCACTCACTCACTCACTCACTAACTCACTCACTCACACACACACACACACACACACACTCACACACACACACATACGTTAAGTGTGGTCTACTCATAATTTACACTCTCACATATGTCCATGTACTTATTTAAATAATAAAACACACACACACACACACACACACACACAAAGTGTGACTGTGAAACAGAGTGGCTCTATTAGTGATTCAGGACTGTATAACTGATAACACTATAGCTCAGAGTCAGTCTGATAAATGAGCACAATCAGTTTTTACTTTGGTGCCTGCAGATATAGACACACACACACGCACACACACACACATACACACACCCACACGCACACACACACCCACACACATACACACACATTTTTACATAGTGTTAGCACACTGGTAACACTTTACACTGAAGGATGTCTACATAACATATTCATAACATCTATATCTATATCTATAATGTAAGCATGACTGTTTAAATCAACATTCCTAAAGTGTACAAGTTTTTTATGATATTAATACGGAGTACCAGGTCATTTTATTGAGGGGCATTTTTCTAAAAAAAAAAAATTCATTTATTATTTTAAAAGTCAGATATTTTTAATATTGTTTCTAGACAGTCTAAATAAAAAAAGAGCCAAAAACATATATGAGGCAGAACATTATTAAAATAAAACCTTTAACAATGAGCTAAAGAGTAGAAAGGAGAAAGAATAACAAAGTGCAGTATATATATATCTGTTTTGACACACGTGAACAAGCCAGTATTGATCTTCACTTAAACAGTACAGTAAACACAGAACAAAGTCAAAATAGAGTCAAAGCAATGAAGCTAACAAAAATAACAACAGGCAGAAGTGCTCAGCATGCACAATACAAGTGGCAATACTTTGCATTGGGTCAGCATGAGGGAGGAGCATTTATACAAACAGATAAAATGGGGAACAAGTGGGTGTTAGTTCTCCGGGGAGAAGGATCTGAAAAACTGAACAAGATTGGAGGATTGTGAACATATGATGGTGATGTCATCAGGTAGTGGCTTATGGGAAATAGAGCCCGGGAGATCGGAGGTGAGAGGAGAACCAGAAATCATGACAGGCAGATGACCTCACGTTCACTTCAGGCACTGCTGAAAAGTTATGAAAGAGAATCTGCAGCCGATTCTATGATTCAAGTTCACTAACACACTCTACAGTTGATTTAAGGCTCTTCTGATCAAATTTTGTACTTGTAATTATCAAACATGGCTTTATTTGACTTACCTGTCCAGCTGTGTATTTATTTATCCATGCTGAGCATCTGTACTAAGCTATTTAGTTTTTTACTTTATATATATTATATATATATAAATTATATATAAATATATAAATATTCAGCTGCTATTTTCCTACCTGCACTGTACACGTCATATATCTATACTGACAAAAAAGTTGACTTGAATTGAATTGAATTGAATTTAATTCCTACATCATGGGTGTCCAATCTTATACACAAAGCACCAGTGTGGCTGCAGGTTTTTATACCACATAAGTAAAAACTCATCTGATTCTACTTGGTTAATCAGGTGCTCAGTCTTGACTCTTGATCAGGTGATCTCCTGCTTTGTGAGAATGAAAACCTCCAACTACACTAGCCTTTTACTGATAGGACGCCCATGATCTATAAGGTGGGCCAGTGGATAGTGAGTGGACACAGTGTTTAAAAGCTCCAGCAGCACTACTTGGTCTAATCCACTTACACCAGCACAACACACACTAACACATCACCACCACGTCAGCACCACATACCACAAAGCATACAGAGAATCAGGTGGACTACAGTCTGTAACTGTAGAACTACAACGTGATCCTATATGGTAAGTGGAGCTGATATCATGGACAGTGAATGTAGATGTAAGGAGTATATAAAGAACGACAGAACTGTTCATTCTAATTGTCACTTCTTACATTATGTCCCCATTATTTATCTAAGATTAATGAAGACTATGATATGTATCTCCAAACATGTTTAGTTTTTACATTTTTTAAATGAACCTGTCCTGAAAATGTATAAAAACAATCACACACACACACACACACACACACACACACACACACACACACACAGTGACAGAGATTAAGAGAGACAGACCACCACCTTTAGAGAACTGCTGAGATGTAAATGCCATTATGGTGATGGCAGCAGATGTTTTTGACTGTGGCTCCTCTAGTGGCTGCAGCAGCTTTGTCCCTGACAGCCTGCTTTTCCCCTTCATTTGAAAACACCAGACCACATCAGCTCATGCCACTCCTCCTGCTTCAAACTGACAGCACACTTTTCTGGCATAAAGTAATGTCGACATGTTTTCACCCGCTGCCTTGGCATTGCATTATAGGAGCTCTCTCTAATGAATGCACTCCTCCTGCCCCCATCACTTCTCTTTTTACAGTATTCCCTTCTTCACCCCTCTTCTGCCACTATCTCTCTCCTCCTCCCCCTCCTCTTTCCTTTTTATCTGCTCCATTGCTTCTGATAGTATAGGCACGCTGTGAATATGAATAAGAATAAGAAATGATCAGTGTGAATCGATAACACAAGAAACCCACTTCTGCTTTGCTTCAGAACCACCACATACACAGACACACACACACACACACACACACACACACACAATCCCACATCCACCCACGCAGAACCCTGACATGCAGCTTTAGCACACACAATGGTAAGGAAGCTAATATGCTGCTCTTCTATTAGTGTAATTTCAGTGCACCTAAAGTCTCCACTGCAATGAGCCTAGAGCAGAGTACAGTCATGCCACACACACACATACAGACGCATCCACCTACACTCTCCCACGCACGTTTTATTCTATGGCTGCTTCTGTGAAAGCTGTGGCTATGTTCGCAAAAAAAAAGAAAAAATGGAAAGAAAAAAATGATTCAGCCAGCCAGCAACTCTCTGCTTGTGTTTCTCTTTGATATCAAGAACAGCTCTTCATCTCCCTGAGGGCATAAGCAGTAAAAGCACGGCTTTATAGAGCAGAGATGCATCCTGCAGCTCCGATTAAGGTTCGAATCTCAGTGATGCCATGTGCCAAACGGCTGGGGCTTTGCAGTCTCACTGGAATGAATGGTTCTCCTCCTTTTGCTATGTGATGTAAAAGTCGGTTAGTGTTTGCACAGGGAACGCTTTCACCCTCCCAGGCTTTAGGTGCTGTAGAGAAGAGCTGAAAATGACTAAACTGGGAGGGGAAATAAAGTATACTTTATTGAATTAGTTCTAAACAGAGCATTCTGGGTTGTAAATACCACAGGGGGAAACATATCTCTGTATGTGTACATGATTCTGTACAAATATTGGATGGTGGAAAAAAATCATGACCTGAGAGGAGACTGGGGCTTTGAATGCATGTACAGTGAGTTGCCAGTTTATTAGGTTTGCCTTTCTTACTGATACCCAACACTGGACCTACCATCACTGGCCACCTAGTTTGTGCCTTGTTTCTCTGTGTAATTATTTTTTCCCCTTTACTCAATTTACCAGTGCGGAGAATAATCTATTCCTGAAATAATACCCGGCCTGTGGTGGTCCTGTGGCGCTCCTGTCCATTGATGGATGTTGTAAAGGCGTCCTAACAAATTATGCAAACAAACAGATGGACTATAATCTAATCTGTATACAAAGAGTGCTCCTGTTTGGTGGAACTGATCAAATGGACAACGAGGATAGATATAAGGAGGCGTAGCTACTAAAGTGGCCAGTGAGGAGCACTATGTACGTTTATTCGCATTTATGTATTGCTGATTGGGGCTGTGTATTGGCAAGACTCTGACGACACAATATGTGTCATGATACAGGAGTTACAATTCAATTTGATTCAAATTTGTCAAATATTAAATTCATATATTTCATTTATTGTTTACAAACAACTCCACTTTATGCATAGCTTTGCTAATGCTAACTGCACCAGCTAACCTTTATTCTACAAGTTTACACTGGAGTGGAAGTCTAATGGCTAAAGTCAGATTACAGTAGCAGTTGGGGGTTTAACATAAAATGAGCCGCTGTCTGCCCCAAATCGTTGCGTATAAACTATTAATTAAAAATCAAAAAGTATTTTTAAGAATTGACACCGAATCACAAAACACAACATGGTGGAACTCAACTGTTAACTGACATGTTACATTTTCCCTGAGTAAAAATAAACCATTGCATGGAAACTGATATCATTTGGTTGGTGAATCATTCCTAGCAGAGGATAAATAATGACATGTGGCATGATAGTCTGCGTGGTGCTGGCATGAGCGTATCAGGCTCCGCAGGGTTTTAGGTGCTTCCTGGTAGCTCTATCAGACACAGCTACTGTGCTGAGAGTCAGTAGTTCCTTTTTAAAGCCCCTTGTATTAGTCATCCTCTGACCACAATGTGCTGCTGGCTGAGTATTTTTGGTTGGTGGATTACTCTCGACCCAGCAATGGCATTCAACTGAAATATGCAACAACTCCAGTAAGGTTGCTGCTCATACCACCACACCACACACTACCATAGCACTAGCAGGCTAGGAGCAGCAGTGGTTCTATGGTGGGCTTTTTATCATTGATGAATGGGGCAGAGGGAGGCAGATAAACTCTACACCAGCTGTTAGTTACTATCAGTTACTGTGTGCTTACAAAGAGCACCTACTGTGCATGATAAGTTACATAAAACAACCAATGAATGTAGATACAGGGCAGGTGGAGGTAATAAACTATAAACTAGCAACTGAGTGTTGCTATTCCATACCTTCAGCATTAGGTGGAGGAGGTCAGACAACTTTGAGGATTTGGTCTGGAGTTCTGGGTGGCTTCTGCTTTAATGTGGAAGGCCAGACCCCTGTTTATGAATGGAGACAGGAATGAAATTGACCATGGGTGCTCACAGATAGGAACTCTAAAATGAAAACTGTCTGTGTGGCTTTGTGTCGGTTTAGAGGGTTGCTCCTCCAATAAACCTTACTACTGCACTCTTCTCGGCCTCCGCGGCGGAGCTGACCACCACTGGCGCTTTGATAATAGCCTCTTTGTTCTCCTTTCCTGCTCACTGCAGGAGAGATAATGCAGAGAAAGAGAGAGACAGGCCCATTCTATACGTGTGTATGGAGGAGGAAAACTGTAAAGCAAAGGCTCGCTGGATGTGTGCGGGTGCGCGTGTGTGTGAGACAGTCATTGAGACAGATGAGGAGCAAGATTGAATAGGGTTCAGAGTGAGTGAGTGGGCGGATGTGCACTTGTGTAACTGCATTTCCAAGTACAGTGAAATAGAAACGTAAAAAATGGATTAAAGAATTTTGTCTTTAGCAGAGGATGAAAGTGAGCAGAACTCTGGAGGACAGAGTCCAAAAGGACTTGCATTAAAAATATATAAAATAATAATATAAATATAAAAACCCAAGCCTGGTGCAGAGAAGTCTGGCACTTCAGCATCAATTCACCTTCTCTATCTGTCTCCCTATCACCCCTCTGTCTCCCTTTCTCTCTGTCTCGCTCTCTCCTCCTGTCCTCCCCTTTATCTCTGTCTGTCTGATAACTCCTCCGAGATAGGAGCCTGTCTCCTTCCATTACACCACACTTTTATTCCTCGCTCCATCTCACACTCATCCCACCCTCTGTCTCTCAAGCCGTCTGCAGATACCTTTCAAAGAACCTTCATGCAACTGTTTGTCCAGCCTGTGCATGGGTCGACCCCATCTGTAGCTTGCCAGTCGTGCAGCTCAGGTGTTGTGAAAGGGTCGGGTCAGCACAAACGTCATGAAAAGTGCAGAGTCACTCACTCCGTCAGATCTCGAGACAGCTGTCAGCATGCAGCCATCAGAGAGTCTGGGTCAAATGACAGAAGGAGGCAGGAATTTCGATCAGAACTTGCTGCAACCAGCAGTATGTTTGATGGTACCTCAATCAAAGAAGCACTTAAACTCCCAGTGAAGAGACATCTGTTACACTAACTGCTGTAGAACTCTCTGCATGTGAACTGTATACCCAAATGTTTGTAGACATCTGCTTTTTTTAATGGAAATCAAAGGTATGAATAGGGAGTGTCTCCTCCTTTGCGCAGTAACAGGCTTTACTCTAGATCAGTGTTTCTCAACCCTGATTTAAGAAGCCCACTGTCCTGAACACTTTGGTGCTGTTTCTGCACACACTACAACTCAGTACTGGCCAGTTAATGAGCTGATTAGTTGGATCAGGTGTGTTGTGAGCAGGTAAAACACTCTGAAATGTGGACGGCGAGACCGGGAAACATTATCTATAAGGAAGAAATGTGATAGGGAAAAAATCTTGGTAATACTGGAACTGGCGGTCCCAAATTCAATCGTCACGTTATATGCGCCCATAGGTAAAAGAACAAACAACACCAGTAGTGATGAATAAACAAGTAAACTGTAATGCTGAATGAAGTTCCTCCATTATGCAAATGTTGCAAACAAGTTGCTTAATGTCCATCAGTACACGCATTTTGTGAGAGTCGTTAAATGCGATAATTCTGACTAAGTAAAGTCAGGAATTGTCCAAAAGTATGATCCTCATGACTGTAGCGCCAAAGAAAAGCACCGATATAGGTCGGGAACAGGGCACGGCTTGTACCCGCTAGGTACCGGAGTTTCCTTTTCGCCTGCATCCAGACCCCTTCGATAGTCTGTGTATGTATGTCAGGGTGAATGGGGTGCACGAAATTTTCAGCATGAACCACAACTTGTTGTTTAGTGCATTGAACAGGTGTGTGTGCATTTAACGTGGCGATTGAATTTGGGACCGCCAGTACCAGTATTACCAAAACCTTGAATGATCGCCATTGACAATCACTTAAAAGTTTGGTGCAACCAAATAAAAAAAAAGCAAAAGTAGAACTAGGAAAATGCTTAATAGTGAAAGTAGGAGCATTTCCACACACACAATGTGAAGGGAACTTAAGGAATTGGGACCAAACAGCTGTGTAGCCTTAAGAAAACCGGCAAAAATGGCTTCGGTTAGGGAGATAAAAATTGCTAGGAAGCATAAAAGAAGTCTATGGAGTCCGTTTCAGAGATGGGAGCATCAAAAAAGAGAGGCGGTGAAGTGGTGACCACAAGTGACCAGAAGCTTTACCCTGTTGCGCAGTCGAGGTGGATGTCCCAAGTAGAGCGACTTTGGAGCAATATATGGCATGGGCCTATGGTCCAATGAACGGATCTCCCATCATCAGCATACAAGATCTTGGAGAAAAGACCAGAACCCCTTGAAAATCTCTAGGATGTGCTGGAGAAGACTTTGAGCAGTTAAACTCCCTGGATCAGAAAGATAAATAATGAATTAAAACGCGGGACATTAAATGCCACATTGAAAGCAAATACAGTTTTATAGAGCAGTACTACGGTAGGTGTAGCTCAGCAGATAATACCACTACCCACCAGGGAGCCACCACCACCACATGTGGAAGACTGGGGTTTGAATCCCAGTCTGGTTGACTATGCTGTGCTACACCAATAAGAGTCCTTGGGCAAGACTCCTAACACTACACTGGCCTACCTGTAATACAGTTAGCCTTGTAAGTTGCTCTGGACAAGAGCGTCAGCTACATGCTGTAAATGTAGTACTATACAACTATATGTAGAAGCTATTATATATCCAGATATACACATTTCTATTTGTGCAGTTTAGACAAAGGAGATGCAGGGTATAGAAAAGGGATAGAGTATTAATATATCTACATTTATTCGCTTTCAGTTCACCAGCGAGTTTATATCTGCGGCGTAGGGGTTCAACCAGCGGCCCGTCTCTTGTGATACCGCCCCGGTGTGTAACCGACACTCGTAAAGCGGATTCAGTTAATATTAAAGTAGCTTTCATTCTCATTCCACCTTAAATGACGTAGCAGTCCTGTTCGGACGAGTGGACCGGCGCTGCGTGCCCGCATGACTTTTTAAGGTGGAACGGAAATTCGAAAAAGGATCTAAATTCAGACTCGAGAGATCAGGGAGTCAGATTCAGTTCGTCTCTGTGAATCTGAACACAGAGTTAGCAGCGCTGTTTTACTACAGGCGGCAGTGTTAAGGGTTAAAGGGTTATGGATGGAAGTGACGAACATGCCCCTGTGCCCGCTGTGTCAGTGCTCGGCTACAGTGAGCAGATCTGGGTTTTTAGAATTACTCGTATTCACACACCAGCTGTTTGATGTAACTGTCGTGTCCTCTGTATTGGGTCTGTCCGCTGTGGCAGTAAGCTGTGTGCATCTTTAACTCTGTAGGTGTAACGTTAACTCATTTGTGGTCTTCTCTGGAAAGAGGTGTATGTGGTGTGCGGCCATATGATGTCTATGTGAATCCAGCTTTCTGATTGGCTGCTGTTGTTTGGCATCAGGGTGTTGGTATATGTAGGATGATAACTGCACTGCTGTTAGGAATGCAGTCTGATGTAATGATCCCCATTGTTGGACATTAGCTGTGTCTGTAAGTGTGTGTGTGTAGTTTGCGGTGGCCTGGTCTGCCACAGGTCTAAAAACAGTCCTTGTCTTGAAAAAGGAATCATCAGATCTGGTATTCAGTACTGACTGTTAAAATTACAATCAACATTTTTCTTAGTCGTGATTCTAACAACGTCCATTTCAAACTCTGGATGATGCATGAAGTTCTAGTATAGTCCACCCTGTATGCTCAGTTTTTTTTTTTTTTATAGATGTACAGCTTCAACCCTCATTAAAAATATATATGTTTAAAAAATGAGTCATTTTCAAAAAATACTCCTATCTTTCTGAGTGTGTACTTTTATACTTGTACTTGAGTGAAAAAAATAAGTCATACTGTTTAATTAAATAGGTATACATATATTTATTTATTTATTTTGCTGCTTATATTAGGTGTCCTTTTACTTAAGTAATTGACTTTCACCACCTCTGCTGCAGAGTAATAGTGAGGGGAAGGGTGTGGACATTCCATGGAGATCACCATTTAGGTGAGATGTGTAGTAAAAAATTCATTTTCCAATGCACCAGCATGAATGAAAGAAAAGGCTCACTTGTCTTTAGTGATCATATAACTGACAGTAAAGCCTACTGTGTACAGAAGAACCCTAACGTCTCAGATCCAACCAAATGCTTCTTGCTCCTTGGACTTCAAATCAACGTGCAGCAGATAAACGACTGCACACAAGCTGGTTTGTTATATAGCTGATTAGTTTCATCAGGAGTGTTGGGAGCAGGGAAAGTACTGAAATGTGCAGGGTTGCCAGCCGCCACACCAAGCAACAGTTGGACTAAAATGTGTGATGTTCTTGATTAGCCATGTTAGTAAACCAGCCTGCAGCCCAGTGAGCATACATTACACTTACTCAAGACAAGACTACATGAAAACCCCTCAGAACAATTAACAAAGCATCAGCGCTGCATTACAGGCCTAGCAGAGACAGCACAAGGTCTCAGCATCTGCCGATGTGTGGGCTTGCAGACTACAAGGAAGCACATTTTCAGTGAAGACTATTTATTCATCTACTTTCTCCTGATCTGGGCACTGTGTGTAAAAAAGAGACGGTGATTCCAACACGTCTATTGGGTGTAAATAGGGATTAATTCTGTACTTCAACTGCTTTGTTTAATTCAAATGTGCAATCTTAGAAAATACAGTCAAAGAAAGAAGAAGTGCACTCCTGCCCAATTACTTATGTATGGCACTGTTTGCATGGAATAGCCATTTTGTGCACTCCACAGTTTTTCAAACCTCGACTCACTCTTTTCGTTTGGGACATTAATATTCACAAGATCGCTTGCCGTAAAAGTGCATCGTTTGAAACCTTGGACTGTCTTGACACCCAAACAAGTGCAGCAGCTCGCTGAATGATGGACTCAATTAGCCTGTTAGGATTGCTGCTGCTAAAAGATTGATGAGACATTGCACGAAGTGTGGGTGCAACAACAACTATTGAGCTAACTGCTTTTGGAAATACATTTCTGCAAAGGCTTGTTATGTTTTAAAATAAATAATAGAAAAAAATGACAGCAATCGACAGAAAAATACACATGCCTCTATAAAGCACCGTAACGGCCATTCTGGGAATTCACTTTTCTCCAAACAATCACAAAGCTTTTACAGTTATTGCTGTCTCTCGGTCTTATTGCAGTAGATTGTGCTCTGGAGTCAGTCATTGTATTTCGGGACCAATTGTTCAAAACATACAGAACTAAAGCTAAGAGAGAAGAAAATGCTTTTAATAGGTTTGCTGGGGACACTGGAGTGAATAATGCTTTCATTTTGGAGGCACCACACATCACAGGTGGAACTTTCCTGAACAAACTCCGAAACAGAGTTTGAAATGAAAGGGTGACCTCTTGTGGCCAGTAAAGGCAAAAGAAAGCCCTTGTGGCTGCACTAAACATGTTTCTGAGGTTGTAGGTTTACTCAGTCGGGCTGATGGTAGTAGCAACAACTATAGATTTATTTCTAACAGTGGTTCAAATATGATTCAGCTCATATAGACTAATGAGAAAAATCTAAACAGGTATTAATAAACATCTCTGATCCATCCGCAAAAGCATTTTGCAGCACTCAATGGGTAAATCAACTATGCACCAAATTGAGAGCTAATTAAAATGAGCTCCTGAGACTTGGAACAGCCATTCAACCTTAAAGTAATAAACAAAGTCAAAGAACCAAGTAATAAAGAAAACTACAAAAAAAAATTGTAGAAACCATTTTAAGCCTTTATTGGAATGTTTTAGGCATTGCATTTACAAATCCAAACCTGCTGTAGTCTTGATGTTCAATAAAATTAAAAAAAAAAAAAAAAAAAAAAATCCTTTAAGTTAGCAATACTGGTCTGATAGTCATTCCCATTCAAGCTCATCATAGTCCTATTACTGATAGATGCTTTTCCTTTTTAATATTGAGGAACATGGCAATATATGATATGATTGGAGGTAAAAGCAGTCATGTATTTAAAACTACTCTGACGAAAAGGCAAGAAAATGAAATACATAAGGTAATAGAAATTTTCTTTTTAAACTTGAGCGCAAACAGAATCAAAGATGCAGAATAACGTTATTTTGCTTTATCGGGTTTAAATTCAACCCCCTGCTTGACCCATAACTAGGCACGAGGCGTCAGGAAGGAACAGGGGGGAGAGGACTGGCACGGTTAACCTCTTTTAGAATCTGGTGACTCGAGTCGGTTTGTTTATCTACCCCCCCTCCATTTGCTTTAAACATGAGTAATGCCAGCACAGTCTTTTGCATCATCACCAGCATGAATGTCAATATTATTGTTTCCAAACTCATTCAGTATTTTTTTTTTAAGACAAATTACTGAGCAGAGAGGCAGAGAAGAGCTGGAGTCATTTTGGTCTAGTAACCGCATTTCCCTTGTACCGGGAATAACAAAGAAATTAAACAAAAAAAAACAAAAAACAAAACAAATAAACAAACCATTCATCATCTGGATCCAGCAGACAGGTTTGGTGTTAACCGAAATGAGCTCTCTCTCCAGTTGCCCGCTCCATTTCCCCAGTCCCTACCACAAGCCCACCCCCGCCCCAATCCTGGGTTAATGTGTGTGTTTGTGTTTGCGTGTGTGTGTGTGTGCGATAATGTGGATGTACGTAGGTCAGTGGACTCTTAGGACATGACACCAAACACAGGGTTGTGGCGACAGATGCTGGGGCCGATCTCCTCATAATCCTTCTTGGTGTGGCACACCTGGTAGAACTCAGGCTAGGGGTAAACATAAAATGTGTTATTTAAGTCAAGTTAGAAAACAATAGGAGTGTAGACATGTTTGGTTATGGAGTGCATGTAACTCACTGTTGAGGCCAGCATGGATCCTCCAAACCACACAGCATAACGCTGCATGTGGTGCGTGACGACCTGCACATCGATGGGCTTCGGCTGCAGAACAATCAAACACACAGAGGAGGTTAAGCTGGTGCACTGTTTATCTCCTCAGTAGCTACAAGCTGATGTACGAATCCTGTTTCAAACCTTTAATTTTCCTCCACTGAGCTCCTCGCTGAGTTTCAGACGAGCGTCAACAGTTCTCTTCAGATCTCTCTGCAGACGCCGGCCAAAATCACGGAACATGGTAGACCCTCCTGACAGAACAATGTTCTGCAGAAGAGACACAGTGGTAAATATAATGGTATATAATGGTATATATAGTGGTCCAGTATTTAAATCTCTACATCAGAGATGGGAACAAGTCACTAGGGTGCAAGCAACAAGAAGGTCAAAGGTCATTATATCCAGATGGTAAAAAAAAACAAAACAACATTTAAACATTGTTTATTACTCTTCTAATCACATGGTCAGCAAAATCCAAAATCATATCACTGGTGTTAAAATCAAAAGTGCAATTTATTTAACTGAGTAGGCTACTCATTAAATTTGTGATCGTTTCACTCCAGGCCAGCTGGAGGCAAGTAGCAGAAATTGAAGCAGCTAAATTGCACTACTCTAGTTTCATTATAAAATATTATACAAATGTATAATTAATATTATAATAGCATAATTTATATATTTAGATTTTGCTTCTCATCAAGTTGCATGAAATTTTAAAACACACTGGCCAAAATAACAGTGGTTCCAAATTGCATTCCTGGCTCCGCTATACAGGAAACGCCATTTATGCTTTGATAGGACTGTGAAAGGTGCCGAGTTTCAGAATTTTTCTTTTTGCGTTACGCTTTAGTACTCCAAAACCCAGGAGCCTAAACTTTAGTGTGCTGCAATGTGATTCAGAAATCGGTGGTACAGCAGCTTTAATTAATCAACTATGCCAACAACTTTAGCAGATATATGCAAGTTCCAGAAATAATGAATACATATTTCTTTGACAAAATTATGTGCCGAATATGTGCGAAAAACACATCCCCAGTTAGCACAGTGCTAACGTGTACAAAGCAAGTGATATCCTGTGCATTACCTTATAGAGAGGACGACGCACATCAATAGGACAATTCTGGATAACCTCGTCAACCACTTCTGAGATAGGCTGGGTGAAGTCTGGATTGGCAAACTAGAAAACAGAGACAGTGAACTGGTTTATAAAGCACTTGTGCTGCGTTCATGCTGCGTTATACGTATTTGTTCTTCTGCGAGTGCTGTGCAGACCTCAGGGTGAAAGAATATCTCTGGGCCAAGGAAGCGCTCGTATCCAACGTCAATGGTGAACTCTTTCTTGCTGATGGCATTGATGCCGGTGTACTGCTTTATCCATTTTGAGCCATCTGTGTCATACTTATTAAACTCCTTCACCAGGTCAGGACACACGTAACTGAAACGCTCCTGCAGAAAAATATGCAAACAGGGACATTTAGGTGCGTTTCTTTTCTGAAATAGATTCCCTCTTCTGCACACTACTGGAATACTATGTCAAAACAAAGCATATCCTGGAGCAATGAAGAAAAGGAATGCTACTCAGGTTCATAAGGCTAAACATTATGCTTAAACTGAGTGAAACTAAGCTCAGCCAAGTTAAGCACCAACAGTCTCCTAACTGTAGGCAAAGAAGGACACACACACACACACACACACACACACACACACACACACACACACACACACACACACACACACACACACACACGATGAGATCCCAGTACTCTTACACTTCATTCTATATTTGAACAACAGCCCTTATTACTGGGTTGCATTTACAGATTTGAGTGCCCTGAATGATCTACAATCTATTTCTGCAGCACAAAGTTAAATAAAAAACACACCCATACACACAAACACACACACACACACACGATGAGATCCCAGTACTCTTACACTTCATTCTATATTTACACAACAGCCCTTATTACTGGGTTGCATTTACAGATTTGAGTGCCCTGAATGATCTACAATCTACTTCTGCAGCACACAGTTAAATAAAAAAGGGGGGGGGGGGTTCGCCTCATGTAGTAGTGCACTGCTCCACCTACTGGCCAGAGGTTATAAAGCCTTAGTGTTAGAATGACAACAACTGAAGATCATAATGTCAGAAAACCAGTCTTAATTCTCTTAACAAAGAGCTATAATATTACAGTGCATGCCAGTAATTATTTACTCTAACTGCGGTATAAAGCAAAAGCACAGTGCAGCATGTCTTTAAACAGAAAGTGAAGAGCTGCAGCAATTGTTTCAGTAAGCAAAAAATAAAATAAACATTGCAGTACAAGCATTCACTAAATGTTATTACCAATGTTAATCATATGAATTGAATTTTTCACAAGTTAATTAAATTTAACCTGAAAAAAGCATATCTATAAGACAATGATTAAACACTGTATGTACTTTTTAAATGATCATGTACAACGGTATGCAGCTTTAACTAACAAGGGCCAATTAATCTTCTTAATCATTCTCATTCTTGATGTCCAGCTTCACAAACCAATTTATTCTTTCGTTATGGACCGTCTTAACTCGTTACATTTAGGCCTCGCTTCCAATACATACATACATAGCACAGATACATGTTAAATCACTGTTCTGACAAAGACAAGAGTGACATTTCTTGCTACCTGCCAATGGGCCTCTAAGCAAGACTCAAGCAGGACACAAGACTCAACATGAACTTGAACTATGTTAACTCAAACACAATTCTCTCTCACTCATACCACACACCCATACACACACACACACACACACACACAAATCCAAACCCATACGCATACAAGTACGTACCTTGACGGCTTTAGCGGTCTCTAGGGACTGCTCAGGTGGAATGCCCACCTCTCTCTCCCTCAACAACTGCTGTGTGAAATAGGTGATATCTCTCCCTGCAATAGGAATGTGCTTTATACAGCTGCCAATCACATAGCCTTCCGCCTAAAAAACATAAAAAAAGACAATAATAAATATAAATAAACAAAGAAATAAATAAAAAATAATAATAAATATTATTAAAGAATCTGCTACATCAAGCATTTCAGTTTTTTCAACTGTATTTATAGCTATTTTGCATAAAATGTATTAAAAAATAACCAACATATTCCCGCCCCCAGCATACAAGTTACTGCATGTGTGTGTGACTGACCACAGGGATGACATGGGTAACTCCATCTCCACTGTCGATGACTGTACCGGTGAGAGTCCTCTCTCCAACTTGCCGAGAGGTCCAGGATGCTGCTAGGGCCAAGACAGCCTGAAAACAAGTACAAAAACAAACACACTAAAGTAAACCACAACGACAGAAGGGGCATACATGACCTAAGCAGAACTTTTTTTTTACCTGCACAGCGATGTACAATCCTGGCACGTTGAAGGACTCAAACATAATCTCTGCTGTGTATTCACGGTTCTCAGGTGTATTCAGAGGTGGTTCGGTCTGTGGCAGAATCAAAATCAGAATCATCAACATCATCGATGAATACTATACAGCAGGGCCACGCCCAACTCAATTTTGTCAATCACATAAGATTTGGCTGTTCTAATGAATATTATACGACTACTAATTCCTATTTTCAGTTGAAAAATAAAATGGCAACACTGACGATCATTTAGCTGTTTCAACTACATTAAAACAGTCAAATGCAACATATTCATATGCATATCAGCTGTTAAAGATAAATACCTCTAAGAGATAAATACCTCTAAGATTCTCAACGGCAGGCTACTTTAATAACCAATCATGTCAGGCTAACATACAGATAATGAGACAGACTCAGCAGGCAAGCCCTACAGGGGAGAATTCAGAAGTACATTACTCACCAGCAAAAAGTAATGGTCCTCAGGCTCCGCCCTCAGATACTTAAAGATGACCTGCTCCATGAACCTCTCCATTAGATCCCAGTCCTCTACGATACCATGCCTAATCGGCCACTTCATACAGAAACAAATGACATACCTAGTTAAGTGTATGTAAAGTTTATATTGTAATGGATGTTTGTATTCAGTATTCAGCTGTTGTTCTGTATATCATTGCATCACATTCTACACACAGTAAAATTGTGGATGTATGCAGAATTGCTTAATTACCTTGGTGGCATAAGTGGGCTTGTCGATCGCCTCGTCTCCGATGAAGAAGTCGAGGTCGTCCACACCCTTCATCATCCTCCTCTGGGCCTGGTCACCCACCTTGGCTGATTCTTTGATTGCAATGCCTGAGCAACAAAAAAGGATGATTACAAATGAAGGCACCTGTACTCATTACACTCAAGTGTGACTGAAGCCACCAAACCAAAGCCAACCAAGCCACAGAACAAGTGTGGTTTCAAAAATTCCCTTTCACCTCAGGCTGAGGCAGATGTAAATCTGTTGACTTCAGATCTCCAGGTACAGTGACACATACACTAACTATTTAATAGTACAATAGTGAACCTTAAAATGAGAACAAGTTCAGTACAACATCATTCAGTGAAATTCTTCCTTCATCACACAAGCCAGTGATTCTTAATCCTGGTCCTGGAGTAGGAGTGAACAATAGGAATGCATGTTTTCAGCAAATGTTGCTCAAATCACTGTACGGCTAGTTCTGTAGTAGAATTATGCATAACTTAAAGCAAATTTGATTTAAAACTCACGTTTATGATCTGTATAGACAAATACACTTTGGCTTAACTTATCAACACTCTGTCCTGGAGTACCACTGCCCTGAATATCTCAGGGTTGAACTATAAACAAGTTCTTCCTGAGTTGAACTGAATGTGTTAAAGTAGGGCAGCAGTACTACAGCACCAAGACTGAAAGCATCATCACAGACAGACTAGTCGCACACACTAATTTAAAAAAGTTAAACCTCGTATCAGCTTAGAAGGAGCATGCTTGCTCTGAGTGTTTCAGATGGATGTACTCACATGATGGAATGATGAACTGAGGCTCTGTGTTTCCTGCATATCCAAGTTTAGTATACCTAAAAACACAGAAAAACAACACAAGGTCTTGAGCTACACATTTTACACACCAACACTTATAAATGACCTGCAAGCGCAAAAACTCCTGTGCCTCATCCAGCACATTACAAAAACACTCAGAACACAGCTTCAGCAGAAAAGGCTCAGAACCACTTTTAGACTGCACAGCTTTACACAGCTGCCTGTTTACACTGAAACAACTCCATACCAGCTGTTGGTCTGAGGTCAGAAGGAGGGTGTGAACACTCTTCGCTTAAATTTTATCAGAGCCATTGTTTACTAGTAGACCCTATAAACTCAGTTTAGCAGCCACAAAATCAAACACAGAACACCACAGTATAATTTATTTCTAGCTTTGAAACAATAAATTACATCCATCCAAGATTCTCCCAACATATGAGGAATTTATTTAAAACAGGTTAGCTCATTTAAACAAAAAAATAAATCTATACGCGCTACACAACGCAATTTGTTGTTGTTACTGAACAATAATTGTGTCATTCACAAATTCCATAATCAAAGTCATGTTCCTAGCCTAAACTTTCCTTATCAGAAGCATTGGAAAACACTTCTCAATGCACTGTAATAAATAAACTTATATAACACTGTACACGTCTGTATGAGCATATAATGAAGTCTTCACTGACATTTGTTATGCACTGTTCCCCCAAACACCTAGTTACAAAACATCTTACTTAAAATGCAACTTAAAATCATATTTATGCATATAGACAAAAGCATGTAGACACATTCTTCATCATGATTCCGATAAGTACAGTCATATGGCCCAGCTCTAGACTCTACAACTCATCATGCCTTCCACCTCAGCATTAGACTGACCACACACAGGCCTCTAGTTTCACAACTCTATAACTGAATGCCAATCTACAAGATACTACTCGCATCTCACTGACAGACCTAACGCAACCTCAGGAGGATGATCTCTCAGTGGTGGGTTAGAGGATATGTGTTTGTGCATTCATCTTTGGGTGATAGACCCAATCAGACAGATTCAATCAGCCGATAGACCCTATATGGTCCACTTTTAGTTCACTAGTCTAGTAGGGTAGTATTAAAGAGGGACAATTACTTCAGAATTCTTATCAGCAGCAGCAGATATTGCATGAAAAACATCACTGGCATTGACTATTTTATAAATGTACATGTATCTGTATTGCCATCAGGAATATTTACACATAAATAAACATCAGCATCAGTGTACGGCAGTAAAACTCCTCAGAGGATGCTTAATTTGAAAGGCTCCAGGAAGGGATGGGAAAACAGTAAGCAATAACAACTGTAACCAATGCAATTCATTCAAAAATCAAAGACACGACTGATCATTTGGTGGCTTACTGTGTCTTTATTATCTCGAGCTAGCTTTGGTTTTATATTATATTTTATATATATATATATATATATATATATATATATATATATATATATATATATATATATATATATATATATTATTTTATTTTTTTAAGTTTGTTATAAAGCAAACTTTTGACGAATTCCTTTTTACCTTGGGGAAGGTAAGTAAGACTGTGTGAGGTGTGTGTAGGCATGTTTTGGCTGTGATAATCAAATGGTCTGAGCCTAAGACAGCCACAGCCACACCTGACAATCTGCAAAGCCCCTTACAGAAAGGCACCCTGACTGATTTCCCCGTCCAGTTTAAGAGAACATGTGAAAAGCTATTCTCAAACAAATGATGACATGACAAGTACATTTTCCCTGTTCTTAAAATGCATTTGCATCCAAAAGGTCAAACTACAGAGAACCTCGGAGGGCATGTTCAGGTGACCTTTTACAACTTGATCAGTCAGACAACAGTTCTAGTAAACCTCATAAAAAGGATAGGGGGGTTTAAGTTCGTCAGGCTAACTTGGGTTCATGTTTACATTCAGGTTCTGGTTTGAACAAAATAGCTTTGCAAAGTGGAGAATGGATTGGGAAACTGTAATGCTTGTATAACCAAGCTTCACCTACAAACAGTACTGGCATATTTATAAAAAAAAAAAAAAAAAAAAAAAAACCCCAAGCACACTGTAGATGTGACTCTTCTGAAAAGAGTCTGAACGAAGAGTTGCTGAGGGAAGTAGAAGCTGCCTTCACATAATAAGGGTCTGATGCTGGTTACATTTCTCCATTGCGTTATGAGTTATAAAAAGCAGTTCTGCAGACCAAGCACAGAAGTGCAGGTCAAAGAGAGGATGTGAGGCTTTCACGCGTCTTGTTATAACTTACGGAGGCACACACACACACATCTGTACCAAAGAAACAGCCCACTCTTCCTCATCCATGCTCAGAACAGATGCTTGTAATGGCTCAAAGCAAACGGGGGGAGGAGGGAAAGGTATGCCGTGTGGAATGTTCAAGTCTCTACACGCTAACACTTCAGAAGCACCAGCCTCAACCAAAGCAAGCCCAGCATACATTGGCATGTTTAAAAGCTAGTGATCTGTTGCTTTGATGCATTACAAAATAAAAGAGGTGATTTGGTTAAGATACATAATTGAGATTTGCAGTATGCCTATGTGAGGGAGGGGGACTTCATTCAAGGGCCTGAAGAGTAGACAGAGAGTATATTGAGCAAAAGCATATGGGAACATACATGTCAGAGAGAAAAAGCATAGAGAGAGAGGGAGGGAGGGAGAGACAGAAAAAATACAGGTCATAGCAAAGAAGGGGCATAGAGTACACTCAGCTGTCAGCTCACTGATAGTAAACACCTCTTTTCTGAACAGCTACTGCTGAATGATAGTGCTAGAAGCTGAATGCTCCCACATAGTCACCGAGAATATAAGGCTGCTTTAAGGTTTATACTACACAGTGTTGACTGTGCTGTGAGTATATATGGTTTAGGATTCTATAATGCAGTGTTTGTTTATGCTATGGAGGTTTTCAGGGATTTCTAATGTTGTATGCATCCCTGCTGTGATAAGGCTGAAGCCTGAGTATGACTAAGGGTGCTTTAAAGCTTTGCCTAATACTGTGTTTATTCATGCTGTGATAAAGCTGACCTGTTAAGGTCACTATAAGGTTTTATAATACAGTGTTCATCCATGTCGTGTTGGGACCCAGTGTAGAAAACTGAGCATATAAAGTTGTTTTACGGTTTGTATAAGAGCGCGTTTATCCGTACTTTGAAGGGGATATGATTTGGGGTTTGTATAATACAGCCCTTGTTCCTCCTGTGAGGAGCTGCTCAGCCAAAACGAAGTGCCAAGTAGACGCCCAGCTGCCGTTTCAGAAACATTACAAAGCTAGTTATCTATGATCAAAACCAAAGAATAGATGTAACAGCCTCGGATAAAATATACCGTAATACTTTAGGGCAGAATAAAGACACCGCTAACATTACTAAATCCCCGTTCAAACGTCGAACACGACCATATATGGAGCAAAAAGCGAGAAGCAGGAAGCGGCTCGGACTGTCAGTAAAATTAGGAAGTTGAAACGCGCATGCGCACATCAGAATGAGTTTTGCAGAATTTAGCATCAATTAACATTTTAGAAACAGTCTGACATGATATGAACATAATATCATGCACCTTGTGTCTGCAATCACAACCCTTAAGCCTATGTACCCAGTTAAAGTTGGAGGGGGTGATACATTCTGAAATAATACACGGCTAACGTTAGCCAATGAAAGCAAAATCTGGGCTTCAGAGCTATGCACACAGCCACCACCCAAAGCCAGGAGCCCTGATATGTTCTAAAATTAGCCCGTTTCTGCGCATGATTCTGGAGTAAATTTAAAGTCAAAATAAGGAGACAACGAAAGGCACGCTTTAACTGGCATACTAGGCGGATCTGTATGGTGTAATAGCTGAGGGAGCACATACAGCCCCGACAGCTACCAGTGTAGAAACGGGTGGAAAACACTCACCCTGTACCGCAGTCCACAACGCACGCCGGTAACCGCCCAGCCATTTCTCCTCTCCGTGCTGTTTATGCTACAGATAGTGAATCTTTCTGAAGACAGAAAGCAGCAGTGTGAGGTAAGTGGCGAATCTAAAGGCGGAACCCTTAAGTTTCCAGCCACTTCCGCACTCGGTCGGCGCACAGCGGAGAGAAAATGGCCGCTGCCGGTGGTGAGGAGGAGGCGGAGAAGGCGGGTCACACATGCGCACTGAGGCTTACAAACAGCAATGTTGCTCAAATACGCTCAAAAAAACAGTTGCAGGCGGAAGGAATCGGCCGACAGGAATGAAACTTGGTGGGTAGGTTTGATATCGTGATATATACAAATGATTCAAGTCTTACGTTAGGTCGCGCATGTGACGTAACCAAGGACGGGCCTTATCGCCGTACCTGACTGTCTATATAAGGTCGTCCTGTTGTGTGGGTGCTTTCCATTGTGATTCGTGGTATTGTGTTTGTACCGTCTTTTGCAAGCGAAATATGTCTGAAAAAGGATTTCGACGGCCATTCGAGCAGTTGAAAGAGTTCGAGAGGGGTCGCATCGTGGGGCTCCGGGAAGCGGGGTGGTCTTTTCGACGTATTGCGCGCCATACCGGTCGTGCGGATGTTACTATAGCACGCTGTTGGCGGCAGTGGATAGAGGAAGGCACGCACCAGCGACATGAAGGATCCGGGAGACCTACACGAACCACGGAGAGTGAGAACCTACAGATTGTCCAACACGCGCAGAGTGACCCAACGGCCACGGTCGCGGACATTCAGCGAGCTGTGACGGCCTCCATGAATCGTTCCGTTAGTGCCAGCACCATTGGACGACGGCTGCGCGACGCAGGACTACATGCATGTACACCGTTACGACGACTGTCATTAACACCAAGTCACCGTCGCCAAAGACTGCAATGGTGTTGTGCCAGACTGTCATGGACTGAAACAGAATGGCAGCGGGTCATCTTCAGTGACGAGTCCCGCTTTTGTCTTGGTGGAGACGACCAAGAAAGTCGTGTGTGGAGGCACCGTAGTCAGCACAAAGATGAACGGCTTGTCACGTGTCACACGTCCAGAAGGCCTGGTGTCATGGTGTGGGGTGCAATTTCGTACGATGCCAGATCACCTTTGGTCTTCATTACAGGCAACATGACAGCCCAACGTTATGTTAATGAGGTCCTGGTGCCAGTGGCCCTACCTTTTGTGAACGCACACTCCGGTGCGATGTTCCAACAGGGCGCTGCTCGTCCGTATACTGCTGCTGTCTCAAGAGCTTGCCTTGAAGACACAGATACTGTGCCATGGCCACCCGCTTCGCCAGACCTATCTCCTATTGAAGATGTGTGGGATGCTATTGGAAACGCTATCAACACTCCACCTCTACCACAAAATCTGCAGGAACTGTGTGAGAACATTCAAGCTGCATGGGATGGATTATTACAGGACACTATTAGGAACCTCTACGATTCCATGCCAAGGCGTCTGGCATGGTGCATTAGCAAACATGGCGGCCCGACGCCGTATTAAGACACTCCTTCTGTATTTGTTACTCAATAATTGTTGCCCATATTAGTGTTCCTGGTATCCTTTAACTTCCTTCCGAACAGCATTGCAATCTGGCACTTCCTTCTGGGTGCGCCTATACTTTGAGTGTATAACATGCATAACGTATATACATGCTGTACAAAATATAATCTAAACTCTAAATATACGTTCAATTCTTTTTATTTTTAACAAGCTGAGGGTTCAACGATCACATTTTCACCTTTCTGTTGTGGAAACTGTTTTTGTATTGTATACTTTACTGTAAATACAGTAGATAAACCGGACGTTGGGAATCTTACTATGGAAATTAAAAAGCATTATTTTACACGATACAGCAGTCGTTTCGTTTATTAAACATTGTGTCAAGACGACCACTTTTTTTTCTTTTTCTTTTTTTTAACAGTCATTTTAAATGTGTTGATTAAGACGTTTTAATTTGTATACATGCAGGACATCTGAAACAATAAACCATACATGAATTACAGCAAATAACTATAAAAAGAAAAAGAAAATAAAGCTGCATTTCTTCACAACAGTGTGTCTGAAACCGTGAAAGCAGCGGAAGTGTCACGCCAAACTTGGAACTAGTCTGACTCCTGTTGCATTCTGGGTGATTGGGTCCTTCTGCGCAACATCCAGCGTACGACTCCAACGAGATGTTTGAGCACTAAAACTACAAGTGCCAGAATGCATAGGAGATAAATGAAGTCATGAGCTGGAGACGGAGCACGTAAAAGTCATGTAAATATTTACAGCTTAGTCAAGTTGTCATCCGTGTTTAAGACGAAGCTCGCTGTTAAGGAAGCTTTCTACTGCATGAAGACCGTAGACTGTATGAAGACTAAGGATTTCAACACCTCGACAATCGAAGCAGGTAATGTTTTAGGAAAGCCTGGCTTTGGCATGCTAACAGTAGCTGAATTAGCTCTGGGTATCAGTCGGTGACCCAGCCTACTGTGAGTACTGCTGGAGCTGCTTTTGATTTACATGAAAGGTGTTCAAACCACAACCTTATCGAAGCGAATAAATTTGATAGGTTAATGTTAAGTTAATGGCTGTATAGTAAATATTAATATATCAAAATCTTGTTATTTTGGTCTAACCACGACATGAAATCCATGTTCACACTGAGGCTGCTTAAAGAATTGCGTGCCCCTGCCACCCATATGTGTAGTTATGCGGTTTTGGGCGCACCATGAGGAATGTAAAAATACCCAGTACTAGGGTTCGACTACTGAGGTTTGTTTCAGGGCCAGTACCGATTATTACTAATCAGGTTCACCGACGTGACGTTTGGGGTCGATTTTGCATCAATTTAATCTTTGTAGTGTAAAAAAGTACAAGACTGCAGCTCCTTCTCACAACTTGCACTAAAGGAATATCAGGACTTTATGAAAAACTAAAAACTACACTTAAAAACTAAAAAAAATTAAAGTAAAATTATACTTAAATAAACGAATCGAACTCTTTAAATGCATGCAATAAGTAATTTAATTTGCTGTTAATTATGTTTGTCAATTGATTTATTAAAAAAGATTAAACACAAATCAAAAACAAAATAAAACAGATGTGTGATATTGTTGAATGGGCCTGCATCAGGGCAGAGCTTGTGTTTTTTTGTTCATGAGTGCAAGTTATCCCCTCAGACACTTCATTAGGCACACCTCTTTGCATCTACAAACACATTGTCCATAGGACCAGCACAGAGCAGGTATTATGTGTGTAGTGGGTCATTCTCAGCACGGCAGTGGCACTGATGTGTTGGTGGTGTCACTGCTGGACTGAGAATGCTATCCTGCCAACAGCATCCTCTGAGCACTGATGAAGGATTAGAGCATGGCCAACACAAACTATGCAGCAACAAGGATTCAAGGAGACTTTATTGTCATTCGCATCACATGTGGTACATGGGGTGGAACGAAATTGTGGTACCCAAAAAACAGATGAGCTTACATCTGTAAGATGGACCAGGAAGGTAGGAGTGTGTAATAGAGTGGACACAGTGTTTAAACACTCCACTAGCACTGCTGTGTCTGATCCACTCACACCAGCACAACACACACTAACACACCTCGTCAGTGTCATTGCAGTTCTAGGAATGAAAAAAGAGAATAGAGCTTCATTCCAAAATAGAAATAAAATAGCGTGTTTATTGTGTATTAACTTATTTATTAAATGTAAAATGATACGTTATGATTGTCAGAATAATTTACTGGTTTCTGGAGGCTTGTCTGCATAGTTGAACCAGTGAACTCGTGATATTTTGGCAAACGTGCCAAAAAAAGTCATGGCAAGGAAGCAAGTTCAAATGTCCTATTTAATAATCAGGAAGACCTGCTGAATATTGTATGTACTCGTTCAACCCCCACTCAGTATTGAGGTCATTATAATATTTCCTTTGAATTAAAATTGCATGCAAGTCCACTTTTTAAAATTACTATTACACATCATAAAACTTTATTGCATTGCTTTATAGACTATTAAAAGTAATAATTATTGTTGTAATGTGTAGGAAACACAGAGAAATTGTTGGAGGAGAAATAAACAAGATAAACCAGTATTACTTAAACTGCTGTCCCTATATCTCACTGTCTGCTCTTCTATTTTCAGCATCTTGCGTTCTTCTAGTATTATGTGTAGTTTAAATGAGATTTTTAAAAATTGTATTGATTTTTATGAAAATCATTAATTTACCTTTTTGTTATAAAAAAAAATACAGTTGCCTGTCAAATAGAAAATGTAGCTTTATGTGTTCCCTGTAGTGGCTGGGTGATGCACGCTTTGCTCTACAGCGTGGTGAGCGAGGCTGGCCGAGGCAGGTGTTTCCGTTTCTAATGCGCCCAGCACGGTGAGGCTATTTACTTGGTCATAAGGTGTAGATATACTGCACACTCCAGCATAAACACACATACAGCTAAACCAAATGTGAGTAACACATATGTGTTTAGGATGAGTTGGGGGGTATGCGGTGCCCAGAAGGGGAGGCTGGTGCTGGGCGTGGTCATCCTGCTGCTTGTGGACGTCATTTGGGTTGCTTCATCTGAGCTCACTGCAGTAAGATCTACTCACAGATAAACATGCCATTTCATTGTTTTCATTTTTTTCTCATACACATTTACATATTTGGAATATTGTGCATATCTTTGTTGAAAATAGGGTTATATATAGTATGTAAACATTGTTCAAGTTTCAAAACATACCCAGTCAGGTTTATGCACGTATATGGAAAGTCGGATGCAAGACCAGTTGATACCACAGCCATGAATATCAGACAATCTACAGTACACTTTGTGTCTTCTGTGACACTACAGGCTTTGCTCAAGACTTTCCACATGTAACACTTTGCTCTGTACATTTCAGCCAGAACTATCGATTGAACTTGATGCATCTTATTTCACTTTAGAGTATCAGCCAATCAGGTGTTCCAGGCCCAGTAACAACCTGTAATAAAAGCATAAAGATAAATACCAACAAAGTAGGGGATAATGAAATGTTGGAAAATAGTTATATCTAAATACTGTTAACATAAATATGTATATGTAGCCAGAGAGCTGTGGAAAAAAGAAAATGTTTTTTCTTAACTTTTCATTGTTCAAAATACTGTATATGTATATCTCTATTTTGTGTGTGTGTGTGTCAGTATGTCTTTGTGAAGCAGCAGTATAGTAAGCCCTTTTTCAGCACGTTTGTGAAGACCTCCATGTTCGTGTTGTATTTACTTGGCTTTCTCTTCTGGAGACCATGGAGACAGCAGTGTGCAGCACGTTACCAGCAACAGCGCGGCAACCTTGTAAGTCCAGCTGCTTTGATTTTTAAACCATTCTTACAGGGTGGTTTAACCAAACTAGATTTGTGCATATCTCTGAATGTTAAAAACTGTTCAGCTGTGTGTGCCATTCAGGATCAGCACTGGCCAATAGAAGTAGTAGCTGGACCTTTAGAGGTTTATGATAGTACTGTGGAAAAGCCTTAAGCACCTTGTGGAACTTCTGTTTTAAAAGTTTATCAGAGCCGTGAGTGTTTCTTTGCTCAGAAAAACACATTGCAATTAGAATAGTTATTAAACATGAAATATAATTAACACAGTAAGCTGTGATTTTATGTATGTGAGTGTGTTTAACATTTTCCTACACTTCCTTAGGGGATCCCAGTGTTATTAGCTTACAAGATGTCAACTACTTAATAATAACCATAATAATAATAATAATAATAATAATAATAATAATAATAATAATATATATTTATATCTATTTATATTTATTAATAATAATAAAATAAAATAAATATATATATATATATATTTGACTTGACTTTTACTTAATTAAGGTTGTAATTATGTAGTATTTATTATAATGTTTTGTGTACACAGTCCTGTGTTTGATTTTTTGTAATTTTTTTTTATATTTAAATACAATGAGAATACATGTCATTGTTGCTTTTGATGTTCACCTATTTAACTTGATTCCGTTAGTGTCCTCTTGTTATTTAGTGGTAGTGTAACAGGCTCCTAGTTCTCTTGAAGAGTTCACTGCAGCATGGTGTTACAGTGTTTTAATAGAGCTGTTATAACAAATAAATTGGTTGTTATAGCAGCATATAGCACTGTAGAACTGCTGTCTGATGTGTTTTCCTTTTTCAGACTCCTGATTCACATTTGACTGCTGGTGGAACTGAAAACAACTTCACCAACTCCTTAGTGAGTATATACTCTCAGAACGACACCCATACTGTGTCCTGTGTAGACAGAAGCATCGTTTAGCCACGACTCTTACCTTCTTGATTAGTATAGCTGAAATTAACTGTAAGAGGCACATTATTACAGCAACCAGAATCAAGGATATGCATTGTCAGCGTTAAAGGTACTAAATGGATTCTGGACACTGTGTTATCAGTCAATACACTTTGGGAGGAACATTTTAATGGGTCAAATAAACTAATATCTAGCACAGGATCACTCTCCACAAAACATGTCACATGCAGCTTCATATACACCAATAACACAGTGACATTGGGTTTTTGTGGTAAAGTTATTTTTCTTTTCACATGGCGTATGACAAGAAGGCATGCTGACCACAGCTGTATTGTGAGATTCGAATTTAAGGGGCCGGTTAAGTATATTGACCCAGATAGCGGGTGACTTGTGTATGAGCAGGGTTTTTATGGGGGCAATAATAGGACTTTGTTATTTTCTAATCTACATGTCCCCTAGCCCTCACGTGCTCAGTGTTCAGTGTTAGAATAAGAGGTGGTAGGATACCACTTTTTCTGTTCTTATACTGAAACACCAATATGAATACATATGAACACCAAATTAACCTAACTCAAAAGTCTGCTAAACGTCATCCAAAGGTTCTATGCTCAAACTGCTTGAGCACTATACTACCCTATAGGTAGAAACACGAAGTCAACAACAGCTTTGTTGGATCAGTTAAAATCTTTCATTAAAAAATGAAAAGTTAGCGTGTACAAAACTGGACTGTATCATGACTTGCCACTGCTTGCTCTACATTTAATGTTATCACATGGGCCTACGTTTCTTTCCATTTTGTTATGCTATAAACAGTTCTGCGCTAGTTTAGATCAGATTTGTTGCTTTTGGTTCTCTGCGTTTTCTGCTGATATCAATTTGACTGGGTGTTGAACCAGTGCTATATCTAAATTGGGATCTGATTCACAGTACAGTCTCAAAGCCCAAGGGTTCAGTCTTAGAATATGTGAGCAGTCGGTAGATGTATTGTTTGTATGTGCTATTATAATAGCAGTGTACTTGTGTTCTGCAGAGTGAGCCTTTATATGTGCCGGTGAAATTTCAGGATGTTCCTGAGAGCAATGCCAATAGAGAGTCCAAGACTCGTAAGTATTTCTGCAAAAAACAAACAAAAATAAATAAATAACATAACTGTAAAAGTAGTGTGTAATCCATAGACCTGTACAGTATGCATGTATTAGCGTTTATACAGATTAAATAGAAGTAAACGACATTTGTGCCTGTGTGTGTACAGCTGTGTGGAAGCAGCGTGTGCGATTCAGTAACATGATGGAAGTGCGTGAGCTGCCTTACTCTCAGGCTATAGAAGCCAAACTGTCCCGCATGTCCTATAATCCTGCCTCCCTCAGGATTATGGGAAAACTCAGCATCAGTGCCGTGGCCAGAATCAGCTTCTTTTTTTGCTTTGTGGTGAGAGTAAAATAAAACGCACACGCATACACAGCACTACACTCTGAGTGCAGAATG
Source organism: Prochilodus magdalenae (assembly GCA_024036415.1). Classification (NCBI taxonomy): domain Eukaryota; kingdom Metazoa; phylum Chordata; class Actinopteri; order Characiformes; family Prochilodontidae; genus Prochilodus; species Prochilodus magdalenae. The sequence goes on along the minus strand of JAMWET010006916.1, from coordinate 267,802 downwards.
GTAAATCTCTCTTTCTTTTTCTATCTGTCTTAGTGGTTCCTGGCAAATCTAGCCTATCAGGAGGCTCTGACAGACACACAGGTGGCTATTGTAAACGTTCTGTCCTCCACCTCAGGTTCGTTTTTCACATGTTCCACTTTTGTTCATTTTGTTGATGTGATGGACCATATTGGCATACTGAGAGAGGCTTTATGCCCGCAGTTTAAACAGGCGCTGTTTTTTACTTTCACACAATCCAGTCTGGGTCTTTCCATAATTTCCTTTTTCCAGAAAAATATTTTTGTACAGTTTCCAATTGAGCTTAATTCATTGCACTGTATTGTGTTGGAGAGCATGTGTGTGCCTGTTAATAAGAATAAGTAACTGTTGAATAATATCGAAGATCCATTAAAATAGTTGTGTTTTGGGTCTTTCTTAGGACTTTTCACTTTGATCTTGGCTGCCATATTTCCTAGTAACAGCAGTGATCGCTTTACACTATCAAAGCTGCTGGCTGTTATTCTGAGGTGAGTTGTGTTACTTATACTTGAAATAAGTTTGGACTGTATTTACCTCTCTGTATTGTTTTTATAGGGTTATTTCTTTTCTTTTTCTGCAGCATGGTGGGTGTGGCTGTGGTGAGTGTCTCTGCAATGGAGAGTCATGATGGAAAAGGCACTATTGGTAAGCATGGACACTCTCTGGGTACTTGTTTGTGAATATCACAGTGACCAAAAACAGGGACACAGTATGGCCAGGAATTTGTAGACACGGCTACAATAACCGCTTCTGCTGTTCTGGGAAGGTTTTAAGCTAGATGTTGGAGCATTTCTGTGAGGACTGCAGGATGAGGATTGCATTTGGCAACAATAGCATTAGTGAGGTCAGGTACTGAAGCAGGATGGATAATTCAGGATCACTAACGTCACTGCTGCTTATACCAAAGCCATTGGGTGGTGCTCCATCATTCCTGAGAACATAATCACTGCTCCACAGCCCACTTCGTATTTTAATGTCGGTGCTTTTCTATAGTTTGTTCAAGCCGCGCTTGTTGTGATTGTGTGTGTGTGTGTGTGAGTGCCTGTATCAGCGATAGGTGAACCTTAAAGTAGCTTAAGTTCTTAATTAGAAATATGCTGAATAACTGAAAATGATACAACATTAAATAACTGCCTTTGTGTAGGTTCTCTCTGGTCACTTCTGGGCGCTATGCTGTACGCTGTCTACATCGTAATGCTAAAAAGGAAAGTTGATCGAGAAGAGAAGCTGGATATCCCGATGTTCTTTGGTGAGTGGACTATGCAAACATGTGCTCGTACAGATCCATGACTCCTATCATATTGTTCTCTATGTCTGTGTGTGTAGGGTTTGTGGGCTTGTTTAATCTGCTGTTGTTATGGCCTGGCTTCGTGCTGCTGCATTACTCTGGGTTGGAGTCATTCGAGATGCCAAGCCGGCTGGTGATTTGCTACATTCTAATCAACGGCCTAATCGGAACTGTGCTGTCTGAGTTCCTCTGGCTATGGTAGGTGAGAGGGTGTGTACATGTGCTTAATAACAGGAAACAATATGGAGTGGGTTAATCTTTGCTTCAACTGTGTATACATTTGTGTACACCAGTGTATACGTATACTTAATAGTGATGTGTGTGTGTATATAGTGATTAGCCCTTTAAAGTTACAGTTGTCACCACCCAAAAAGAAAAAGAAAAAATCATTTTGGGATTTCATATGAATAATTTCATATTCATAGCTCACAGATAGTCATAGTATCATAGCAACATTGTCATAAACATGTTATAAGCAATGTTATGACGGGTATAATATGCTGTTATAAGTAATGAATAACTCTTTTGTGCCTATTTGGCATCACAAATAGAAAAAGTGCAAACTTTAACTTAAACTATGTAAGTAGGTTTGTAAGTGCATGGCAGAATAGCATAGAGTAAACATAGATTGTACAGAACAGCACTAACAGCTCTTCTAGGGGTTCATTTTCTTTAGCTTTCTGTTTGTGTACATGCTTTCACATGAACTTCAGCCATATATGCAGGCAGTGGAGGAGGGGAACGCTTTTCAAAACCACTTTATGGGAGGAGTAAAACCCAGATACCGTTTTTTTGTTAGTGATATGCAGCCTGGAATTAGGCCTAGGGTGATGGTTATGGTTAGACTTGGGGTAAATGTAAGCTTAGATTTTTAAATTAGCAGACTATGTTTTACAGACTGAATGAGGCCTCCACAAGGATGGAGCATGACTGAGTGTGTCTCTCTCTGTTTTGACAGGGGATGTTTTCTTACCTCATCTCTGATTGGGACATTGGCTTTAAGTCTGACAATCCCACTGTCCATCATGACTGATATATGTATGCAGAAGGTGAGTGTTGTGCTTGAGCGATGTAAAAATGTTCTGGAAACTGTGCTTCTAGATTTGTTTAAGATTCATGCGCATTGCATTATGCACTCTGGATTGTTCTGTGGGTAATTAACTTGTCCAAACACAGCAGTCTGTATTTGTTGTGTATAGCTTGTGTTGTGCAAGTAGAACGAGTTCTATCCAGGTTGTTTTGATACATTACACATATATTGACTTCGATACCGGTTCCACAACTATACATTTTATGATGTCTTCCTTTAAATTACAAGCTAGAGGCAGACCTGTCTTAAACTATGAATTTAAGAAGTTGTGTTAAAAGTGTATGTGGACATGAACTACGTGGAATATATTAATATTCAGCATTCATGAAGTAATTCAGGTGGTACTGTAATTATTGGATACCCAAAGCCTTTCAAGGCACCATCTGTAATTGGACAGATTAACATTGCGATTTAATTATGTTCAGTTCTTAGTCTGCAGCCCATGCACATGGTCAAACCCTGTGTATCTTCTCTGATGATGTTCTCCTAGCCCTCCCAGATAAAGCCATTTTAGGTTCCTGCTTGTGCTTTGAGTATTTGAAATGCATGCTCAGTGACTTTAAGGTAGGATGATTAACTGGGCTGGAGTAGTTAAAATGATTCACTCTGCTCTGCTGCTGCAATCTGCCATTAATCACATGAGTTGTTACATATGCACTCAAATAAAATTCCAGAAGGCAGCCTTGCATACCTACACTACCATGCTTCTCAGATAAGGTGGTATGTTTGGACCAGCTGAGGTGTTTTTATACCCTTTCCTCATTCCATCTCTCTGGTACAGGTTAATCTTCATCCCATCTATCCATGAGTCTGTTGTGTAAACGGCACCCTGGCCTTTCTGTTTTTGAGGGTTACTCCTGGTGTTTTGTTGCCGTTTTTTCCTCTGTATGAATTTTGTCATTTTACAGCCTAACTGTGCCCAGTCTGAGAACAGCATAGGACATGCAGGTTAGTTGGAGGTTAAGTGCCTTGTCCAACAGCACAACCAGGAATATCCAGTTAGTCTTGGGATTGTGGAATTTGCAACCACAACCTTCTATTTGCTGGCTTAACCCTTGTTTTTCACTGCTGTGGTCTCCAGTGGCCTTACCTACATCTAAGGTCACCATCACTCTGCAAATGCCTTGTTGGTTCTCTTGTGCTAATTAAATACTGATAATACACACGATTACAATACACAATAATAATAACACAGGTTATATTTCAACAACAAAAAAATATTTAGTTGGGGTTTAATGTGGGTTTTTGTTGAGTTTTATATACAGTTTATTTATTTATTTTTTATAGATTTTAGTTTCTTTTTTGGCATTACAAATTTTATAATACCATTTTTTTTTTATTGGCATTAGGTGTGACACTAGATGACTAATCTAAGGCATTTTTCTTAACTGGGTTCTGAGTCTTGTTCTTGCCTCCAAGGCCTTTCTTTCAGGCACACGATAAGATTACCAAATGTTAGTGACTGGAACATGCGATTTGTGTGAAAGTTCCTAGAGGGCACTTCCCATGTGAGCAGTATATTTGTATTACTGTCTGCAACACACAGTATTTCACCACATGACCTTGTTGGTATTAGATCTCAACCTGTGTGCAAGAACATGAGCAGTATCCAATATACTCTACACCACACATCTACATTACAACTAATCTCCTCTGACGTGAAAGATGTATATAATATAAAATTATTTTTGCGTGTGTGTGTGTGTGTGTGTGTGTGTACACGCATGTGTGCAGGCAAGTTTCTCATGGCTGTTCTTTGCGGGAGCAGTTCCAGTCTTCCTCTCCTTTTTCCTGGCGGCACTTCTGTGCCACTACAATAACTGGGACCCAGCAATGGTAGCGCTCCGGAGGGTCTTTTCATTCTTCTGTCGCAAGCACAGGAACCACAGGTAATCCCGATAATGTGCATAATAATAATAATAATAATAATAATAATAAAAGCAATAATAATTATTATTGTTGTTGTGGCTGCTGCTGTTGTTGTTATTGTTGTTGATATCATACATAGCGTAATAATAAGGTCCTAATATTTTAGAATATTACGTATATTTCTTTTAGAGCTATTTAGACGTTTTTCTTGTTTTGTGGATCAGCCGTTCCATGTTTATTTCTTATTTTAAATTAATAGTTTTCCTAAATACAGCATATTCCAATGCATAGTATCCATGGTACATTTTTCCCTCTTTTTGCCATTTTGGAAGACTATATTTCAGTATATTGGATTGTTTTGTAGCTCCCAGGATTATCAAGTAATTCTATCAGATTTATTTATATTATTTCTAGCAGATCTTATTTTAGTGTTTTATGGAGAGAGATCTTCCTCACATGCAGAGTTAGTAACGCAAGTCTGCTTATCCCCGATAAATTCTGAAAAGCTCTGCGACACACAAACTAGAACAAGCACTCACTGGGAAGAAGGCAGGAGGCATCCTGGAAAGGTTGCCAGTCATTTGCAGGGCAAACAAACACATTTACATTCACACCTAGGGGGAAATTTAGCATCTCCAATTCACCGTACTGCATGGCTTGGGACTGTGGGAGGAAACCCAAACAAGGGCAGAGATAACATGCAAACCCCACACAGAAAGGGCCACAAATGCCCAGATCAGGAATTAAACCTTTAGCTCTTCTTGCTGTGAGGTGACAGAGCTGCCCACTGTGCCACTGTGCCACCCCTAGACAAGATTATGTTTAAAATCTTATGTGTTACAGAGCTACACACAGTAAAAGCAGCTAGATAAGCCCAGGGAGGGAAATCATTGAGATGGTATTCCTGTCCAACTGGGAGCACTTACTGTTCCCAAGATTTTACACTGACAATTAAAAACACTGTTTTTTAATGCTCCTAGATTATTAATGTGTTAATATTTGCTTATTAATAAATAATTACTTAAATGTAAGTGTGTGTGTATGCGCGTGTGTGTGTATAATTGTGCGTTTGTGTTTTGTAGACTATCGGCAGACAGTGAGCAGTGTGAGAGTCTCATCCCCCTACAAAGTTCTGCCCTCGACAATAGAGCTTTCTCTTCCTGATCAACACTTGAGGTAAACTGTAAACATCTGATCATTGTACATTACAATACAAATTATGGTAACAGTAGCGCGTGAATTGTAAAGTATATAAACTAAAAACAATTAAGAATAAATTAGATTAACATTAAAAACACAAATACACGCAGTACTCTGCAAAAGTCAAACACCACCCTTCGTTACATTTCTAGTCAAAACAGTCATTAAGTGTGGGTTTTTTAGGTGGAGATGTTTTGTGGAGATAATCAGCTTAAAATGAAGAGGGACAAAAAACAGGAAACTAGTAAAATACATAGGAAAAATAGGACTGCGGTGAAAGATCTGGCAGACCAACAAAGCTTTTAGATAAACAGTGCTGAGAGCTCTTGCTTCAGAACTGAAGAAATTCACAGATGTTTCTGTCCGTCCTTCCCCTGTGAGAAGCTTTTACTGAGAAAAGGAAATGGACAAAAAATGGAAGGTCAATGGACTGACCACCCCAGCATCCAGACCATAACCTCACAGACTTTGTGTGACTTTGTGTGTGTACTTGGTTTATTAAAAGCAGAAAATGCAGCCGACTTCTGAGTCTGTAAGTCACCTCTGGAGGTGTGGTGCGGTTATATATTTAAATATTATAATTTAATTCATCCATCCTTTCATCATCTAAACCACATATCCTCCTGGGTTGCAGGGGTTGCTGGAGCCTGTCCTAGGGCTCCTTGAGCAGAAGGCATGAAACACCCTAGACAGGTCGCCAGACCATCACAGGGCTAATTTTAAAATACAATATTTAGTCTTAAATATGTCTTTGTTTTTTCCACCGATTCCTAATAATAAGTAACTTGTATGTAGTGGCTGTTTTGAAATAAATGAAGAGTGGACTTTTTCACATTGTATAAAAGAAATCACAACTGTAAGTAAATGTGAAAACATATCCCGGGTTAATGTGTACTGTTATTCCTGGGATGGATTGTTGATGTACGTTATGATATGCCTGGATCAGATAATGGATGTACATTACATTACTGTAAGTGGGACCTGTCGTGTCTGTCAAGCTGCTATTAGGAAAGTCAGACAATAGTCTGAGTAGCCATGTTGCCATCTACTGTGAATCTTAAGACTGAGACATACACAAGGGCCCCGGAAGTCTTGCTGGTGGTGTGGTCGTTGTTTACCATGGCTTTATCTAATTACAAGCCAAGGTAGTCATATAGGCTTTGGAAATCAGAATTCCTGAGTGGACTGAATGAATGCTGTTTTTTTTTTAAGACATGACTCAGTTTCCATAGCCTTGTAAACACACTGAGACCAGCTTCTGCTCTTTGCTGACAGACTTTAAATTGAGTGTGCGTTTGTTAATGTAGAATTGTCAAGAAAGATATGAAGTACATGCCTCAGCTTGAATCACCACCTCACCCACAATCAGCGCTCACCCACACACAGACATCTGTCTGCTGTTCTGAATGTACTATGAAAAAGTCAGACCACCCTTCATTTATTTCATTTCCAGCCAAACAGTTATATAGAATACCCAAGTGTTTATTTTTCAGGCGATTTCATAAAACTTACTTACATAAGGAAGTAAAAAATCAGGTGGAATCGGAAAATGGACCAGTGCAAAGTATCAGACGTTTTATAGCTTGGTCAGTTGTAACCAGTGACCAGTGAGAGTCTCCTATATATAAGTCAAATTTAGTCATGTGTCATGCTATGGTTCATGTTGTGCAGACACAGCCACAGACACAACCATACCCAACATGTCAACCCAGAAGTGTAAGTGAAAAAGACAACAAGCTCGCAGAACCACTAAAAAACATTTTATTATGACAAATATATATAAATAATAAGACACCTGAAACAATTAGACCAAGGAAGCCAAGACAAAGGCTATGTATCTATCTGTCTTCTGTTGTTTCTTGATGTTGAAGTACATTGAAATAAATTGATTGTACTGAATAGTTGTTACAGCTGCACAGGAAACAATGGCAGGGTGGTGTAGAAATAGTCAAACCTGGATTTCAAATTTTTGAATGTTATTCTTTCCTCACCATGAACGAAGCATGTACTGTTATACTGTCATTTTAACTAAAGTAAGATCTCCTCATGCAGGGACAGAGAAGCAGCAAGTGACAATCTGAAACCTGCCAAATGCTGCCCAGAGCCACTGTGCCTCATATCATCTCATCTCTTCTCCCTCTCGTAAGCCGACGACCCTGTGAAACGCTCCATGAGTGACCTTGCCAATTCGGTCATTATGTTGTTGGCTGTGATTTCTCAGGGCAAGAAACCAGCATTCCCCAGCCACACCAACCACGCAGTCTGACAGATGACCCAGTAAGACTGGACCATACTGGCTGATCATTCAATCATGGTATTCTAAAAAGACAGTCTATTCAGGTGTGCAAGTGAGAGAGGAATATGATTGGCGGACTTGAACTAAGGCTTGCTGTCTGTATTCCTCAGCATATCACAGTAAGAAATACAGTGTTGAATATTACAGATACAGAATAATACATATTTCTGACTGTGGTTAAATTAATATGGGCTGTATGTACTTGAGGGGCAAGGATTTGTGTTTTAAGCAGATTACTGTCTGGTAAATATGCAGATTTGCTGGTCTTCAAATCACCATTTCTGCAATCAGTTGCATATAGCCTGTTATCTGGATCATCTCTGTACTGTACATAATGTGTAGACCCTAGAGGATTGGCAAAGCCTGCATGACAATCACACCCTGTGATTTTTTTTTTTTTTTCATTTATGATTTGATGAACATTTTCCAGAATTCAAGTGTCATAAAATATAACTTTAATGATGTATAAAATACATTGTTACAATGGGACACAAGAAACTCAACAAATTGAGCACATCATTAAGCTACAGCTTGTATTGGGTATGCTGTCCTCAATTACCAATACAATGCAAATTCAAGTAAAACACTATTCAGCTTAAGGGTCTATTGTGTCGTGTTTCTATTATCCTCGCTTGTTTTCTCCTGTCTTTGGACCACATTAGCCGCAGTAGTTAGAATGATTCTGAAGAGTTCTGCATTATTTACTAACGTTGTTACACCGCTTGTTTGACATGGGACTGTACCTACAGCTGACACTAAACCCGATATAGCAAGAACATCAGGTGTGGCTCAGGTAAGGTGAGACCCCACCCCAGCCCCCTCACCACACCCCCTGAGTAAAGTCAGAACCACTTTGCTTTAAGGTCATAGCACAGTACTTTTCTGCCTACTTAGCCTTTTAAATGTTAACAGGAAGTTTATGAGTGTCTTCATACTTAAGATTCAGCTCAGCATCTGTTGTGCACAAAGGAGTGCCTTAAATTGCTTACACTGCCATGTAACCACATTTTAATCTCATAAATGACACTAATTTACTAGAGCAAATCACAGACTGTACAGGTGCTGGTCAACGAATTAGAATAATTTGAAATAGTGCAATCATGAAATTCTTTGAATGCATTTTTTGTGCAGAAAGCAAATCAGGTGTTCACCGCACCTGTCCTACTCGTTAGACTAATCACAGAACTCGTTACCTGTAAAAAGATTTGCTCAGCTGAGCTTTCCAAAAGGCCCATTTAGGCCATTTAACTGTGACACTGTTGTTTCATTGAATTAGAATAATGGAGAAACCGTTTCATTGAATTAGAATAAATGCTCGAATTTTTGTTTTCTGTGAAGAGTGTTCACTGTGCAGTATAAAGTCAGGGTTGAGTAGAATTTCTAAGTTGTAAAATCAATCATGGGTAAGCAGCGCGACCTCTCAACCGGAATAGTGGCTCAAATTCAAGCCCTTCGCCAACAAGGCTTGACCCAAACTAAAATTGCTGAGCAGCTCGGCATCAGCCAGTCTTCCGTCTGCAAAGCTCTCAAGAAAAACTGCAGCAAGCGCACCAACTGTTCCGGCGTCCGAAAAACTTCTGCTCGCGACAACAAGCAGCTGAGAAAGATCGCAGTCAGCAACCGGTTCAAGTCCACTTCCGAGCTCACCGACTTGTGGAACAAGCAGACCGGCGCTGACGTCTCCAGATCAACCACTTACCGTCGTCTGCGCGAACTCGGCTTCAAATCTCGCGTTCCAGCAGTAAAACCGATGCTGAACAAGAAACAAATGGAGAAACGGCTGAAGTGGGCCAAAGAACACGGCGAGTGGACTGCTGAAGACTGGCAGAAAGTGGTCTTCAGTGACGAATCACGCTTCTGCATCTCCTTCGGTGACCAAGGTCCTCGTGTCTGGCGTCGTGGTGGCGAAACCTACAACCACGAGTGCGTGAAAAGATCCGTCAAGTTTCCCCAGAGCGTTATGGTCTGGGGATGCATGTCCGCTCGAGGTGTAGGGAAACTCTGCTTCCTCAAGAAGACTGTCAATGCTGCCGTATATCAAGATGTTCTGGAAACGTTCCTGATTCCGACTGTTGAGGAACAGTTCGGCGAAGAAGACTTCATATTTCAACAGGATCTTGCACCGGCTCATGCGGCAAAGTCGACCAAAGATTGGTTCACTAAAAAACAGCTTGAAGTTTTGGCATGGCCGGCCAACTCGCCTGACCTCGATGTCATTGAAAACCTTTGGGCCATCGTCAAGCGGAAAATTCGCGACAGAAAGCCTACTACGCTGGACCAACTGAAGCAGAACATCGCCACTGCCTGGGAAGCTGTGAGTGCGGAAACTTGCGACAAGCTGGTCAAATCGATGCCGCGGAGACTTCAGGCAGTCATACAAGCCAAGGGGGCAGCCACAAAATACTGAGAAAGTGATGATTGTAATTATAATAAAAATTATTCTAATTCAATGAAACGGTTTCTCCATTATTCTAATTCAATGAAACAACAGTGTCACAGTTAAATGGCCTAAATGGGCCTTTTGGAAAGCTCAGCTGAGCAAATCTTTTTACAGGTAACGAGTTCTGTGATTAGTCTAACGAGTAGGACAGGTGCGGTGAACACCTGATTTGCTTTCTGCACAAAAAATGCATTCAAAGAATTTCATGATTGCACTATTTCAAATTATTCTAATTCGTTGACCAGCACCTGTATATTCACAAATAATCATATCAGCTGAGCCCACCCCGTTCAGATTGACTGGTCGAATGTGCCATATATGGTTCTGTATAGACAAAAAGGGTTCTTTTGTAGTTACAAGCTAAACAGAACTCTTAAAGGACCTTCTATTTTCATGTGTGTATAGTTGAGACATGTTTGTAAATGCTTAGGTTTGGGTAGCAGTAGCAGTGGGATCAGCCTCTGCATTCAGTTCCACATAGTGACACAAACTCTCTGAGATGAAGTATCACCCAGTACGTGAGGCTGTAGTGAGCATTTTAATGCAGACTCAAATAAAACCCGGGATCAGTACAGCTTGGAAATTTGCTAAGAAGTTTTTCATTTTTTCTAATTTCTTGATATTTACGTATTCATTTGTTTGTTAGCTTTTATGGTTCACTTGGTCACGCATTTTCGAGTTATAGATGTAATTTACAGATAAAATACAAAACTTTCAGGTTGCCAAATGGAAGATCACTGAATACAGCCACAGTGGTTGCACTTACAGTGTTTATTTACAAATGAAAAAGCTCCCTAGTTTCCAAATCGCTTCCACCCAGGAAATCCCATCAGTCATCCCACAAGTGCCATTTTTGCAGGGCTCGACTGGCACTGTCATCTTACAAAGACTATGCTACATATCTTAAACCAGTTTTTCTGAGCTATTTTTTAAAAGTATTTTTCTATTTCCCTCAGTGTTCTGAAATAAAAGAGCTTGATCTTATTTGTAAACACTGTTTACATTTCAAAAGATTTTAATTCACTCTTAAATCTGTACAATCCACATACAGACACGCAACCCTGGCCATGGCTCCTGGGTCTGCAGGTAGTAGTTGGCCATATTGGTCTAATTAAAACCCATAAAATCAGTATAACTCCACTTGACACAACTGAGTTTCCACCCAACTGATGTAGACAACCTATGCCAGGTTTAGCAAGCATGGAAAGAGTCACTTGGCTAACGATCAGCAGAACCAATACCTAAAGCAACCGCATACCGGACAACACAGAGTGTCCTTTGTTTTTAATGTGAGTGTACACACCGCCGCCACCAGTCACCGACTTCCAGCACTGCCATTGATTGTTTTTCCATTAACTTAAATCCAGTATCTGGTTCGAACTGGTTCTACAGCATCTGATTCAGTCACAAATCACAGTTTTGAATAAAAAGAGCCTATCACCAGTTAATAATATGTGGACACGTGTGGAGGAGAAATAAACAATGAAACACATTTTTAAATGGCCAGAGGCTCAAAATCACTGACATTTAATACACTTGCCAGTTCATAAACATTTTTAGAAAATTAATCATTTTGAATTACAGCAGACAATCTCGGTCTCGCCCTTTTAAAGCCTCCACGCTGCCGATACAAACTGCACAGAAGCTTATCTCTGAGTTTATAGCACTTCTTGTTGTTTCTGTGTGTTGGTGCTCAGCACAGAGCTCTTACAATGGCAGACGATGCAGGCGGTTTTACGAGCCGTTTACTTACGGAGTAGCTGCAAATGTCACGTTCAGTTATTACCCCAACACTAACACATATTTCTCTGTTCAGTAAATCCTCTAGTGCTGAAAAAGTATTCAGACCTTCAATATGTACAGGTATTATGTTGTGCAATAAAGCCTAAGACATATATAAGGTACTTCCAGTTGACTGTCTCAAACAACTCCTTTTTTTAGTTTGTGTTCAGCTTGTATTTTTATTTATTTATTTATTATATTTTTATTTTTTGGTTTTTTGTGTGTTTGTTTTAAAATGAAGTTGAAAGATTTAGATTTATCATCCATAGAAATATTAATAAATATGAAAACACAGCTGCCCTGTTTTTACATCACTACTTTGACTGCTTAAAAAAGATGATGGGCCTAATTTTAGCCACGGATTTTAAAGCAGGAGGTAAGACTGCATCCCTGTCCCACATGGTGAGCAGCCATATCTCACTGACTGGAACCTAATGCGTCCTGAAGTCTGAAAATCAGTGTGTAACCTTAACTACTTCTACTGAAATTCAGTGGACTATAGCTGTTCAAAGTCACATTTACTAGCCACTGTACTGATTAGCGTTTCTGATAGTGACAACAGAGAGTGTTTTAATAATAATTTATTTTAATATAATAATCATAATTAAGGCATATGCTCACTCAGAGCGAAAGGATTTTAGTCTAAAGTCCAAGTCAGTTGAGTTTTGAACTCTGACTTCCAACCAGTTCAGGTGAATCATCCATGTAGCACTGATGTGCCTTCTTTGTCCCAGCGTCTGGTCTGAACTGAGCTACAGAAAAGGGACATATGGTGATTAGGCAGATGATCTGAGGCATGTGCCCTTTAGAAAATAAGGCTAGACCTTGCAGTGTTTGATAGTGGAATTTTGCCATTCTCATTTTTCAGAAGTAAAAGATGTAAATAAGGATCAGTGAGGAGCATAAACAGCAGAGTGTCCAGCCCATCGTTTCCTTCGGTTTGGATGCTTTCAGATTGCTGCTCTTATCCTGTTTACTTTACACTATTTGAGTTAGTGCAGAGTTAAACGTGGCTGGTTTTATCCAGAGGTGGGCGGTTTGATTCACTAACCCCTCTAGAGATGTCTGGATAGCATTAAATGATTAATGAGAGGTTTATCGTGTGCTCCAGCTGAAAATGCTGCTATGCCTCTCCTGAAGGTCATGAACTGTGGAGCTGTAATTTTGACAAACATGCACTTTTGTCTGTGTGGACACGAGGGTCATGACACACCTCTGTGTTACAAATAGGACATGTGACTAATGGCTCCGCCTCCAGAGGTGCTGTGATTGTATAGTCTACTCAGTCCACTCATAGCTCATAGCGATTAACACAAGTACATCTGCACATGCAGAACCTCGCCCTCGGATTCTGGCTGTAATCATTAACTCGGGCACCTTCGGAGTAGGAAAGACGCTGGTGTATGATCAAACCAAATCTGCAGCGGAACTGTAGGCGGACAACCAGGCAGAAGATCCAGTAGCCTGGTGCTTGAGGAGCCACAGTGAACTGGACGAGCTAAGTGGGAAGAGCTTGAATGGGAAGGTAGGGGAAGGCTGCTCTGGAGTAAACGGGAGAAAGGGGAAGAAAAGTTTGGGCTTTTTTATTTTTTGAAATTAGATGAGCGCTCCTGTGGCAGTTTCATGATTCATGACGGCAATACCATAGTGTTCCTGGAAAGATAAGGCTGGCTATCTGGACTAAAGTCAACAGGGTGGATTGGAGCAAAGAGGCGTGGAGCAGGAGAGCATGGGTGAGCAGGAAGCAGAGAAAGACTGGCATAAGCTGGAGACACACTTTGAGGTGAAGGTCTTCCTCACGGTGCTGTACAGCCTCATCCTGGTACTGGGCATCGTGGGAAACAGCATCACCATCCATGTAACGCAGGTGCTGCAGAGAAATGGTTACTTGCAGAAGAACGTGACAGATCACATGGTGAGCCTGGCCTGCTCCGACCTGTTGGTACTGTTAATTGGCATGCCTGTGGAGCTCTATAGTGCAATCTGGTTCCCCTTCACTTCTGCCTCTGGGAACACTTCCTGTAAGATCTATAACTTCCTATTCGAGGCGTGCAGTTATGCCACCATCCTGAACGTAGCCACGATGAGCTTTGAGCGCTACATGGCCATCTGCCACCCGTTTCGCTACAAATCTCTGACAAAGGCCAGAACTGCACACCTTATCATCGCTGCATGGCTCACTTCTGTCCTTGTGGCCGTGCCCCTGTTGGTTGCCACAGGAACAGAGGGCCACGTGCTGGAGCCTGGAGGGGCCCCAGCCCAGAACCTGACCTTCTGCACCAGCCTGACCCAGCACTGGGGCATGTACCAAGCCAGCATCTTCACCGCCTTTATTCTGTACCTGTTGGTGCTATGCACAGTGGCCTTCTTGTGCAAGAGTATGATCGCCGTGCTTAAAAGCCCCATGACCACTGTGGAGACTTCAGGTGAAGCCCGAGTGCCCAAACATGAGAGTGCCAGGGTCAAAGCGTCCCGCAAGCAGACCATCATATTCCTAGGTAATGACACCACATACGGGTAAATGCAACAAGGCTGTGTAAAACCGAATTGCTTGTCTCACTTTTGGACATTTCCATAGTTACCAAAAATGGGAAGAGCATTGACTATTTTTATTTTGTTCTATCATGGACATCATCTGAACCGATGTGCTGTTAATCTTTCTTGTTCAAGCTTTAGCACCCCACAGGAATAGCATAACAAACACTCTAATTCTAGGTCAGAGTGTAAAAAAACTTTTTTTTATTAACTTGGTTAGCACTCCTACATTCTTTACAAGGTGTAGCTATTAGCGCACAGGTTGCTTTATGAACTTCATAAGAAAGATGCATCACATCACTGTCTTTGTATAGCCATGCTAACAAGCTATTTGGTAAACAGGTTTCCTTTACAACCCACATTCACCTTATACGCACCATTTTTGCTACATTTGTTAACCAAAACTGTTAAGAGTTTTACACGTTTGTGTACTCCATAAAACTTACTGTGATTTTTAACATGCCTTCGCTGCGTTCAGGTCTGTCTGCACTGTATCCTAAATATGCCTGTGCTCACTTAATCCAGCGGTGGCAGAGTGAGGAATGTGTTCTGCACACAGATGTATACACAGAGCACATTATGACGTTGGTTGTTTGAGATAAAGTGAGGCTCCTGTGATGTTGCTGCTCATCTGTTTTCATTTTTGTGGTTCTGAAAGAGTACTGTTTATATTTGTTTGATCTTTCAGGATTAGTTCAATTTATCAGAGCAAATGAAACTATTTGCATTAGATATGTTTTTCTTCATTCACAGAGCACATGCAGTTCCAGTCAAAAGTCTAGACATGGCTACTCATAGGAGGTTTCTGTAATTTTAGCTTAATGCTTTATTGTAGAATAAATATAAAGACATCAAACTATAGAAGAGCAGTCATGTTAACCGCCACAAAAACAAAGATTGTTCACCGTCATGGTTTAGGGGAAGGATACAGAAAGCTATCTCAGAGATTTCAGCTTTCAGTCGCCACTGTGAGAAACGTGAGAAAATGGAAGACCACAGGTACAGTTCAAGTCAAGGCTCGAAGTGGCAGACCAAGGAAAATCTCGAATAAACAGAAGCGAAGGATGTTGAGAACAGTCAGAGTCAACCCACAGACCAGCACCAAAGACCTACAACATGATCTTGCTGCTGATGGAGTCACTGTGCATCGTTCAACTGTTCGGTGCACTTTACACAAGGAGATGCTGTATGGGAGAGTGATACAGAGGAAGCCTTTTCTCCGCCCACATCACAAACAGAGCCGCTTGAGGTATGCTAAAGCACATTTGGACAAGCCAGCTTCATTTTGGAATAAGGTGCTGTGGACTGATGAAACTAAAATAGAGTTATATGGGCATAACAAGGGCCGTTATGCATGGAGGAAAAAGAACACAGCACTCCAAGAAAAACACCTGCTACCTACAGTAAAATTTGGTGGTGGTTCCATCATGCTGTGGGCTGTGTGGCCAGTACAGGGACTGGGAATCTTGTTAAAGTTGAGGGACGCATGGATTCCAATCAATATCAGCAGATTCTGGAGACCAATGTCCAGGAGAATCCAGTGACATAAGCTCGATCGCAATACTGAAGAAGCTGCGACCGGGGCTGAACAACTCTGATTACTTCCAAGACAAACGACCCTAAACACTGCTCAAAATCTGCACCTAATGCTATTCATATGCAGAGGAACATAGTACAACGTTCGTTCTGGAATGGCCATCTCCAGTCCCCAGACCTGAATATGTATTGAAAATCTGTGGTGTCACTTAAAGAGAGCTGTTCCATAATAGCTCGGAAAACCATCAAACCTGAATGAACTAGAGATGTTTTTTTGTTTTTTTTTTCGTAGAAGAATGGTCCCTAAAATAAACTCTTCAGCCACAATCCAGACTCTCATTAGAAGCTATAGGAAGCGTTTAGAGGCTGTTATTTTCTGCGAAATGAGGAGGATCTACTAAAGAGGGTTTTTTTTTGGTGCCCCAAATTTATGCACCTGCCTAATTTTGTTTAGACAATTATTGCACACTTTCTGTAAATCATATAAACTTCATATTACTTCTCAAATATCACTGTGTTTGTCCCCTATATGATATATTTAACGGATTTTTTTTATCCAAACAATCAATGCTTTATAAAGGTAAATCAGGAAAATTAACAGGGCTGCCCAAACTGTTGCACCCCACTGTAATCTTGGACATTGTTCCAGTTGTTAAGCTTGGAGTGGGCAACATGACCAACAGACCAATATTGAATTTGTGCTTGAGATGTGCATGTGAAATGATGTCTGCTGGATGAGCAGAAGCACTGTAGATGAGCATGAACTCTTTATCCCACTGATTCTGGAAACAATTTAGGATTTTTGTTTTTAATTTAAAGATTAGATCTAATCAGCTCCACCTACTATATATTTTGTCATTCTAATTACAGACTGTGGTCTGATCTGATTTGCTGCATACTTTGTTAGTCTATTATTATCCTGTTCCTTATTGGTCAGGACCCCCAGAGGGCCACCACAGAACTTGCATTATGTAAGTGGCGGATCATTCTCAGCACTGCAGAGACACTGACGTGGTGGTGGTGATGTGCTAGTGTGTGTTGTGCTGGTGTGAGTGGATCAGAGACAGCAGTGCTGCTGGAGTGTTTAAACACTGTGTCCACTCTGTCCACTCTATCCTACCTGGTTGGCCTACCTTGTAGATGTACAGTCAGCGATGATAGCTCATCTGCTGCTGCACAGTGCAGTGTTGGTCATCCTCTAGCCCTTCATCAGTGATCACATGATGATAGTTTTTTTGGCTGGTGGATGAGTGTAGATACAAGGGGGTGTTCCTAATAAAGTGCTTGGTCTGTCTGGACTCATCAGTTGAAAATGATGTTGTAATGCAGTTTGCGCTTCCTTTATGTCTAGAGGATGCAGCTGTAAACTTAGATTTTAAGACTGGAAAGATTACTAATATGTCAGATGTCATACTTTGTATTTATATACTTTGCTGGGAGCTTTTGTAACATTATTTATTTATTGATTTATTTGTGTTAAATATCTTTCTATATTTGTATGCATATTTATGTGTTTGTGTGAATTTACCTGCATTCATTTATGTGTCTTATGTGTGTTTGTGTGTAGTGCTGATTGTGTGTGCACTCTTGGTGTGCTGGATGCCAAACCAGATACGGCGTCTGATGACTGCAGCGGTGCCCAAATCAGCCTGGACTATAAGCTATCTGACAGCATATGCAGTGTTGCAGCCTGTGGCAGATACCTTCTTCTACCTGAGCTCTGTGTTGAACCCGCTGCTATACAACTTGTCCTCACGCCAGTTTCGCGCAGCCTTCCTGCAGACGTTGCGCTGCCGTCTGTCCGTTCAGCACATCAACAGGAGGACACTGGAAAGCAGTAACGCCTCAAAGGCCTCCACCCGCTTACTGCGACCCCTGCTGCGTAGATCCCTACAACGTAACACACAAGAAAAGCGCAGGGACACTGACTCTCCAACGCCAAGTGGGCAGAGCAGTCTTGCAGTCCAAACCTTAACCACAACTCTACCTATTATATCAGAGACAGAAACGTGAAGGTCATGGTCAACAGTCAAAGCTCCAACACAACAAAGAAAACAAATCAAATGAACCTCACTGAATTATACTATCCCTTTCCTATTGAGGCAGTAGTGCAGACCCATACGCCCATAACGACTTTGTATCCTCTAAAAAACACAGTTTGTAAGTCAAACAACATTTCGGAGGGGTAAATCTCTCACATGACTTCCAGTAATGCAATTTATAAGTTTCCCCTTCCAGAATATTCTCACTAACCATTATGCAATCCTAAATCAGAAAAGGCTGGGACAGTATGGAAAATGCAAATAAAGAAAATAAAGAAAGCAGCATCTCTTACTTTTACTTTACTTTAATTTTATGGCAGACCAAAACATTTTCATGTTTATTTTGGTCAATTTCATTTCATTTGTTAATTTACAGCTATTCCTGCCTTTCAGCCTGCAACACATTCCAAATCATTGGGCCAGGGAGCAGTTTAGGGCTAGTAATGAGGTAAAAAAAAATAAATGTGATGTCAAACAGGTAATTTCAACAGGTGATTGACCTCCAGTATTTGGTTAAAAAAGGAGCATCCATGAAAGTAAGGAGTAAAGATGGGCAGAGGATCTTTGATTAGTGAAATGTTTAAAAACAATGTTCCCCAAATAAAGATTGAAAGGGATTTCTCCCTCTACAGTGCAGAATATCATTAAACAATGATAAAAGGAATCCGAAAGAATTTTAGTGCATAAAGGGCCCAAGCCCTCGCCAAACACCTGGGATCTCCAAACCCTCAGATGGCACTGCATCAAGAACCGTCATTCAATACGAGCAGATATGAACACATGATTAGATCACTCTGGTAAACCTTACATGCACAATTAAATGTGCTCTGTGCCAAAGACCAAAAGGACCATCCAGGCTGTTCAGACCATCCATCAAGTCCAAAACAACAACAAGTCCAAAACCCAGGGAGATTTTAGATTGACATACGCTGCCGTCAGAAAAGACGTCTTTTTCCAGGGACGCACACGCAAATTTCAACATGACAAAACCACTTGCTGCACACGTTACGTTGCCATGGCTGTGGAAAAACAGGGTACGGATACTGGACTGGCCTGCCTGCAGTCCTGCTGTCCCCAATAGGACATGTGTGCAGAATTTTAAAACAAATGTGACAATGATGATCCCAGACCATTACACACGTTAGGATGTGTTTGCAGGAGGAACAGGACTAAATACCACCTGAAACATATGAGCACTTGGTATCATCGGTGTCAAACCGTCTTTAATGTGTTGTGAGAAGCAGTGGAAACATTACAAAGTGGTAAATGCTTCACTATCCCAACTTATTTTGCACAGTGCAGGAATGGATGTATATTAAGGAAATGAAGTTGATCAGACAAACATGAAAAACCCTGGGTTCATACCGTCTGTAATGAAATAAAAGTAAATGTATTTTTACTATTTTCTACATGTTCTATACTGTCCCAGCCTTTTCTGATTTGGGGTTGTTCATTACTATACTGTACTCACCACTTTCACCTTCTGAGCTTGATGTACTTTTGGGCCATTCTAATGTGGGTTTTTATTCTTTTCCTATACCCCACTCTACAACATCCCACTCTTTTTTCTCTCATTAATAATGAATGCTAAATGGCCATTTCTGAAATACACAATACAAAACAACATCCAGTTTATTAGGAAACAGTTACCATGCAGTTATATGCACCAGCCATTTTATCAGATACAGCTACCATTTATTGCACTTTTGTACTCATATGCATTATTTAACCTTTGTACCAACGCACACCCCCACACCACTACAATGTCAGTGTCATGGCTCTGCTAAACATGGTCCTGCTAATATGCTCTGCTAATATCCGGTTTGCTGCGGTCCTATGGTGGGCCCTATTCATTAATAGGTGGAAAGAAGCTGGCCAGCTTTCACACCAATGTTTCAACATCTAGTGTAAAGCCTTCCAGTTAGAGTAGAGGCTGTTACTGGATCAGATAGGGGAAACATTTCCTACTAATGACCTTGATTTCAGAAGGAAGTGTCTACAAACTTTCATATACAAACTGTATAGCTAAAAGAGTGACCCATGCTGTATATTATAAAATTCAGCTGGGAAGGCTTTTGCTATGGTTGCTAATGGGTGGTCGTCCCATAAGATACCTTTCAGTATGAATCATAATTTAAAATTATTATTTTTTCCTAGCATAATGTTTTAACCATTTTATGTTACATGCTCATTTCACATTTCTTTTTTGTTCTCCCAATTAAAGCTTCAGTAAGTTACAGCTGTCTGTTTCAGCACATGTACTGTTGAAGTACCTTACGGTCTTGATCGACTGCTTAAATACAAAACAGTCAATTACCATTATTGATTACCATCACAGACCATTACAATGGGATCTACAAATAAAATGGCATTGAATGGTGTCAGTCGCTGAGTCTCAGGCTGTCGTTGTTATTTTATTGTAAATGTGTTTCGGGGGATTCTGCCACTGACCACAGCTTGTGGTCATATAATTACAATAAGACAGACATTGTATATTATTTATTAATAATAAATATGATATTAATATGACATAATTTGCATCTACAAATGATTATGTTGTAAACATGCTTTCCAACACACTTGGGATTAATTTAATGTTTTGTGGCTAAGATGTACAGTATTTTATTATGTAGTGGATATGATTTAAGAGGTAGGATCTGGAGAGAACTTGCACATGCAGGGCAAGTTTGTTGTTATAGTATATTAAAGTATATTGTGAATATACATTATGAATATACATGGATTTGTTTAGAGACGTAATGGTTGCAGTAGCAGTACATGGCTGTGCTCTTTATAATAAGCACCTGAATCTTTTTAAAATCCATGGATCTAATTTTCTCCCAAAACCAAAAGCTCTTTTTTTACCAGTGAGCTACATCTTTCAGAAATCCTAGAAGAGCAGAAAAACACACAATAATCATTTGTTTAATTTAACCTAACATTTCAGCAATAACAGTTCAGCAGTATAAAGTGCAATACCTTGTTTGAGGGACCCCCTGGTATTTGAGGGATCCCACGTTGGCTGGCTGGTTGTTAACTCGCCATAGAGGCGCTGATGCTCAACATTAATACAGTGTGTGCTTTTACAGTTCTTCTCCTGGAAATGCTCTGTTCTGATAATGTGCTCTGCCAGAGATTCATTTAGATCTTATACATCTCCTTTTCAGTTTGAGAAATGTGTTCACACAGCTCACATTTTCTATAGGTGAGGAAATAGGTGAGTTTTCAGATTTACAAATATGACGCACTATATTGTAAAGTATCTTGGGCATTGTTTCAGTTGTTAAGCTTGGGGTGGGCAACATGACCAACAGACCAACATTGAATTTGTGCTTGAGGGTCTTTCATGTATGTACACGTAAAACAATGTCTGCTGGATGAGCAGAAGCGCTGTAGACAAGCATAAACTCTTTTATCCCACTGATTCTGAAAAAAAAAATCTGAATTTTTCTGAAAATTTAAACAGCTGTAGACAAGCACACCATTCCCAAACAGACCAAACCGTCAGGAGTTAAAACGCTGTCGATGTCTCATAAGAGGGGACATTTGCGATCCGGCCAGCAAATATATCCAGAGGTATATATATAAATGTTGCTCATATTTAGATTTTGAAGATAACAGAAAAGTGAACTTTTAAAATAAAATAAAATGTTTACATTTCACTATTCTTTCATTTTATGTCAGATTATTTATAACATAGTGCTGATGAATGCTGGTTGGAGGGCCCCCTGTGAAATTTTGCCTGGGCCCCCAACAGACTCTGGAATTACCAGTGAATCTCGATACTTATAAGGTACTGTCATACCGCTCACCCCTACAATGACCTTCTGTATTTCTCACCTTGATGTAATATCTAAAATATCTTTGGTTTGAATTGATGAAATGCTACATCTGTGACCCAACGATCTGTGAAATTCAGTTGTTTCAAACATGTCCCCAGGGTCAAACTAGTGGGACTATTTGGTATGACGCAGTTAAGTGTAGCTGTCACATTATACCGAGAACATCCTGCTACACTGGTAACAAAGAAAAAGGTTCAAGGCAGAACTAGGCAGTCCATATCCTTCATTTTCTACTAGTTTACCTTTAAATAACCAGCTGGCCTTAGTGTCAAACAGGTCCACTTTAACCTCATGGTAGAGATGCAGGCGTTCTGGCACAGCAGCTGCCTATAGATCAGAGAGAACAGCAGAGGGCGCTCTGACCACTGAAATGATCCTGTACCACAGAGAGGTCCATTAGAAATAAAGTCCGAACAGTTGTTAAATATAAACATACATTAAACTGTCATTTACAGACACGAATGTATGGATGACTAATCTGTTATCAAGAAGGTAAATATTCATAAACAATCTGTCAACAAGCATTTACAGTGAGTCAAGTGTGGATTTAAAGTGACTGTCTGTATTCTTAAAAACAAAAGCGCTTAACCTCTTTAGCTCTTTAAATGTTACAGGCGTCGGAACGTAAGTGCTGTATCGTTTAGGGCTGAGCCGAAAGTGTGTTTGTGAATGAGAGGTGAATACCGTGTGGAGCAGACTGCTGCTGCTGCTGGGGGCTGTTTAAGAGGCAGAGAGAGAGACAGGAGGGAGGGGGAGGCTGGCCGCCCTGCAGCGTCTGTCTGCGGGAATAGGCGAAGTTACAGAGCACGGCTGGAGGAGTCGACGGGGGAAACGACTTATCCCTGGAAGTAACCGCGTTACAGCTAACTAAACACAAGGGCTTTAGATCTGAACTGGAGAACAGTGCCTCGTTTTCTTCTTTTCTTCTCGGTCATGTGTGTTTAGGAGTCTTATCTCGCCGTTAAAGGCCCTTTTTGGCTTGGACTCAGACGCAGAGCTATTCAGACCCATTTTACCCCCTCATGTCGGTCTTGTTCAGAAGGATTTTAGCCGACGGGCTCGTCGCCAGCGTTTGGATATTTGGCAGATAATCTCGTCGCGTTTTTGTATAACTACACTGACTGAGTGGCCGAGTCTTTACGAAGTGGCCGACCGTGAGTGAAGAAAAAAGGGAGCGAGGTAAGAAGCTGCCGAATGTTTGTGACTAGCTGACGGAGCTAGCCAGCGTAGCTAACTAGCACTAACTAACCGAAATGGACTGTCAGGACGCCCGCCGGAGGATTCAGCCGCACCGGGGGAACTACTGGTGGTCAAAGTAAAATTAGCAACCCCCGTCAGCTGTTTAGATCTAGCACTACCGAGTTAGCTACGAGAGAGACTGTTTGGTCTGGCAGGTTTATTTTTGTGACCCGTCGGGACGGCGGGGAGCTTTAGCCAAGTAACGTTAACGGCGAAAGCCAGCCTAATGAATTGTAAGGAAGTCACATAGCGAGCCTGCTAATCGCGCCGCAAACTCCTCAGTGCTAGCCAGCTGAGCTAAACTGGCCTGCTGGACAGCAGACGGATCGATTGAAGCTAACCGTTAACCCAGACACGGCTCTCGGGGCGAAGCTGTTCCTAAACGCTGGATAATAAAACCATGTACCGCCCGTTCACGTACATACTCGACAACTCAGCCGTTGGACTCTTCCCTCCGAGCGAATGAGCTCGGATACCCGCCTGGAAAGAAGAAAAGGAGGAATAATACAGCTGTGACTCGGAGCAGTGGTCCAACACTTCTGAGGGGAGCACGAACCATGAAGGGGATGGCGGTCTTGGGCCGGGTGTCTGTTCTGGCGTTGGGGCTTTGCGCGGTGCTGCTGCTGAGCCCCGTGGCTGGTAAGTGTTTCTTCTCTCTCTCCTTAACATAGAAAACGAGAGCTGGGTAATTTCAGTGGCGAGATGTGTCCAGAAGAAGCTCTCAGCTGCCTCCACGTCTTCCTCAGGTCAGCATTAGTGTTGTCAGGCCTGTGTTTTAGATCTGTGACTGGGTGCGTATTGTACTGGGTCTCCAGATTAATCAACCTGCAGCTATTAAAACAGGGAGTTATCTGGTTGGCAGCAAGAAATGCGTTTATGTCTCATGTCCTCGGCTGTATTAGGCCTGTGCTGTGTTTCTGGATGGTAAATTATAGTGCATATTGTCTCTCCATGATAATTAATGTACAGTGTTTCAGACAGGGCTTGTGGTTGGTGGAATAGGGCATGTTGTCACTGGTATTAGGCCTGTGTTGTTATCCTGTATGGTACACTTGCGTGTATGTTGTACTTTTTGGGTTTCCAGATTAATTGACAGAGTGCTGAAGGATGAAATTAGCTCTGTAAGATAAAAGGTAGGTGTAAATGCTCATGAGGCTTTAGGTTAATTTACATGCCATGTTTAAAACAGAGGTTTTATTTGGTTGGTGAAAATAAACGCATTTCCCTCTTAGTGTTCTGCCTGTATTCCAGTCCTGAAAGGGAAAGTAAGGGAGATATACATCCCCAGTAGAGTCATGTGCAATATGCCATACAGGGTTTCTCTCTAGTTTATGGAAGAGGGTTTAGCTGTTTGCTCGTCCTTTCTTTTTTTGAAGATTTAGACAGTGTTTGCTACCTGTTGCCTCGATTTGTGTTAGTAGCATTAGCGTTTAACATAAATAACATGCAGTCATCTGTTGAGTGATCTCATCTTAATACACAGAATTGATTAGAGGTAATCAGGCAGCTGTCAGAGAGAGATCCGCTGTCTGGAATGAGCGTAGAGTCGTTGGATGATGTTACTGTACACTGCTGATACAAAGCCATTTCCATTCTAATCTTTTAGGAGTGAAGCCTTAAGCTTTAACCTGAACATTAGATGCAGACTTTAAGTTGGAAAATTGGCCCCCGGGAGTCATGTGACAAGATTATGAGACTATGAGATTGTAATCTGACCTTGTGTGTGCTGCAGATTTGTTTTTGCTTTTTTTTTTATTGTGAATATATGCCGATGTAGCTCCTCCTTATGTCTGCGATCACCAGTGTTTTTAGTGATTTAGGTATTTGTTTATTTTGCTGTTTCATTTCCCAGTCAGACTGTCACCAGAGCAGAGAAGAATCCTAATGCAGGCTTGCTTGAGCCTTCAGCACTAGGCCATGTAATGTAGTTGGTGTTCAGCCTTGGCTTTGCTAAGATAACAGTCTCTCCCTCTCAAGTGGTTCAATAGAAACTTGGAAGACGATGAAGAAGGGCATCTTGATACTCAGCTAGACTAAATTCCATTAGATGAACAGGAGCCAGAGTTGCAAGACAGGCAATAATGCTTATGAAAATGTCTAAGGTAGACATTTTAACATGAACGGTCACTGATTTCTCGTCTGTGGCTTTGAAGTGTATCTCCAGACACAATGTTTTAGGGATTTTTGTTTTAGAAAAAGATCAAGGCATTAAATTTCAAATTTCTGAAACCAACCACCCGGGTTGCTTTTTTAAGATTTCAAAATACTAAGAAGAAGGGTGGACTGATTTGGGAAGAATATCTAATTGCCATTTTTCTGATCAGTGTTGCAACTCCAATTTAAATGTTTGTTTTTGGGAACTGAAGTCCAGGCCTGTTATTTGGTCAGTAAGACCTGAGTATCTCCTTCCTCAGTTAGCTGGTTGTGATGTCACAGCATGTAGTGGTTTGTCTGCCTTTGATTGGTCATCTACACGTACATTTACATTTACAGCATTTAGCTGACGCTCTTATCCAGAGCGACTTACGAGGGTAATCATATTAGAAGTACAAGCCAATGTAGGTGTTAGGAGTCTTGCCCAAGGACTCTTATTGGTGTAGCACAGCATAGTCACTCAACCCGGGATTCGAACCCCAGTCTCCCACGTGTGGTGGTGGCTACTTAGCGGGTAGTGGTCTAGAGTCAAGTAAAGGTTCCCCACATAAGACACGGTTCTGATAAAATAGCCTATAATTAAAATTGCAGTTTTTGTGTCAGTGTGAATATTGCACCTTTTTAAATTGCGGTTTTGATATGAAATCTGTTAACCTTTTAGCCATACTAAGAAATAATAAACAAGAAGACTTGAATGAAGAAGTGTGCACATAAAAATGCTTAGCACTATGTATATGTCTGTCTGTTTCTTACTTTCCTTTCTTAAAGTCTGTTTGTTTCTTGCTTCGAATGTATAGCTGATTCAGTAGGATGGTAAATGAAATTTCCTTATTCATTTATTTTCTAATCAGGTTATGAGAGTGAGCCGTGGTCATGATAATGGAGCTGAGTGGTCTTGATTAGGAAACAACACTTACACAGTCAGAAACTTGACTTCCATTTAGAGATGAATGGAGGTCTTTTTACTGGTAAACCGGTTCCTGGTTAAGTAGAGCTTGTTTTAAAAGTGCCAGTCACATTCTGCCACAATGTCGTACTTAATAGCTTAGCCGGTTGCCTCCTTTACTGCTTGTTGATGGCGCATTAGGAAACTCGCCACCGATGTGCCACTGCTGTGATTATTCTCTGTCACTTGGAGACCAGTGTCTGGAGATGGGGGTGGGGGGGTCTGAGACAGACAGAGGGGGATAAAGAGAGAGTCGGAGGCCTGCAGAGTGGGAAGTGTGTGAAACAGACAGTTTGTTATGCTTGGTGCAGATGAAAATGAAGATGGTGTGTATGTGTAAGTGAACTGTTACCGTTGACTGAGAGAGAGAGAGAGAGAGAGAGAGAGAGAGAGAGAGAATGTGCCATTACCTTGTCTGATTCTGTTGACTGAGCATGAAGCCATGGCTCCTGTTCGCACTCTGCTGAGCCCAGCAGCACCCATTACTCTCTCTGTGTTGAGTGTAGAGGGTGACACACATCAGAGCTGTGTGAGATGTTTAATTAAAATTCTTTGTCAGTGATATATATATATTTATTATTTTTTTTTTTTGTTTTAAAAGTTAGTTCCCTGGTTGTTTGTGTTTATTACTCTATTACTGAAAATCTTTTTGTGACATTTGAAGTAGTAATGGATGTTGCCATTGTTGGTCTTGCAAATATTTTTATTAAACAATTAAACACAAAAATAGCAAACCACCCGAAAGACATACAGAAAGACACAAACTTGCATAGTAAATTTACCTACACATGGTCCTGTTGCAAACATACTATGTTGTGAAATTATTAAGACTGTAAACAATCACTGTACGGATGTCTACATGTACACACAGAAAGTAAGCTCTGTTAAATTGTTTAACTCCCCACATTTGAGAGTTCACATGCACACAGTTAGGTTTCCATCAGGTGTTACGTTTTTAGTAGATCTAGAAATGTAGGTGTCGTACTTTGGTTCTATCCTCTCATGACTCCCACGGTGAAACCCGTCTTTTAGTTTAATCGGTATTGGCTAAGAATGCTTATTATACCCGTTACCTACTGAAGGATATTAGAATTAACCATTATAAAAAGGTAAGACCTTTAAGTCCACAATTCCATTTTGTTGCTGTTAGGCTTGTGCTGATTTAAGAACTTAATACCATGGTAATTACTAATGATATCATGGTACACATGGTAATAGTACGGTTGTTTTCCTTCAGGGGTTGCAAGACAATTTGCTGTGTAATACTACTGCTGACAGATTACATGCTTTAATGTACAGGATAACTGAAAGGTTCTGTTGTTCTTTTTAGCACAGTCTGTAATATTCTCAATAGTTGTAACCACAAACAAAAAATCTGCAGCTTTGGTTAGCCTAGCTGCTTGAAGTGGTACAGCAATGATGCGCAGATTGATTGATTGATTGATGACAGAGCTTAATGCTAACTAATTTCTGAAGAAATAATCTATTTTCTCAGATACTGGAGAAAACGTGAGGTTTTTTTTTTTTTCTCCCCGGAGTGAATTATTAACTGTTGTCATATCAGTCTAATGCTGATTTTGGATTTGAGATGTAAACATTAAGCCGAGGCTTTTGTTCTTTTAGCTTGCATCTGTGATGTTAATATGTAAAGATGATATGGTTTTAAAAAACAAAATCTGACCCGACACTCCTGACTTGTACGTTACTGTTTCAGGTTTAATAGGTTGACTCCCAGCAGCACATGGACACCATATAATTTTAGCTAACATCTTACATGGTGTTGATGCAGTTCATACAACCGCAAATCTAAAAAAAAAATATGGGACAGTATGAAGAATCTAAATAACAGAATAAAAAACACAGTGTTTCAGATGGTTGCGTTGAGTTTTATTTCATTGCAGACATTGGGAACCCAAGGTATCTTGTTTTGTCTGGTCAGCATCATTTTATTTGTTAATATGCATTCCTGCATTTCAGGCCAGCAACACATTCCAAAAAAAGGTGAGATGTGTAATGTTGCCATTCCCTCCCTCAACGTGAGGCAGCATATGTTGTTATAAGATGTAAATGTACTTTTCTGCATTAATGCTGCATCACAAAAGTGCACGGGCACAACCCCATACAATGACTGACTGACTTTTGGACTTGTTGCTGATAACAGTCTGGATGGCCTCTGAGCCTAGAGGAGTCAACGCTGCTTCTGGACATGGCATAAGCTTCTGTTTCACACAGTAAAGTTTGAAGTGGCATTTGTGAACGTACAACGTGTAGTGCTTGATAAAGGTTTAACTGTTGCTGAATGACAGTTCTTGATGCAGTGCCATCTGAAGGATTGGAAACCATGGGTGTTCAGATTCGGTTTGTGCCCGAGTCTTCCCGATTAATTTAATCATTACTGATCATATACCCAGCTGAGAAATATGCTAATCGCTTTCTAATCATTATTTGAGAAACATGATCAATAATCAGTCATTTTCTCACACATTTGTTGAAAGACTGGAGATCCTTTGTCCATCTTTGCTTCTCACAGATGCAGCCTTTCATGGAAACTGCATTTGTACCAAATTACGATAATAATCACCTGTCACATCTCTATTATTATTATTATTATTTTAAAAAAATTTTTTACCTCATTGCTGGGCCGTCCCAATTTTTTTTGGACTGTGTTGCAGACCTGAAATGCAAAAATGGATGTACATTAACGAATGAAATTGGGCTAATCATTTCTGCAGTTAAATAAAAGCCAAAGTAAATGTATTAAACACTGCACTTTATTATTTTTTTTAAACTCTTTTGTGTTTTCCATACTGTTCCAATTTTCCTTATTTGGGGTTGTGAAAAGAAACTAAGCTGCATCCAACAGCCCATTTTGAATTCACTCTCATTGTGCTTTCTTGGAAGCTAGCATAATTCCGTATATATCAGCCTATTCAGTCAGTTTAGTCCTGCCCATTTACTCTGAAGTTACAGTTGTCAAACATCAGGTGGTGGACCTCTGGTGCTCTAGTTAGCACACTGAGAATGAAAGGACACCACTAGCGTGATCGCTTTAGTATGAGCTGTTAAAGTGCTCAGGCCAGTAACTCACCAAGGCAGGTATACAAACATCAGATTTGCATGAGATCACAGTGTGAGCAGTGGAATCTCTGCTGAGACTGCAGCTTCCTTGACTAAAATCCAGTGACTTCATTCCCAGTGTCCACAGTGCATGCTGAATATTGCAGTGTACTTGTTATTAAATGCTGGCACATGTGTAGCAGCTGCCAACTGAAACAAGTTTATGGTTTGTTCTTTTCCACACATAGGATGTAAATAGTTAAATGGAAATTGCGCATGAGGAATTCCTGCCTTGGATTTTTCTCCTTCTTCGTAATTGTCATAATTGGCTTCGTAATTTTATCCTGGAAGAATTCTTATGATTTTCTTTGGAATTCCTCTGTCTCTCAGACTTGTTTGATGACAGAAAATATAATTAACTCAGCAGAGCATTAATGTGAATCGAAATTAGAGATCATTAAATTCACTTTTTTTTTCTTTTGGGTAAGAGACTGTGAATTTTAAAGAAACCACTCAGAGCTGCTGCTGTTTGTTGTTGTCTCCTGTGTTCTGCCCCAGCCCTGTCTCTGTGTTTGTGTTCAGACGGCCTGAAGGAATTTGCCAGTCTGTGGGGCAGGGCAGGAAGTGGAAGCTGAGCATTGGCTGCAGACTCTCACTGCGTCAAGTTATGCCATGTTTTTGATTTGTACTCCGATTGTGCAGAAGAATGTGCGGGTCGCCGGTTCACTGAACTCAAGGTCCTGCTCATTTTAAGCTCAGCGTGCCTGTGTAGTGGGGTGTTGAGAAGTCCACACATTTTGTGTCACTGTTGCTGGCATGTGTTGGGGTCTGCAGCCGCTGTGATGCTGGTGTGGGACGTTTGTGGTGTTGCTGTAGAGCATGTACACAGAATAAACACTTGTTGCGAGTGTTGAGACTTTCCAAAATTGCAGTTGCACTCTGTGATGTTACTTCATGCCTGCTTGGCTGCTCTGCTCAATAGATACTATAATCAGCAGTGTGTGTGTGTGTGTGTGTGTGTGTGTGTGTGTGTGTGTGTGTCTTTGTGCGGGATGGGGGTCTGCTGTGTACAGTGTAGTGCTCTGTAGCAGCAGGATTTAGACTAAACAATGTGTCTCTCCGTGGCTCCATGGGCAGGCGGGGGAGCTGGGGGGTGTCTGTGTGTGTATGTAAGAGGGGGAGGGGAGACGCATTCCCTTGTGGTGACGCCGAGTCCCCCCTCCCCAAACATGCGCACGCGCACACACACACACACACACACACACACTATTCCTGCAGCAGCTGAACAGATTGAATCCAAGACCCTCTTTTTTCATTTATCGAATGACAGACACCCCCCCAGCACACACACACACACACACACACACACACACACACACACACACACACTAATTGAAAAATGATTTCGCTGGGGGTTGTATTTAGCGTTGCCCCTCTTACAGTAATGCACTCTCTCGGTTCTTAAGGGTAACCCTCACTTCTCTCTCACACACTCTTTTTCCATTTTTTTGTTTGTATGTGCCGGCCTCTCTTTTTCTCACCCTATTTTATTTTCAGTCTTTTACTCCTTTTTTCTTTTTATAGGATTCTCTCATGCTGTTTTCTGCATTTTCTTCCTGTTTGCTGTTCTCTATTTGTTTCTGTCTGCTGCTCACTCTCTCTGCACTTTGTCTGATTATGTTTCTCTCCTTCTTTTGTCTATTCTATCTAGTTATATTTTCTCTGTCTGTCCATTTCTCAATTTTTCCTTTTTTGTCATTTTCTTTTACTCTCCCTTTTTTATTTTCCCCTCTCACCTTTTTCTTTCCCTCTTGTGTTTGCTTCTCCTTATTGCTCTTTTTCTCGTTCTGTCTTTATCTCAGTAGGATTCTCTTATACTCCCAATCTTTTGCTTTTTTCTATCTCTTTTTTCCTTTGTGCTTTTATCCTTTTTACCTGCGTTCTCCTACTTCTTCTCTTCTTCTTCTTCTTAATCACTCACATGTTGCTCACTATGAAATGGTATCTGTCTGGTTTTAGCTATTAGCCACAATAACGCCATTTCTCCTCTCCTCTTTTCCAGCTGCCCTGTCAGCTTTTGTGTTTCAGAGTCTCGGATCACTTTACGTTCACTGCTAAATAAAGAGAAAAAAAACCTGAAAATGCCGGTTTGATCCGTTGAGTTACTTTAAAAGCTTGTCGCTGGAAGCAGGAAGTGATTGTGCGTTCCGTAGACTGACATTTAAAATATATGATAAACTGATTTTGCTGTGCTCAAGGCTATGCTGCTATGTTTTCTCCTTTCCAGAGAGATGCAAAAAAAACGACCTTAACGCAGGCATTTGAGATTACTTTGATTAGCCTGTTTCCTAATCTGCGGAAGTAGACACTCCAGCCTCTCTGTCTCTGAGATATTGTGGGGGAAGTTGACATTTCAAAATAGCCGTCCTGGAGACCAGATATAGAGATTATGCTGCCTTTAGCCCCACAGTGGTGAGCTGGGCACATGGTCCTAAGCTGAAGTTGCATTAGGAAAGCTTGGCAGAGCCTCCTAGGCCCACACAGATCATGCAGGGGGAGGTGAGCCATTCTTCTGCCAGCAGCGCCTACATGTCTGGGTGGTACGAGGGAGACAAGTGCGGAGAGGAGAGCTGGAAGGGGGCGTATTTGTAAAAGGGTATTTCAAAACCCTGGCACTGCTCTCTGTGGTCAGAGGCTCAGCACCGAAGCTTTTCAAGCTGCTCTTTGGTCTGTTAGTTGCAGTCACACACCAGCCTGAATGACCAAAACCAGTGGAACAACTGACTAATCGCCAAACCTGTAGGCTTTCCTAAAATATCCTGGATCTTGTTTTACCGTTTTATTTGGCATGTGCTTCTTTTAATGAACACTGAGAGGTCTGTCTTAAAGAGTGTTGTGTACTATTGTGGGTTTAAGGTTGTTTGGGTGGGGGGTGGGGGCACGGGGGGTACACTGGTGAAAATTACTTCATGTGTTTGTGTGGTCATTCTACTACCGTAGTGTTAGCTCAGCTTCAAGGAACAGTAAATCTATTTTGACACACTTAATGTCATTGTTAACTCAGTTGACTCTGTTGTACACTCATTGACCTTCTACACAAAATGCTCTGCTAAAGAGTCAGATGGATTATCAGTTAGCCACAGCTGAAGCTCACTCAGAATATATTAAATACCTTTTTTTTACTGAACATCATGGATGTAAACCAAATTGTGAGTATTGTCATTATTGTGATTGTTTTTCATATGTGAAATGGCTACTTCAATAATAGGACTGCAGAACACACTTTCACTCGGGCATGGAATCCGAAGCTTCAGTAGAAGCATGCATACTGTTTATAGCCTATTGGTTTTCATTAACAGCATGTTTCATTAACAGCTCGTTTATTGTGCAGTGTTTGTAGTTATGCTATAAGAGCCACCATTGTATCTTCACTTTCTCCTGGGACATGAGAGGTGCTGGAGCCCATCCCCTCACTCTGTGAGGGCAAGGCAGGATATGCCCTGGAAAGGCTGCCATTCCATCGCAGGGCAGACAGATAGACAGACATTCACTCACACCTAGAGGGCAGTTTAGCATATCTACCTCACCTGACTGCATGTCTTTGCACTGTGGCAGGAAAGTGGAGCACCCAGAGGAAGCCCAAGCAGACACATGGAGAGCATGCAAACTATACACAGAAGGGTCGCTGGACGTCCAAGCCTGGAATCAAATCCAGGCCCTTCTTGCTGTGCCCACTGTGCCACGATACCTAGCAGTATCTCTTACCAGCTACACCTCAGTATGTGCCTAGCTTGCATTAAAAATGACAAGTAAAATCAACTTTGATGATGTTTGTAGCAGATGACTAATGCACAGTCATGAGGTACACATAATACTTAATAAAATGAAAGTACTGGATGTGAATTATTAGAAATGTCTAAACCTAACAAAACAGAATAGTTAGACTGGTTGCCAGTGACGTGTCAGGATTTTGGATAATAATATGATTACATTAAAAGGGTTGCTCTGGCTGTTTGCTTCAGGTGTGCATGTGTGACGTTTTCACATCATGTCATTTTAACGTTTGTTAGGTGGAAGTGGCCATGTCTGTGATTTGTTCCAGAATGGTTCAGTTTTAATTTTTCTCAGTTTATTTTTCTTGACCTCTGAATGTGTTTCTCAGCAGGCCTGAACTGTTCATGCATATTGTTTTGATTAAATTTTTTACATTGAAGTTGTCTCTGTAAAAACTTGACTTGTAGCCTTTTATCTCATGTACCTACAGTGATGGTCTCGCTTGTCTCCTATGCGTTTCTGTTTCATGGCCTCGCATATCAAGGCATTTTGATGTGTTAATTAGCAGGAGGGTTTGCTGTAGCGATGTTGGTTCGTATCTCTTTCAGACTGTTGGAAAGGGAGCCAGTCGCCTAGTTACAGTCCTGCCAGCCGTGCCTATTTTATTCATTGGAAGCTTCTGCGAGCAGGTTCCCATAGTGACAACAT
Organism: Prochilodus magdalenae; assembly: GCA_024036415.1. Taxonomy (NCBI): domain Eukaryota; kingdom Metazoa; phylum Chordata; class Actinopteri; order Characiformes; family Prochilodontidae; genus Prochilodus; species Prochilodus magdalenae. The sequence goes on along the minus strand of JAMWET010006916.1, from coordinate 233,986 downwards.
AGTAGCTGCAGTAGGGTGGAGCCGTTTTTCACAGGATGGAGGAGGAGGATGATGAGGATAATGATGAGTTTGTCTTTTTTTTTTTCTTTCTTTCCCTCTCTGTGAAAAACACTTTGTATGAAGAAATGTTTAGCCATTGGTTTGGGAAACCTTTGGTGCATGTTCAGCAAGTTTTTACAGTCCGATACACACTTACAAGCCTCTTGACCCTTTGCTGTGATAATCTCAGACTTCCTCCTCATTGGCTGTTGGTAAACAAGTCTGGAGATTGCTAATCTCAGCAGTGTAACTTGCTCTAATGGATGGAGTCGGAGACGGAGACGCCATCTGGCCCGGCCAAGCTTCAGTGCATATGGTTAATTTCAGTCAGAGTTCTGGCAGTAGTGTCAGAAAGTGCAGGAAGTCATTGAGACCATTTTCCCCGGCAGAGCTGGTCTGGTACTTCACAATCAATCTGAGATCAATTATATAGTTTCTGCTGTAATGGATTATGTAGGGATTCAGTGTAGCAGGATGGCCGTAGTTTATGAGAAGACGGCTTGGGGAAGTTATAAATGTTGTTCGGTTTGGTTGTAGTTCTCCTTGTTTTTGATTGAGCTTAGAAAAATGCATTGAGCCCTTAAATCCCTGGTTTATTACGTTCTAGGTTATTATTCAGTAATAGCACAGAAAACAGATGAGCTGCCAGAATTACTCGTTTAGGAAGGCGCATTAGAAGTCTGGACCTGCTGGGTCTTGGGGATTTAAAGAGTTTTAATTTTGTCCTTTTACTCAGAATAAAGAATGTGCTTGGGTCTGTACTGGAGTAATATGCTCCTGGGCAGCTCCTGAACTAAAGGAAAAACTTTTCCTAAGGCTTGTGTTTGGCTGAAATATGGTCTAGCTCCTCTGCTTTTAGCTTCTTCTACAAAGGTGACAGCTCGAGCTCAGCCTCCTCATGCAGAACGGTCTGCCGTTGACTGGACTTAAGCCCCTGCGCTTCACTGGTTTGTACCACCCTCCTCAGTTTCACACATTCACTACATTCTTCTATTCTCCTCCATTGTCCCCTATGCTCTGTGGAGTGAATTCATAAACTGTCCTATTTAACTCATTATGATAACATTTATTCCTATAAAGATAAAGTAAATCTAAATAAATCATGTTTGGTTAGTTACTTCGTAAGCAAACCTGATAAAAGCCTGGTCATTTATGGTAAACGAATGTGTCCATAAGCTCACAAGCAAAAGCTTCATGTACATTTCTTTTGTTTTTATTAAGTACTGTGGTGTTGGACTCAACAAGCTGTGTTTGGTTCAGGAATGATGTTAATTTAAATGATTTTCCTTTTAGTAGTTTTTGTTGTTTAATTAACTACGGAGTGATGGAGGGGAAAAAAATAAGTTGGTCTTTTTTTGTCGATTTCTTTTGTTAGGTTCAATAAAATTTTACATCAGACCAACGAAAGGGCCAATTAGAGTTAGCGAGATGTTTACAGTACCTACCTTGAATAAGTGAATTCTTTTCAGTAAGTATGCACAGTTATGAGTGTGTCTGATCTCTGCCAAGTTTCTTTTGTAAAAGTCGTTCTAGGCCAAAGTGTCTTATTAATTTCATTTGGTCATAAATGTTAGATTTTTTTTTTTCTTCCTCCAAGACAGCACAACTTTCACAACACTCACTCACTTTTAGGACATGCTGCTGAGAACGTTAGCCGCTAGTCTAATGAGAATAAAGCAGTTCTGACTAATGTTAATATCCGTTACATGTCTGAAAACTGCCTCAATAACTAAATCATCACTGCGTGCGTGTGTGTGCGTGTTTGTAAATAACTGTGTGTGTTGCTGTGCTTGTGTGTGTGTATGCGTGTTAGCTGTTAAACCTTAGTTTCCAAACATTAGCAGAAAAATGTAAGCTAGTTCAGACTGTGTATATCAGTGGTACTCTCTGTCCTCGTCCTGAAGGAGCTTCAGCAGCCCAGTTGGCTAACAGAAAAACGGTAGAGCCAGAGCTAGCCTGCTGTGTGCTACTTCGAGTTGAGTTTGCATTAAAGTCTTCAATAATTTGACAATTTTCTATTTTTGTTTATTTTTCTATTTATTTCAATTTAAACTGAACAAAAACATAACGTGTCTGCAGACTTTGAATGTTTGGGTAAAAGATAAAAACAATGTGGAAAAGGTAAACCAAAGGTTATTATTATCATCAAGGTCCATCGAGTCACAATATGAGATGAGATGGCCATGCAGTGCTACCCTGAGCATTTTGTTTGGTGCTGCAACTATGTAACAGTGCTCAGCAAATCAGAGTTTAGTATTTGTAGTTTTTGTAGAGAGATTTACCCTGTGGGCATTTGTCTTCAGTCTTCAGGTCCCATAAGTGCTTGTCCCCTGGGTCCCTACTGATTAAAATGCTGGTTAGGCATTTTCTGATCTGCCCTTTGACCCAGAACCCAACCATCTTTGTTTGTGCAGTGTACTCACGAGGCAGTACTTCATTAGAGAGCTCTCAGAAGAATAAAAATAAAATGTAGTTTGTGCTGCATCAATTACATATCATAAGCACTCAAATGTAGCTGTAATGGTATTATGATGTGTGGAAAACAGCATGTCTGCTGATGTATGTGCAAGTCCTTCCTCTCTGCGCTGTTTGACGTAAAGAATACATCTTTTTTTTTTTTTTTGGCCTGATTTTGGCTTTCCACTCACGCAGGCCTCCACAGCTAAGAGTGGCTTTTCCTGTTTGAGGTTTAACCAAGTCAGTTGCATCTCTAATGAAAGAAAAGACTTTTCCATAAACAGATTTAGTGCTGAGCATTAGGAGCCTTCCCATTTTAACCAGTGGCGTGTCTCCTTTTTTAATAATCTCTTTTTATTATGCGCTGTCACAGGTTTGAGTGTTATTTTCCGTGGCATGTCTCAGGACAGTAGCCTGTATCTCAGAAAAGATCATATTATTTTGGTTGGGTACAGCACAAACTGGTTAAATTTACTCCAGGTGAGGCGAGTACTCGTAGACAAGAAGGCTGACTAAAGAGGTCTAATGGTGACAGCAGGATCGGAGCGGTGTTGCAAGTGAAAGGGAGGAAAGACTCCCTTATGCCAGCTCAGCATGATTCATTCTGTTTTTCATCTCTCGGTATTACTATTAATTTTGATCACTGTAAAGTACTTTGCCACAACTGTTTTATTCGAGCGAATGTGTGCACGCACGCAGCGTAGCCTTCACTCACCATATTTCTTTACAGTGTCTGGAGTCTGTTTGCATGTCTTCAGGCCTGTGTGCTGTCTGTGTGGTTTGTTTCTTGTGTGTTGCGTGAGTGTTGTGCATTTTATTTACAATCTTTAGCGAGCTGGATGACGGTAAGAGACTGTAGTTCCTGTCTGCAATTGTTTTTCCCCCCTCCTTTCTGCCTTTTTTCCTTTTCTCCCCCTCTCCTTTTTGTCCTTTTTCATGTCCCAAATGGCGTCGACAGTGCTGAGGGGAGTCTCCAAATACTCATTAGTGCATTACTGAAGTCTGGAACCCTGCCAGCAAGTCCATGCAGCTTTCCTTGGGAACTTAAAGAGAGAGCAATGGGAACGTGAGGGGTGGGAGAAACGAGGGAAGGAGGTGCAGACTCGGAGAGAGGGAGGAGAGAGCCAAAAAAAAGAAAGCTTCTTTTCCCCTTCGTTGTGGAGCTTTGGAATGTTTTGCAGATCCATATACTCCTCAGTGACTGTCTGTGCAAAGCATGTTCTTTCTTTACGTGTGATCGAGAGCTCTGATATACATCCCATTTCCTGTGGATTGAGAGGATGACTGGGCAGCTGGTGTGTATGTGTGTGCATTGCTAGGGCAGTGTGTTTGCTGCTACAGCAAGGGCCCTGGCACGTAATCGGATTCAACAACGTCAATCAGGAGGAGAAGGGCAGCCGCTTGCCATGGAGCTCACATTTCAGTCCATAAAGCCAGAGGGTGGGCTCTTACTGTGCGGCCCAACAGAGAGAGTCCAATGCTCAGCAGCTCCCTCTCTCTTTTATTGCACCAAATTTATTTGGCTTTCATTTATATTATTGCTGCTGTTGTGAAAAATTCTTATTGTTTTGTTAAAAGCTAATAGTCCTTTTAAGCTCTGGGAATGGGAAGCAAAAAATCTAAGCCCCTCTAAGGACCCAAGCAGCTCAAACCCTTGACTTCTCCTGAAATCTTTTTCTTATGTATTTATTTATTCCTCTGAACACCTATAATTTACAGCCCTTTATTTAGAGAGGAATGTAGAGACTCGTCATCCCAGCAGTAATTTGTGATTAAAAGGCTTCCTGAGAGCTAACCACTTCCTCATAAATCAAGCAGTTGTCATTTTATTCGGAGACTGTCTAGGGCTCTGTATATCTTCCAACATTTTTTTTTTCAGTTCAAATGCCATTTATTGATCCTGATTCGTGAACAGCATTTTATTTGTTTATCTTTAGTATAAACTGGAAGTGCTGAGGCATAGACCAAATATGAGAGTGACTTACTGACTTCAGTGGATGGAAGGCTAATCTAGCAGCACCAGATTTTGAAACAAGCATGGTTATTGTTGAGTATTTGAGTGCTAAAATGGCATTAAATGTTTTGGCGCTCTGTGGCATTGAAGTAATTTGGGTGGTACTGTTAAAGGATTGAATTTCGATACCCAGCCCTTATCCTGTCTGGTTTCATTGTGACGTGATGTATTTTGTCACAGCTTACTAATTCACTCAGACTACCAGAAAACTGGCGGTTTAGAAGGAGTTTGCTGCCTTTGTCTTTGTCTGCTCTCTAACCGCTTTAATTTGCTCTTGAGCCGAGGTTCTCCATATGCAACCGTCTTCACATTTTTGTTAACAGGGGAAGTGGAATTTATAGCCCTGTAAATCCAATCTGTCCTCTTAGTTCAGTGCTGTTGGAAACGTGTTCTGCGTTGCTATTTCTGATGCTACTCCTGCATCAGAAGCAGATCAGGAGCTGGAACATTTTTAACATGTTCTAAGTGAGCGTTTTGTAGTAGCGGTTGAAAGTGGCTCTGAGGGGCTCTCAGAGTTCATATTCGTGGTGGAACTGTAAATGTTGCCTGTCAAGTAAGAGCGCTACTGACCTTTAGCTTTGCACCACGAGCGGTTGTTTTAATATACTGGCGAGTGGCCTTGAGACGCACTGATGAGCCATCAGTAAAACACAGGAAGTTATAGACAGGCTTGAGGACAACATAGATACCCTGGGGGTGAAACATTAGCAGGGGACTTTACGGAGAAGGCTTTTACCGTTAGTCTTCTTGTTTGCTTCTTGTAACCTAACAGAAACATTCCTGGCACAGCCATACAGACTGCGTGATATTAAAATTAAGTCCATGTGTCTGAGCATCTATATGGGACAAGAGGGCATATCTAGTGAGGGTGGGAGGTATAGTGGTATAAAAGTAAAAACGGTCTTATGAAACGGATTTTACCATAGAATTTGTACCACCCAAAAACAGTGAAATGAAAATTCATAAGGTCTTTCTGAGTATGTCAAAAATGTATTCTCCCTTGATCCCCGTTAGTGGGCTGCATTGTTTTTTGCACACTTTTATTGTTTGTGGTATTTTTGCATTTTAATTGACTGATCCCTGACTTTAATATTGTTATAGTACTGTTTATTACAGTATTTTAACTCGGCTTAATTTTTTTTTCTGTATTTTTTTTTTCTTAGTTTTTATATATTTGTTTAAATCCTTTTAATTTAAATCCTTATTTATTTATTATTGTATTTTCTCTATTTTTTTTGTCTTGATGAGGTACTTCATTTCACTTGTCATCTGTCTTTTTTTTTTTTTTTTTTTTTGGGTACCATTTTACAAAATCAAAAATGTGTAGATAATCAAAAATCATGATAAAATAAAATAAAAACATTGAACCACAAACAGCCAAGTAACTGAGGCAAATTAAACATAAATTTGGTCAGCTGAAATATCTCTTATAAACTCAGTCTTAGAGCATTTTGGACTAGATGCCGTAATTGCACTGATTTGTGTAGGTCTTTTATTATCCATTTGTATTAGACTTCCACATTAATCAGTTCACCCTGAGGATGAGTGAGGAGTTAAAAATAAACATGCTTTATGTCGTTTACAAAGTACAGTATTATAGTATTTACAGAGTAAGTACAAGAAAGCTTTTTAGTTTCCAACTAATGTTTAATGGTGCTTGACCTAGTCTCTATCACGTATTATTGTTTTATTTAATATAATTTTATTATTTATTTTGAATTACTTTTAATGTTACTTTTTTTTTTTCTTTTAGTATGTTATCCTTATCCTCAGAACAGTGGGGATCATAATGCGGTGTTGGCCTCAAGTTTGTCTGTTTATGTTGGTAAATAAAATACAAGCACATCTGCAGCTGTACCTCATAGCCTTGGTGATTGATGAATTGCAGAATAATAAATATTGAATTAGGCCTTTTCAGGAGTGAATGAGTTTGTGCCGGACCAGATCAGTGCGATTGTGCTCCACCTGATCAACTGGAGTAATGCTTACTTCATACTTACATTATCTGTGTTCCTCCTCTGATGCTTTTCTTCTCTCCTTTCTTGTTAGGAAACTAGGTCGTGTTACGGTCGATTCAAATCTACTTTCAGAAATTCAGTGCAATCAACTTTGGAATTAGCAAGAGCTTTTCACTAAATTCTCTGGAACAAAGTTTTTCATGTGGCAAACAGAGATATTTGGCAGTGTTTCAAATTTAGTCATTCGTAACCAGGCACCTTTGGAAGCGTTCTCGGTTTTCAGCTGAATAATTTAGAATTACACATGCAGTGGATTCGGTCGTAGGGTAGCTCATTGGAAACACACAGTAGTTCAGAGTACAAGGTCTGCCTTCTGCAAAAGAGCAAAATAGGCAGACGGAAGAGACGTATGGAGAGATGTAGGGTTGGTGTGCTGTCTCCAGATGGAAAAATACAGCCGACTGAGAGAGCAGGTGCTGTCCTCCATGTCTCCTGGAGTTATACTCCCCAGACCAGCTCTGTCCGTCCCTGGCAGACCTGATGGCCACACACGGAGCATTGGCTGCTCATAATGGAACATGGTACTACTGAGCGATTGACAGCTGCCGTGAGCAAGCTACAGTGGCAGATTGTAGACCCCTCGTCAAACACAAATTCACTTTAGGTCCAAAAAAAATTCATGATCACAGGCATGAAATTTGTAAGAAGCAGAAATTGTGAAATTGTCATGCCCAGGCATGTCCAATTTCTCAAATCATCTTTTTAATGAGGAACAGTGCCCACATGAGGCAGCAAGAAACTCAATTAACTTTCTTTTTTCCCCTTCTTCACTCAGGGTTCTTCGGAAGCTCATTGTCCCTCAGCAAGAGTAAAAATTATCATCAATTTTCCCCTCCCTGATATGTCGCTGATGAATATTCCTTATTAAGACCTTTTTTCCTCCTCCATGCAGCTTATTGTCTTATAGCCAGGCCTATTAGTCTCTCTCAGTGTGTAGACTGGGATGTTTGGATATTTGTAGATCTATTACATAGTAATAGTAGGTTGTTGTTCTTATTATGAGAAATATAAGCAGATTATTCGTAAATGTACATATTTGGCATTTAACAGTGCAGCTTCAGTAAGGAATTGGTGGTTCCGTGTGATGCTGTCATTTGTTAACTCCCGTCAGACGCTCATAATAGCGCTTAGAGGCATAGCCCAGATTGTATGAGCAGTTTATAGTTAGCGGAGGGGGAGCAGGCTAGTGGAATTGCAGGGCATGTCCAAGCCTGTGACGGCACCTTCCGATGAGTCAACAGGTGAGCTGAAGGAAGAAATACTTCCTGATACTCTCACTGATGTCACAGACATGCCGCAGACAGATAGCGTTAATCCTGTCTGCCTGTCTGATTCATCGGCTCTCATCAACCTCATTGGAGCAGTGCCAGTTGCAGAAGAGGGGAATAATGCTACAAAAGACAGTTCAAATCAATGCCTTGTAGGTTTAGCACCAATTAAATGTGCTCTTCTGTGAATAGATGACACGTTTGAGACCAGAAAGCCTCATTAAGAAATTGTGATTGAGGACGATAGGGACAGAACAGCAGCGTGTAGTGCTTGGTATCATGTAAATTATGACGATTCTGACAGTTCCTGGAAGTGGTTCCAAAGCCAGTAGTTTTATTAACGTGAAGTATAAGGTATTATATTTATTTAGGTAAATGACCAAATGCATTTTTGCTAGCTAGGTAAATCTATGAGTGTTTAGTCTGGTTGAAAACATTCTAAATGAGAAACGGGTCATAGTGTAAGTGTAGTTTTAGTGTACGTCTAGTTTTACCATAACGGTGGCCTGCCTGAAGGTGTCATTTTTCCAAACATATGCCAGCAATCTCAGTTTCATCCTTTAGTGTTTTTCATTCTCCATATAAAAAAAAAATCACACAACCTTGGGTATAAATGTATATGTTTTGAAATGACTGGTTTCTGATTCCTGAAAACTTCACCAATGTTAAACCATGGTGTTGTGATGGTGGCTCATCTCTCTGTCTCTGCTTCTGCTGTCTCAGTTCCTCTCCTGCCTTCAGTGATCTCAGGTTTCTGTGTATTTTCATGCCTGTAGCTATGGCCTTATGCTTGCATGCACCGAGGCTAACATGGTCCTTGTTTGTCTGTATGGGGCTGTGATTGATGCCCACTTCCACCTAGACACAGAGACCAAACAGGTGATGTCTGTTGCCTAGGTGACACACTGAATGATGGGATAGCTAAGCACGTCGGACACAGGCTTTTATTCCCTGCCCCCTGCTGCGCATAGAAGCAGAAACAGCAATTATGTAGCTCTCCGCTTCCAACAAAATATTTACTGATGTAATGTGTTCTAAACCTCCACATTCGATGTGACTTGATTCTATTCGGCACATATCGCCTAGGATGCTCCTGATTGCACTAGTGTGTGTTTGTGTGTGTTTGTTCAATTAGCCTTATTGGAATCTGATTACACATGTCCTCTTAGATAATCTGATTACTCATTTGTGTAGTGGGGCAAAAAAGAGTGAGATATCACATGTTGGTCCCTCGTTTATTACTGCTACTTCCCCTTTATTTGAACGGTTAATAGGTTTTTGGAAGTGTATCTCCTAAATGTGTTGCTGAGTGGGAACTCTTTATTCCTGTTATGAATGGATCCTGCCCTGTTTAGTTCTCTCTATCCTCAGCGTGCACCCAAACACCTCACAGGAGCCCCTCATATGCAAGTAACCTGATTTTTACAGAGCCTGGTGGTCTACAGGCCAAAAAAGCTTACAGACCCCCCAGTGATCAAGGGGAGCTGAGTGTCAGATCAGAGGGAGGGGTCCAGACAGGCCGAGCTGTTTCCCTCCATAAGCCTCTCACAACCCCAACTCCAACACGCATGCACACAGTCCAGCTGTCTGGCATTTAGCAAAGAGGATTGGGTCAAGGGTCATGATTATGTTTGTTGTGGAGAATGCTGTCTCTGTTTAGCAGGTCAGGGTGTACTATAATATAGAAATATGTAATTATTTTTCATATATAAATGTCTGTCTGTCTGTCGTTTTGGAGTTAGCAATTACTAGTACTTCCTGTGAAGCTAAATCTTGTGCCCAGGTCATTAACACTGTGTACGTTTTGCACACCTAGGCTCCAGTAGCACGGTTTGTTTTTCCATTCTCTCTCCGATGGTACAGGCCTGCCAGACACCGGCAGCCTGTTGGCAGGAATGCTTGCAGGATTTTGTAACATTTTGGGATGATTAATGACTGACTTGGGAACCTCTGTGTAAACATCCATGTGAGCTTCTCTCTACAAACGGCAGCAAAACCTACTATTTTATCTCCTTTGCTACCGCACAGTGGCCTGGGTCAGGAAACCTGAATGAACTGTACTTCAGATTTGGCCTTCAACTAAGAACAGGAGTTAGATTAGTTCCGGGGAAGCAGTTTTCTGGGGACGAACTTCGCTCACTGGGACATATGTTGGGTGGGAGTCTTTAGTAAGCAAGTGAGACAGCAAGGACCTGACTAGGATGCTGAGCATAGCCAGAGGAGAGATCTTTAGTTTTAGCTGTAGCTAGTAAATAACTTTATAACATTCTTTATATAGTAATTTGCTCAGACGTGATATAACACATTGAATTGAGTTGTATTGTATTGTATTATCATATCATGACTGGCATATTAGCTTGTGGATAGTGTGAACATGTTAATGTAAGACATATGTCCAGTGTATGTTTATTATTTTTGTTTTTTTGACATGCAACAGAAAAGGGCAGTGGGCTGGAGGTTAGGAAACAAGCCTTGTGACCTAAGGGGGTTGTTGGTTCGATTCCAAACCGACAGTAATGACTGAATAAGACACTTGAGCAAGGCACCTAACCCCCAACTGTGCCGTGGATAGGGCTGCCCCACCACTCCGGGCCAATCTGCTCACTCCACCCTGCATGTTCCCTAGTGGGTGTGCGTGTTTTTACTTCACGAATGGGTCAAATGCAGAAGTCAGTATACTCTGTGTATAGAAGCAAATGGCACAAAATGGCTCAAAATCTATGTATCCAGAAAATGATTGGCCTCACATGAATATTCACTATTAAAAAATGCAGACACCGCTGTCGTGAATTATTACACTTCTAGTAATTTCCTGAATGCTTTAGAATGTTTTGAAAACAAATCTAAATGAACAAAAACTGAAACTATGGTTAACACTATGTTAGGGTTTATTTGATGTGTTATTTAGAAGATGCACAACAGAACAGTTCAAGCAAAGCAGGCTTGGGTACATCTTAGGATAGGGTACCAGCTCTCCGGAAGCATAAGCTCATAAACTTTAATAACATAGACTTGTGTATCATCTAATACTGTTACACTGTAATATATTTGGAGAACATTGTAATATTGAATTTTATCAGTTCCCTGCAGCACCACCCGGGACTAACATTTTACTTCCTGGAAGGCAGGACTCTGGGAGGCCAGTTTCTGCTTACTTCTCAGGCATGGCAGCTCAAGTCCTACTGCTGCTCAAATGGCCCCAGCTCAGCCTGGCTGCCACACTGTTATGCTTACATAAGTGCCAGTAACCTTCTGTGAAAACATATGGTGGCCTGAGCTGTGCTGAACTATTTAACCAAAAATGAGCAATCGCTTTTCTATCTTTTGTTTATGTATTTTTCATTTGCCCTCAACCCAGCACTATAATGACCCCAGATTGATGTGGTCATTTATTCCCCGTCTATGTATGATGATTCATTAAATTAATAGTATGAAGATGAATGGGACACCATGCAGATATTGGTGGATATGTGCTGGTGCAGAGGTGGGTAAAGTTAAGGTCTAGAGGTCAGTGCTGCTCAGTGGGGAGTGATTTATGCTTGAGAAATAATCTCTGTGGTATTCCTGTTGAAGATCAAGGAGAATTCTTCTAGCCAGGCTTGTTGTCCTTTGTATAGGTTGGACCATTTGCTTGTGCCGGGATTAACTAGGACTTATTTACTAAGAAATCTCGATGTTTTCATGTAGCTATGACTCAGTTGTGGTGGTCATTTAAGTTTCGTTAGTGTTTCTCTCTTTTTTTTTTTTTTTTTTTGGTCCGTAGACTTGACTAAGTGAAAATGGTCAGGCTACTGTAAATGGAGATGTCCTCAGGTGAAAGGGCACAAATCTAAACCACAGAAGAAGTGTCTTGTTTCCTCAGGTACATTGCTTTGCTCCTGCTGCAAGCTCTTTGCGAGAGATCTGGCTGTGTAGCCACTTTTATGAACTGGCAGATGGCTATCAGTAGCATTGCTATTTGTGCAAAATGGCAGTCCTCTGTCTCTGTGGAATAATCTCTGGGCATTGCTGCTGAACAGCACTGATTTTAGGCTACAGTGTGGATGGGTTTTGAAAGCTTTACAAAGTACGCTGCATATTGGAGAACGCTATACTTTGTACTAGCTTGGAACACATTGTTCATCAACTCCCATCAGTTCAAAGTCAGTTTGGATTTAATTTCTTGGAAAATCAGTTTTAAATGTGTCTGTGAAGTCAGAATTTAAAAATGAAAAGTGGAGGAGTTTAAAAAAAAAAAAAAAAAGAACTAATGTACCATTTACCTAACTACCCTTATGCATTACATGATGATAAGGATAATAAAGGTAAACAAGCATGTATTGTTTAATTTCATAGATGGACAAACAATGGTTAAGTTGGGGGTAAAATACAGAATAAACTAAAGACATGAAGCAAAATATAAGCACATACAATATACGAAAAACAAGAATTTAGTAGCTGTAGGCTTAGTTTAATGTGGCTATAATTATTGGCCTCGTTATTTAATGAGGCTATAAGACTTGGAATATGTTACTTTGTCCAAGTTAAGACTTCAATAATGCATCAGTGTGCTAAACGAGTAGGGTGTAATAATGCACTGTGAAATTATGATATTGAGATGCAGAACTGTGACACTGAATATACACTCTTATGCCAGCTAATGAAGCTGCACTGTTTCAACGGCAACATTTGTAAACAATCAGCAGCAATCAACACCTCACTCCAGATCTCACTCCAGCAGAACATAGTTGGAACACTGAATCATGGACCCAGTCAACAGAAGTGAATTGTGGAGTGGGTGTGAGGGCATTTCCCTAGTTTGACCCTTCGAACTGTCTGTATTTCTGCCCTGAAGCCCAGCTGCTCATGTGCTGTATGCTGCTGTGAGCCTGTGACTGTGGCCCTTTCGTTTGTCCATTACTGGAGGATATCAAGTTTGAAGTATCATTTACCTGGTAAACATGCTGCTGATCCTGCAGTATCAGTAATATGGCGGACTGTGCTGGGCAGGGCTCACATGACAATCATGGATAAATGGTGGAGTACATAGTTAACAGAAAGAAGAAGTAAAGTGGAGAGCTCCAGTTTTCCTCCAGACTCGCGGCTGTATGAATAAAAATGAGAGGCTACAGTGGCAGAAGAGTTGGAACCACTAAATGTATATATGAGAGATATCAGTGCTTTTCAGTTCAGTCTGCAGGAACCCCCGGATGGTCCACATATGTGCACTGTCTCTCTCTGTAAGTTCGGTTGAAGTAAAATTATGGAAAGCAGTGTTCAGTTTTATCCAGCGAGGGCCGGTGTGGCTGCTGGTATTTATTCCGTATGGCCAGGAGCTCATTTGATTCTACTTAATTAATCAACTCTTTAGTCTTCAAAACAACTAAGCATGTGGTCACCTCCTTCTGTTGGAATGGAAACCTGTAGCCACACCGGCTCTTTGTGGATAAGATTGGGCACCCCGCATCCTAGGGGTCCTTGAGGACCTCAGAAATCACATGATTGTCATGTTCAAGTTCTTGTGATCTGAGCTGACATGATGAATGTAATGCAACTGAATTCCTCAATGTAATAAATGCATTCCAATAAGGCTTATGTTGTCCACATATCTCTGTTAAATGCAAAAGATTTGACGGGCCTATTCAATAACTTTAATAGAGCTGACTGTGTAGTGTATGTAATCGCCACTCTGGAGAATTGAGACATTTCTTTGTACCCTTAAAAAATCAGATCAACCCTGAAAATATGTGTACCAGTACTGTAGCAGATGGTTGTGGAGCTCCAGAATGATTCCCTTTCCTATATTTCCTCCAGTTCTCTCTTTGCCAGATCAGGGCTCTCTTCACAGAAGTGCTCCCTTCTGCCCTCAGCCCATGGAGAGACAGAGAGAGTGGCAGGAGATGGGGCTTGTGCCAGCAACCCCAGACAAGCTCCACTAAAGCAATGATCCACAGGCCCTCTGGCCTTTTGGCAAGCGCCGCCTCAGCTTTTGGCCTGAACCTGACACACAATAAATTAATCACGATTTGTACTCGGCTTAGGTTAAAGCGCTCTTTTATTCCCTTTCATACTTTGTAGGAAAGCACAGGGCTTTTTGTGCAAAAGCGATAGCAAATGACTCACACAGTGTGTAAGCGCAGTGTGGGCAGTTTCGCTGTGATTTTTCTCTGAAACGCAGAGGCAGAATGGAGGATGAGGAGGAGGGGAGGGGGAGTGTAGTCTAAGCTGAAGGTCCTCAGTAAGGCAGAGTTGAACGTTATCTCTGGAAAAACGCTGACGTGCCTCCGAGCGGCAGCAGAGCTAACCTTGTGCGGGAGCATAAACAGTAGCAGGGCAGTGCTGAACTGGTACAGCCTGCCTCCACTGTCCCAAAAACAATACGCACCCCTCCTTCTCCCCCGTAACTCTGACCTCAACTCATCCACTGCCCTTCTCACTCTCCTACGTTGTCTTCTCTATGCGTTGGTAAGAGCACTGGGAACCTCACAGGTGCGGGGAAGAAGTTAGCACCATCTAAACGAATGTTACTATTAATTTATTGCATTTTTTCATGGTTTTTCAGTTTTTATGATATAAAAAACACAGTTTAGAAACATACCATCTACAGGCAATGTACTCTATTGCGTACTTGTCTCTGCTTTGTTGGGTATTTAAATAAAGCATGGTTGGGAATAAGACAGAGAGGTGTGTTATCTTGTAATTTGTAATGTAAGTCTTTTGCTAAATGTACCTTGAATGGTAGAAATGTTGAAACACAAGCAGCTGATATCGAATCTTGTTACACAAAGTGTGGCCTGTTTATTTGTATTGCTATAATAAAATATTCTGGAATTTTTATTAGTATGAATGGTTCTTGGGAGGTCTAAGTGTTGCTGATGTTGTTAGCTATGTAGTACTGCAGTAATGATTTTGGGCCTTTTTAGGAAAAGGTGGAACTTTTGTAGGATCCTTTTTGGTTCTGGATTCCAGTTTTAATATAATGACTGTTTGAGCAGAGCTTTATGATACGACAGCAGAGGATCTTGAGCCTGATGTAGGAGAAAACTGTGTGGAGTGGATTCTGTAAGGTTATAATTTGTCTTATGTGCACTTGAGCTTTTTTACTTTCATTCTGTTTCTGTCTCCCCTTTCTTTTTTTCTTGCTCACTTGCTTTCATTTCTTCTTTCTTTTCACATTCCGTCTCTGTAATATTTTCTTTTATCTCTCTTTCTAAAAAAAAATCTCTCTCTCTCTCTCTCTCTCTCTCTCTCTCTCTCTCTCTCTCTCTCTCTCTCTCTCTCTTTCTTCCTTTTGCCCTCCTATATTATTTTTTCTGTCTCTCTTGCTCTCTTGTTTGTCACTCACTTTCCCTCTCTCTCTTTCCCTGCCCCCCCCCTTCTCTCCTGTTTCACTCAGCTGCTCAGAGCCTGTTTTCCTGGAGCCGTAGCAGAGGCACTGTGCTGTTTTTCTTTGCTCTGTGTGTGTGTTTGTGTGAGAGAGCAGGGTCTGTGCGTAGGCCGGCTTGTTCCTCTCCACCCCTCAGCTCCAGAGCAGGCAGACGGCTTTTCACCCAAATTACAGGAAACTGTCGCGTCTAATGACCTCCCTCTCTGCTTCCACAACAAAGACGCAGCCCAGAGCTCACCATCAACACATGCACGCAAATGTCGACACACCACTATACATTAGACATTTTTCACATATAGTTTTGGGTTTAGTATTAGCTCCAGACAGCCGGATCTAGATTATGTGGATCCTGGTCTTCAGAATAGCATAAATAATCCTTAAAAGTTTAATTCATTATTTTATAAAGGACAAATCATACAACCACAGTGAATAAACTGTACAGTTCCATAAACTTTGTACATTTATGATGCACTTTTGTTTGTTTAATTTACACAAATAATAACATAAAAGGAAAAACCTCAGTAATACAGAATAACATCGAATTTTTTGGCCTTTACAAAAACATTTTCCCTGTGGTACCTGTTGATTTATTGAGCAATCAGGAGCTCAAACAGAACACATGACGGATACATGACAGTCGTTGTGCAGAATTACAATCAAACATAGTACAGCTATACAACAAGGAGATGTGTGTATGTAGTTTAAGTGGTTTTATAATTCTCTCAGCATTGTGCAAAACTATTGAGTCCCCAGACGGCTGCCCCATCCTAGCTTGTTTCTCTCCCTTGTAATGAACTGCCATGGCACATGCTCTTTTGCTCTTACTCAACTCACTGGGCACATCTATTCACCATTAACATTCATGCTAGGCTCTCTCATGAGGTCTGCTTTAGCCTGTGACCACTTTTAGCTTGAAGTATTTGTGCACAGCTTTTTAAGTTCGGTGGTGGCAGTAAAGAGAGCTCATGTGGATAACAGGGAGCCCTGTATGGGGCAGCCACCACCATCCAGAGGACATGTTCATTTGGCTATGACTTTTTGAGTATGCGTGTTATGAACAGGCAAAGGCCTCCCTTGGGGCCATGCAGCAACTAATCTCTTTATCTTTCTGTCTGTCTTCCCCTGTCTATATATCTCATCATTTATCTGTTTGTCTTTCTGTCTGTATTTACACAGTACTATGTCAGAGTGCCCATTAATGACAAGTTATTGATTTTTGAGCCAGGAAAAAAAGCAAGCCTTCAGGAAGCCTCAGGATTTCCAGTATTTAGCATGTGCCTACTGTGTCTGCATTCATTTGAAAGGAATTGCTTTCAGTTGTTTGAAAAAAATCTTCAGGGACTTTTTTTCCATACCTCTAATGTCCTTAGAAGTTGGCTGCACCTTTTGCAGTCTCTGAGGTCTGGACCCTGGCATGGTCAGTTCACTCTGATGTGGTCAGAAAATAAGCCAGCACTTTTTACGTTTCATTTTCTCAGTAAGGGCTGCATGGCAGCTGCTCATCCTTTCAGTTCTGAGGTGTTTTTCAGTTTTGAAGCAAGAGTGGAGCTGGATGTTGATGATTTTGGTCATGTGTTCTACTTGGTCTTGTATGATTGTTAGAAGTTACATTTTCTGTACCTTTTTTAGGGCTTGTTTCCTGGTTGGGGTTTAAGCTTAGTACTGGGCAACTCGCCATTACAAATGGCGATTCTCCTTTGAAAGGAAACAGCAACAGATAACACGTAATGTAGTTTGTCAGGAAATACAGTATAGCATTCATTTGCCTTCCGCCAGCAACATGGATCATGAAAAAAGTGCATGCAAGGTGGCTTTGAATACATTTTGCATAGATGCACATTTATGGATTATTTGTGCATATAATTGAAAAAAGGGGGGTTCAGGGGTTCCCACACCTATCCTACTCATGGTCTGAATGCCGGCAGTACAGTTGCACAGCTCCAAGGCTTCTCAGGCTGATAAACGATTGCCATTGCGCTAACTTGCAGACCCAGCCTGCTTATTTGCATGACAGGGAGAGAAGAAGGGTGGCAGGGAGAAGAAGAGAAGCAGAGAAAGAGGGTAAAAAAAAGCCAGCAGCAGGATTAATTTGCTGGGTACAGTTCGGGTGAGAGCAGGCCAGCTGCTGCAGAGATTGCTATCGGCAGCGAGACAGCCATCCCCAGCCTCGATGTCTGTCTGTGTATATGGAAATAAGGGAAGCCCTTTTCACTGTGCCTTTATCACCCAGCACATTTTTGAGGACATTAAATACATGACTGCATTTGAAAACCCCCTTTTTTCCATTTCTCTGGAAACAAGTCTTGTTGAGAGCCTGTGTATACTAATGCACACTTTTGCTTTAAGACAGTGTATTGAACCATTTCACTGAAATTTTAAATATGATCATTGCTTATTCTGTGACCCCAGCTCCTGTTGTCATAGTGCTCTCAGAAAGTAGTAGTGGAGGTGTGTGTGTGCACGCGCGAGTGTGTGTGTGTGAGTGCGCGTGCGAATGCGCGCGTGTGTGTGCTGTGCGTGAGTGCGCGTCTGCATGTGTGCGTGCACGCATACACCGCTTATGTTAAAGACCAGCAGGTGCATGGAAGGCCCCAGGTGTTCTGTTGTTTGGCTACCAGTGAATGTGTTCGGACCACCTACAGACTCTGCCCCTGATTTTGCATCTGATTAATTAAGATTTAATACTGTCGATCTGGACTGGTCTCTAGTGAACTCCTGCTTTAGTCAGATTATCCTCCAAATAATGAACCACCGATGCTGCCTCTAACCAGCCTTCCTATTAACAGGAGAATGATTTCAGTTTTAGTGTTTGTAAAGCCATAGTGTGTTAACACTGCTTTCCTCTATAGGGTGCTCACGATATATTTTTTTTTCTATAGCATTCTCATCTCTCTGTCTTTCTTCTTTCAGCTGCTCAGAGTGAGGAGAGAGAGTGTGCATTTAATGACCAGCACCAGCAGTTTGACGAGCAGAGTGTGGCTGGTGATTGGCATGTGACACGAGAGAACAACACAATCCTGTGCAGCAAAAGCAGCCGGTGCTATGGCCTCTGGGAGAAAACCCATGACGGCGACATCCGCCTGGTCAAACAAGGTCAGCATATACATGTGCACTCTAAGCTTTTATTCAGGAACTGGCAGCATTAGCCGTGTGTGCTCATAAATACACAGAGCCTTCCTAACTATCCTCGTTTCCGTGTTTGATTGCAGGATGCTGGACTTACATTGGAGACCAACAGGATTGCCATGACGACCGTTGCGTGGTGACCACCACACCGTCACAGATCCAGAATGGCACCTACCGATTCTGCTGCTGCAGTACAAACATGTGCAATGTCAACTTCACAGAGAACTGGGTTCCTAGCCCTACTAGCGCCACCATACGTGAGTCATTACAGTTACTATAAACTTGTACCATCTCTCATATATGCTTGGTCGATCTTACAGAATCTTAGTTGATAGTCTTACTGCCAGTTATTCCTTTACAGTTCATACTTATTCTGTTTCTCCTTCTGGAAGCACAAGGTGGTAATTTACTGTGTGATCACATAGAAGCTACGCATCAGTGGATGTTCTGAACAGTAGAATGTTAATTCAGACCTCTTGCCAGAGCACAAGATTAGTGGTGAAATACTGGCTGGTTTAAGATCAAACTCCAAAAATCCCCTCATAAAGAAAAACATGCAACGCACACAGACTCCTATTGTGCCTAGGAATCTGTATTATAATGGTATTACATGACTAAGGTGGATTGTATGTCTCCTTCAGCACACAGCGCCAGAGACCAGAAATATGTTTGCTGGTTCTAACTAACTTATTGTTTTGATGGTGGTTGTTATAGATCAGGCAGCGACAACTGCAAAGTCAACAAGGGACTAGAGTAGTCCCTCTAGCATCTTTAGTAGCCGTTGTTCATCTTGCAGCATTTGGTTTTTGGGCATGTAAACAGTCAAATGGTCATAATAGTTTGACAGCTCATGTAGTTTTAATCATCATTTTGAATACCAAGGAATCTGGATTGTGTCTAAGTGTATATATTGCTTCCTCTGCTTTCTCATTTAGAGTTCTGAAGTTATCCACAGAGTTTAGATTACCATATGGTGTTAAGAACACAGCACAGTGGTTGCTTTTGTTGTTAAATAGTAGGTTTGCTTTTAGCCAAAATGGGGGGCTATATTGTACCAGGAAGGTTTGTTGATTTTTAATAGAACCCATTGTGGTGCTATATAAAATAAATTTTAGTAGGTTCTTTAGACAACCATATCCAACACGTTCTCTACCAAGACTGTGTAAGAATCTGTCAATATGACACACATCATATTACAAGGGTTACAGTTCAGTGCACTGCAATATATTGTTACTGTAAGCAATGTAATATAATAAATCACACCTTAGTTAAAATAAACCTCACCCCAATTGCAAAGGTTTGCTAATGCTAACATTAGTGTGCCCTTGCACTACTTGTTTGCATTGCTGTGAAAGCGATGGCTGAAGATGTATTACCACACTGCTATCCAGCAGTCAGGGGAACCACTGTCTCCAACAAATGTTTGCATGTTTTTAGGAGTCTGTAAAGTATCTCAAAACACATTACGATACTCAACGGTATCTGTATTTTCTCACTCCCTTACTCTCCATCACTGAGAAAATGGTTCTGTTCTCTTTGAAGAGACACTTACTGAAGAATGAATGTTAGAATAACATTGTCCATAAATCCGGATGTCCCCTATTATACTTCTATCTTGGTTACTAATCTAGCTGCCCCTTATAGAACAGGTGGGCTCAGCTCTACAGTACTGGCTGAGAAGTTTCTCCATAGATGAAATAGTGCTGTGCTCTGCAGCTGTCTGCTCAGCCCCATTCAGTTTTCTCTCGTTCTCGGTCCTGGATCTGTGTGCTGCCTCGCCTCAGGAAATAAAACCCCTGGCTTCCGTCTTTTTCTCCACTCCCTCCTATCTCTATACAATCTATCATATTTC
This sequence comes from Prochilodus magdalenae, assembly GCA_024036415.1. Taxonomy (NCBI): domain Eukaryota; kingdom Metazoa; phylum Chordata; class Actinopteri; order Characiformes; family Prochilodontidae; genus Prochilodus; species Prochilodus magdalenae. The sequence continues at coordinate 213,846 of JAMWET010006916.1, read as the reverse complement.
TCTCTCTCTCTCTTGGTCTCACTCTCGCTCGCTCTCTGGCTCTCTCTTTCTCTTTCTCTACATGTGCTCGTTTCTCTCTTTCTTTTACTCGTCCTCTCTCTCCCTCGCTTGCTTTTCTCTTTTTGTCTTTCGGCTTTCAGAGCGGCTCTATAGAAGCAGTGGTCCTGGTGAAGGAATGGGATTGAGTCATGGCCCAAATGCAGCTGAACAATGCAATGAAGAAAAAAAATCAATGGTTGTCAGATTCTGTAGCTGTGAGTTATTCGTTTGCAGTTCTCTTTGGTTTGCGCAGCGGTTGAGAAGTTTGTTGACTTTTTGTTCATTTCTTTCTACACAGCTTAAACAACAGCACCCCTCTTTTTAATTTAATGACATAATGCTTTTGTCTTTGTATTGATGTATGGGATAATGATGAAGAATGTTTGAGCTGAAGCAGGGATTCAGTGTGCATGTCGATATTTTTCAGCCTTTTGTTGATCTTGTTGTGTGTATGTTTTTTCTTTTTTGATCGAACCACCCATATTAAATGTAGTAAGACTTTACAAGGTCAGCTAAAAAGCATTTAAACATATTTAGAAATAATCAAGAGGGGTTTTTCACTAAACGAACCCAGTGCTGAATATATAGTAACATGTCTATAGTAAAAGGATTTTGTTTGACAGTGAAAGAGGAAATTTTTCTGTTTTTCTTCGGTTTTAAGGAAGTGTTTACCCTCTACAGTTTGCTGCCTCTGTTTTGGCCTTGTAACAGGCTTAGGGGCCTACGGAAGGTGAGCTGGGATAGAGGACGGCAGATTAATTAAGGGGCGAGGGGGGACTTTTGTCCAGTGGCCATACTTGTTAAAGGTGTTGCCAGGCAAAATACAGCGGCCATGTGTGTTCACTTTATCTCCAAAAGCTCTCTTGCCAATTGGCCCGCTACTATCACGTAGATCTGTTGTCGTGGAAGTGTTTTGTTACTCTAACACCACGGTCTAGAGGGTATGCATTGACGTCACTTTCCCGCCAGAAAATACCCCCTCATCGGCAAAACATTCTACAACAAGGATATGTTTATTAGGAAAGTGGGCTAAACTAAGAGTGAAACAAGCAGTTACCTACTTAAACTTTGTTTTGTGGTCATCGTGATCTTTAGTCTACAAAACTGTCTAAACGTGCTATGTAAACATGCCCTTCATAACTGGTGGGTAGAACAAAGGCTTGAAGCTCATCATGGGTGTTTTTATAAATGCTGACAAATCTATACAGTTTGACAGAAATTTTAAAAAAATGATAGATAATAATTACACTGATTAGCAGTCAATACACAGGGCTCTAGAGTGCGACCAATTTGGTCGCACATGCGACCTAATTTGTCAATTGTGCGACCAAAAAAAATCTGAGGTCGCACCAGTGCGACCAGCCGTTCGATGGGGAAAAAAGAAAAACCCTTCGCGACTCTGAAAGTCTCTCTGTGGTTAAAAACAGACACACATGAGGCCCATTTCGTGGTCTAAACCAATCAAAGATAGCGAAGGGTGGGACCCCCTCTTGATTGGCCGTGGTCCTGATATTCCTGTACGTGTGTACGTTTGAAAGTGCGTGTGCTGCAGTCAGACAGGGGTGCGTTTCCCAAAACCATCGTTGCTAACTACGTTAGCAACTTACATAGTTGGAACGACGCAGCTGCGACGCAGGTGTTTCCCAAAACCATGGTTCAAACTATGGAGGTAACCACGCTGGTAACTTACATAGTCCGAACCATCGTTAAGCGACACAGGTGTTTTGTAGTTCCACCCGAACGTTCGCCAAAACACGTACTGTCGTTAAGTTGAGTAGTTGGAACTACAGCTGTAGACCTGTGGTTAGAAGCTTAGTTCCTGGTGACCACGTCATCGATGACGCAGGACGCCAGGTAACGTGTCAGTAAGCTGAACATTTACATGAAACTCCGGGTGCGAACATTTATACTGTCAAAGGCTGTCAAAATTGCTGTTTATGCCACCAGTATATAATGCAATGCAAATAAAGCGGAGAAACGGATCACATCGCTATCGCATTATCAGATTAGCCCACTGCGCCAATGAGGCACAGCGATGTATCTAAGTAATTGCAGCATCAGAGCCTACAAATGCATCGGTGTGGCTAAAAGCTCTTCCATTTGTTCCTTCTAAAAGAAGCTTTACATATTATTACCATGTTTATAATGATAATGATGCGCATTAATATATTGTTAATACTTATATTTATTATTATTATTATATTTTTTTATTAGCATTTGATTGTTGATTCTATTAATATTATTGTTGGATTTTTATCATATGAATAAACATGGGTTGCCAAAATAATGTGTTCATTACGTGATTTCGGTCAAAACTATCATTTTCTGGTTTAATCTTGCCGGTTCGTGAGTTTTAACACAGTTTCCTGCTGTGAAAGTCCGACCGAGCACATCTGGAAACATGGTGGTTCGAACTATGGTGGTTCAAACCAACATGGTTCAAACTACTGTGGTACTAACAAAGTACGACGCTTTCGGGAAACGATGTTTAGTTTAACGATGCATCGGACCATGTTAGTTCAGTGCTAATCTCCGTTGTTGTACGTGAAACGCACCCCAGAGCGGTGAGTAGCCTAGGCCCGTCAGATAAACAGAGCGGGTGTAGCTGCATAACCTGGGAGGCTGATGGCTCCGTGTCAGAGCGTTGGTTATGTCAAGCCCTGGTCCGGAGACGTCATCAGATAACTAGCCACATACGATCGACTCCGAGTCCCAGCCTGCACTGACTGTAAGGAGTGTGGGAAGACCATGGCCGGCAGTAGTGCGTTTGTGACTGGTTTTAATACGTTTCGAATTGAAGCGCTGTAAAAGCACAACGCGTCTATAAAACACAGTACATGCCCGACAAATGCACTGCCCAAGTGTTACCTTTACTGTAGAATTGTGCTTCAAATAAAGCACTTTATGTCGACCACATTGTTAGTTAATCATTTACAAGTCAATATTGCCTATATGGACAGCGATTTAAAAAAAGAAAAGAAAAAGTGAACATGTAAAACTGCTGAATGTGATGCAGTTGAAAATTTGGGTGCACCTAACTTTGGTGCTGGTGCACCTAAGAAAAAACGTTAGGCGCACCAGTGCAACCAGTTCAAAAAGTTAGTCTAGAGCCCTGATACAGTATATACTTTATCCAGCATACCGGACCTGCCTGGTACACCTAACATTGTCACTCAGTTAGTATTTTGGCACAGCTTTTTAAACTGTAGACTAGGCTTGTCACTTACGACAGTACGACAGTTATTTCACACTTATATTTGGGAAGTTTTTTGTCAGTGAGGTTAACCCAAGTGCATGTAAATAAAATAAAGCTGAAAATTCATTTATTAGGGCAAATTGTTTGTTTGAGTTCAAGCTGTGTCTGTCGTCAGTTAGAAGCTACAAAGTATTGACAGCTGATCAGCCAGTTTGGACACGTGTAGGACACAAAAAAAAATCTTTTGGTGTTTTTTTTATTTGGCAATTAGTAGCTAAATTGTTGTGATAGTGACAGACCTTCTCTGGACACGTGGAAACAGTTTAGAAACTTGTTTTTCTAGTTTGTGCAGTGCAATGAGTGGTGCCTTATTCATGTTTTATGTATTTATTTTCGTAACATACTATTATGACATGTCCTACGCCTTGTACGACTTGACCAGTGCACAGTACTTGATGGTTTCAGCATCCCACAATATATCTGTGTTCAGAGTCTAGAGTTGCTTGAGCTTCTCAGAGACCCTGGTGCTGAATCGTGCCCCATGTCTCCTACACACTCTCATAGTGGATGCTCTTCTCGCCTGCACAGGGCCTGAATACCTGATAAGCTGTCCAATTAGAGCTTGTCGCTGTAAGCTGTAACACATTGTATAACCCATTAACTCAGTGATATCACGGGACTGCCTGTGTATTTGTAAGAGAGAGACAAAGAAGAACCATTTTTACGTATTTATACACGTGCAGGTAATTTTAGGCTGTTCGTTCTTTTAGTGAATGAAACCGTTTGTAAAGCTGTGCTTGGCCCTCACTTGCTTAGCGTAGCGCTACATTTCCATAGCCTGAGAGTAGAACTGTGACTCATTTGTTTTTGTTTTTTTGCTTCAATTTGCAGCAGATTTATCGTGCTGACGTGTTAAAGGAACCGCTCCCATGAACAGCACAAGCAAAAGGAAGCGCTCAGCAAACGCAATGTGATGGTTAGCAAAATGATAATAAGAGGCAGCCACAGCAGGACTTCCTCAACTGTGGCAGGGAGAGGTGCTAAGTGGCTCTCATTGAGGTGGGGTGGCGGGTGGCACGCTTAAGCAGGTTTCCCCCAAAGGTCAGGCAGTAATTCAACTATGGAGCACAGTGGTCCGTGAACTGTTCAGTAGTTACATTGTGCTCCTTCTTAGCAGATGTCACATAGCCTTAAAGTAAAAGGTCAGAAGTAGAACGGGGGTGGCGAGGTGGGAAGGGGTTACAGTGGTTAACCTGAGACAAACACAGTAATGATATTCATTAGGACTTTAATAATTATAGTTTTCACGTTTGCTTTCAAAATGTGCAAAGGTCAAACAGGAGGCAAATAATGTGTGAAAAATCATGTTTAGGTCAGCTATGCAGTTGTTTTAGTTCATCTGTTGACCTTTTGTATAAACTGTGTTTGGTGTGTAAAAGCATTTAGCAAACACTTACCATACACGGTGTACACAGTTTATACTGTAGCCATATTATTCGGTTATTAATCCTATGATTGATTATTCAGTAACTAGAATAAATTATTCAATAACTATAATGAGAATAATATGCAAATTATGTACTTAAGAGAGCGAGAAATTAAAATGTAGGCCAGCATGAAAGCCCTTGCAGTTTAGAGGATTAACTAGTATAATTTTGAGTTTGCATGTTCACACTCTAGTCCCGGCTGTCTGTGCTGGAATGGGGTCGAGGTGACTGCCAGCTGTTGTAGAATTAGGAGAGGCAGTTTGAAGGTACCAGCTCTGATTAAAGATGCTCCAGATCAAAACTCTCTTAATCTGTCCTCAACCCTACTACACAGCTGTTGGGTTTTTGTGTATGTGTTTATTTATTTATTTATTTATTTATTTATTTTCTTACTCCTAATCACCTCCCTCCACCCTTTCAGTTTAATTTATGTTCAATTATATCTTTATCATTATACTAGCATTATGCTTATACATGCTCTATATGTAGACACCCCTTGTAATTAGTGTATTTAGCTATTTCAGCCACACCCTTCACACATGCATGAAATCAAGCGTACAGTTAATACTACAGTTATAGACATACAACTACAGCTCAGGTATGAAGCAGTATTCATTCATCTTCTAGCCTGCTTATCCTTCGGGGTTGTTGGGGGGACAGACCTCAGTGCTCATTGGGCAGAATGCAGAAAACACCCTATACAGGCTGCTAGCTCACACAGACAGACACATTAACGCACACTTGAAGCAGTATTCAGTGCAAGAATAATGATTGAGGGCCCTGTTTCCTACCTTTGGCTGTACACGTTAAGCTTTAGTAAAGAGAGGTCTGCCTTAAAGTTTTTAGAGTAGTGTGCCTAGGGAAGCTTTTCATGCAAGAGGTGTATAGGAATTAAATGGATTCTAAAGTTCATTGTGAAAGAACTTGAGAGTCCTGACCTCAACCCAATAAAGCACCTTTGGGATGAATTGGAACAGTGACTGCCAGGCAGCGCTTATCAGCCAACATCAGCAACAACCTCACTAATGCTCTTGTGGATGAATGGAAGTGAATCCCTGCAGCCACGTTCCAGAATCTAGTGCAAAAGACCAGACTGTTATTGTAGCAAAGCAGAGAATGTCTCCATGTTAATGGTCGTGGTTTTGGAATGAGATTTTTTAGCATGCACAAATATCGCCTAGGAGTGTAACAATGAACAGTGGAGTGGTGCAGTTAATTTTGTGGAATTTATCTTATGAATTAATACAAAAGCAATGTCCTATTTATTTAAAATTTGCAGTTGTCAAAGCAGACAAAAAAGAGAAATAATAGTAAAAGACAAATGAATTTTAATGCAATTTTGTTTTTTTTTGATACTTTAATGTTTATTCAAGTTTTTCCATATTATGCATCAACACAAATATAGCATTTTTTATAAAGGAAGGAGAGAAATAATAATTACAATAGAAACAGGGAAAATAAAATACATTGAAAAAAAAATTAAATAAATAATAGTAATAAACAAACACATAAATAAACCAAAAATAAATAAATAAATAAATAAATAAATAAATAATAACAATAGTAACAAGAGAAAAAAAAAAAAACAAAAAAAAAAACAGCAGCAATATGGGTTGCTTAAGGAGTAAAATATTTAGTATGAGGTTATGGTGTTCTCTTATTCAGATCTATTCATTTTCATGTATATTTATGGTGTCATATATTATCCATTTTCGCCACATTTTTGTAAATATTTTTCCTCTTAATCTGAGCTTAAAGGTAATTTCTTCGTGTATATAGATTTGTCTCACAATTTCTATCCATTGCTTGAAAGTTGGGGGGTCTGTTTTGCGCCAGTTTCGTGTTATTGCCTTTTTGCTTGCTATTAGTAAGATCTTGGTTAAATATCTGTCACTGTCTAGAACATATTTATTTATATCCCCAAGATACATGACTTTGCACGTTTTGGGAATAGGATATTCTAGAATGTCTTTGATACTATCATTTATTTTCTCCCAAAAGGACTGTATTTTATTGCATTCCCAAAAGATGTGGGTGTGGGTGGCCACTGAGTTTGAACACATTCTCCAACATGGTTGGTGATGTCTGATTTGTTTACTCTTTAGCTCAGGTGTTATAAAATAACGAGTCAAATTTTTCCACCCAAATTCTTTCCATATTCTTGAGCTGGTTGTGGCATGTTGTGTTATACACATATTAGTCCATTCGTCCTCTGTAATCCTAGTATTAAGCTCCTTTTCCCATTTAGCTTTAATGTACATTGTTGAGGGGGCACTACACTCTCTTAGGCTATGATAAAGATGGGATGTCAACCTCAGTTTTATACCATTGTATATCTTTACTACTGCATCAATAATAATAGCATTTGGAGACTCCAGAGTTTGTTTACCTTGTAGTTCCATTACAAAATAGTTCCTTAATTGTAAATATCTAAAGAAGTCTCTGTCTCCCAATCCGTATGTTCTTTTTAATTCCTGGAAGCTCATTACATTTCCATTCTTGATGATTGTACAGATTGCAGTGACTCCGTTTGTTGCCCATTGTCTGAAGGTGAAATCTGTCTGGCTTGGTTTGAAGCTCTCATCATACGCAAACCAATTTAGCAGTTGCATATCTTGTCCTAATTTGTATTTTTTAATTAGATCAAACCATATATCTAATGTATGTGTAGTGATAGGGTTTATTGAGCCTTGTAGTTTCTTTGTAAGGTTCACGTTGCCCACTAGAGACTGGATTGGATATTGTAATACATTCTTCTCAATATCTTTCCATCTCGCAATATAGTTTTCATCACACCATTTAAGTAATGGTCCTAGTTGGGCTGCCTGGAAGTAGGCTTTAAGATTAGGTAATGACAGTCCACCTTTGTCTTTGGGCAGCTGTAATGTAGAGTATTTTATTCTTGGCTTTCTACCGTTCCAAATAAATCTGGAAATCATTTTATCCCAAATTTGGAACCTTTCTTGAGGTATTTTCAGTGGGAGGGAATGAAACAGGTATAGAAGTCTGGGTAGAACGTTCATTTTGATTATTTCAATTCTAGAACTAAGATCTAATAGTAGGAAGGACCAGTTTTCCAAGTCTTTTTTTATCTGTGAATGTATTTGGTTAAAATTTGTTTTGAAGAGTTGGGAATGTTGCTTTGTAAGAATTACCCCTAGGTACTTTATTGTTTTTTTGCATCCCCCATAACAGTTTATACATCTTTTGGATTTCTTGAGAAGGGGTGTAGTTGAAAGCCAGAATTTGTGTTTTGTCGACATTTACTTTGTAACCTGAATGTTTTCCATATATATTTAACAATTCCATCAGGTTTGGAAATCCCGTATTAGGGTTCTTCAGATAGACTATAATGTCATCTGCAAACAAGCTAATAATATGCACTTGTCCTTTTATAATGATTCCCTGTAGTTCACTCTGTCGTATAGCTTGCGCTAGGGGTTCAATATATATGGAAAAAAGAAGAGGTGACAGGCCACAGCCTTGACGTGTACCTCTTTTAAGGGTTATCCTTTCTGTTAGACTTCCATTAATTTTTATCCTAGCGGTAGGGTTTTGGTATAGTGTTCTGATGCAGTTAATTGAATTTTTGCTAAAACCAAATCGTTCCAGTACTAAATAAAGAAAATTCCAATTCACACTATCGAAAGCCTTTTCTGCATCAAGGCTTATCAACACAGCACTCATTCTGGCCTTTTGTATTTTATTGATAATATGAAGAGTTCTTCGAATATTGTCTTGTGTTTGGCGACCTACAATAAAGCCTGTTTGATCCTCGTCAATTAGATCTGGCATAAACCTCATGTATCTCTTTGCAATAATAGATGTATATAATTTATAATCAATGTTGAGTACTGATATAGGTCGGTAGTTGCTACAATATTCTGGATTCTTGCCTTCCTTGGGGATTAATGATATTATTGCATCCTTCCAAGAGGGTGGTAACTTCCCTTTTTCAAGGGTCCAGTTAAAGGAACGGACTAGTAGGGGTATTAGTTCTTCTTTGAATGTTCTATACCATTCGGCTGGAAAGCCGTCGCTACCTGGGGATTTGTTTGCTTTAAGTCTAGATATAGCTTCTCTCACTTCTTCTACCGAAATGCTTGCCATTAGATTTTCATTTTGTATTTCTCCAATGGATGGTAGATCAATGCAATTTTGTTTTTGCTAAGTTTAGTAAAATAAATAAGTGTATTAAATATTATGTTTGATGCAAATCTCACATAAAGAAATTAATATTCTTTAGGAATGAGCACTGGGCTGGGGTTGCCAGGTAATGCTTTACTTGCTCTATGTCTGTGTATTAATCTCTAGGTACCAGCACTGGCCCCTGTTCGGGCAGTGTCTGAGCTCGAGGTGAGTTTTAGGCTCTAAGCTTCCTATACTAGCTGGAATATTATCCAACGGAACACTAAGCACGGTTGTAAGTCGCTCTGGATAAGAGCGTCTGCTAAAAGCCTTAAATGTAAATGTAATAATAATGTATGGTACACCCCTGATATGTGCTTCTGGAAGATTCTGGCGATGCCACTATACTTTGTTGTTTATCAGTTCAAAGACAATGTCATGCTATAGTTGATCTTGGCATTGGGAAAGGTGTAGTGATGGTAAAGATTAGACTTGACCCCAAGGAGCACCTAATCTGAGATCAAAGCCAAAGGACAGATAGTGTGTGACTGTGACTAGTGTGATTATAGTGTTCTGCTTATGTGTTGTGTGTGTTAGGTCATCTGAGTCTCTATCACCAAGAAGGTAAGCTTGCAGGTGATGGCAGTGCTTTCTGGTTCTAGTGATAAATGGACCATACTTATCAAAAGGTACAGTCATCCTACATGGCTCTGTCTGTGTGTGTGTGTATGGGGTGGGGGGCAAACTCTTAGTGTGGCACTGACAGGCAGCCGATCGAGTGAAAGCGTGTGCATACATACACGTGTGCGTGCAAACCAATTATATATTAATACATATTTAAAGTGGTTACGCTCTTTAAGCACACCTGGTTTTATTTACTGTATGTATAGTTAGAATGTTATAGTTAACTTAAGAAACCATAATTAATAATCTTAAGCAAAAGTCACGTTTCAATTTAAAAAACACATCTGATGGTATATAAATGGCCCTATGGTGTGTACACTTTGGGACACATCATCACCCACATCATGCTCAGCAGAAACTGTACTGAATGTTGAGTCATTTGTGTAACATATGCACCCCATACATTCCACTACGAGCATCGGACTCTGCTGGATTTCTTGGCTTACAGGCCACAAGACCATGGTGTTGTCTAATGCAGCTGACCAATGGAGGTGCACCGCAGGTATGGCTGGTAGGCGCACTAATTTGGCTAGCAGGATGATACAGTAAAGACTAACCCAAGGCTGAAGGTTAGCTCAAAAGATAAGCAGTTCCTCTTGCAGGGGATGAGCGATTACAGAAAGATCATTTCGGGTGGAAGCTGTTAACGTTATTGCACTGTGTGTAGGTTATCTAGTGTGTCTGTGGTATGCCAGTGAAACTAATGCTATTAGAAATGAGCATATCACCCACTGCTGTTTCCTCCCCTTGATGAACTGGTATTTCCGTAAGATGTGAACTTTAGCATGTGCTTCGGTGGTATTCTCTCTTGCGCATACAGGTTCTGTTGAGTGTCTATGGTATTAGAAATTAAAATTGCAGCTCAGGATTGATTGGAGAATGCATGTTTTGTGTTATATGGAGGCTGTGCTGTGCGTTGATGTGTTGAGGTGTGCTCTTAGGCTCTGAGTGTGAAAGCAGGCGTGAAGGCCACAAGAAGCTGATCGATCAGGCATAGATTAACCTTGGCAGCTGATTTAATTGCAGAGTGTAGAGGAGGAGTTGAAAATATGAGCTCCCTCATGACACTATGTCTTCACTAATCTGTCCTCCTTCTCTCTCCCCCTTACATTCTACCCTCTCTCACTCTTCGTGCTTCTTCCTTTCCTCTCCTCTCCTAGCCTTTACCTCTCCTTACATTTCCTCACCTCGCCCTCTCCCTCTTTTGCTCCCTCTGATGGGGTCATAAATATAAACGGGGTGACCACTTCTGCACAGGCCTGCCGCTCTAATTTATGATCATCATCCTTTTTCCGTCTTCCTTCCATCGATTTTTCTTTTAAAGCCCTAGGGCAGGATAGAAGTTCCCTCCTTCCTGAAATGTAAAACGGAGGTAATTATAGGTGGGTGATGTTACAATGTGCTGTCGTGGTCAACACAAGACACTGACAAGTACACTTTTTTTTATTATTCTCAAACACTGAACGCTGATTTATAGCAAGGAGAGATTTTTGAGCATGTTGTGGATACTGGTAGTGCTTGAATACACTAGCTGTATGTGTCATTATGAAGGAACCATGATTAAGTGTTGTTTAGTGGATGTTGTGTGGCGCGTTTTTAATTTTGATTATATTTAGTTAGTAAACTTGTCTGTCTGCTCCATCCTTAAATGCCTCAGAATGAAATACTGTGTTTTGTGTTTTATAAAATAAAGCTATGAAGATCTTTTAAAATGAACACACATTTGTTAACGCAGTCTTCCACACTTGGTTCTAAAATGAAGGCCCCCTCTTCTTTTTTTTCCTCAAAAAAAGAGATGCTCTGCACTTTACAGATTTGTGCCTATTAGGCTGAGCAGTCAGAGCTGTCGTAGTCGAAGCCCAAACATCTTAGCTTGCTTGCAGCGCAGCACAAAAAGCTCCTGATCTGAAAGAACAACTACATTAGTGCCTCTGTTTGTTCATCTATACAAATCATACTTTGTGCGAACACATGGCCTTAAATGGTTTATTGGTTTTTTAAGACGGTATGTAAAATATGAGAACACTGTTTCTCAGAAAAGGATTTATTATTTATAATAATTGGCCTTTATTCTTGCAGGAAATGTAGGTCCTTTAAAGTGTGGTAGAATGAAGAGTGTTTGGTTTCTATATATTGGGGTACTTCATGAACGTTTTACTCTTCTATTGTTTACTAATGAACATGTGATTACACAGCACTGTAAATGGGAAAACCTTAAATAGTACCAATCCACCACCACCCTTCTTCCCACACTGGGGTTGGACCTCAAACGGCTCCTTGCTGCCTACTTAGTTTACAAATTCGTCCTTTGAGATTCAGATGTATCATTGATACATTTACCTGTTATTCAACTGACATTTTTAGACTTTTATTTTGGACTTTCACAGTGACTCATATCTTTAATGAGAACTTTAAGTAATAAGTACTTTAATTCAAGCCTTTGGTAAATAATGGTGGAGATGTTTGGCCTAGTTGCTGGCTTCCAGCCTGTTATCTAGTTGAATTCTGTAGTTAATCAGGCCATCATTTTAAACAGACAGGTTCTTACTCCATCAGTACACTTGGTGGTCCATGCGAGCAGGATCAGAGGTTATTCCATTAGCGGCACAAGAACTTCTTTGTGATGTGGTGCAGAATTACCTTGTGGTGAGGCGGTTAAAGGTATGTCCGTACAGTGTATTTTACAATAGATTTAAACGGTCAATGATTAATACATCCTGATTCATATCGTGTATCATGGAGTCTTTAAGTATACTGATATGATTTTTTTTGTCTAGGGATAATTAACGCATATTTTATTTAGTGTTCATGAGGAAGTACGTTGGAGTTACAACACGGACATTCCTGAGTGTGGTTAAAAATGGCGTGTGCAGACGTGTGGGCGGCCCGTAGACAGCACGGAAGTAGGGAGCGCAGGCACGGGTCGGCAACATGAAAGAATAACATGCAGTCTGCACATCTGTCTCTGTATTCAGAATTAACCTGCACCGTGACTTCTGTGCTGGACCCAATGTGTTCGTTATTAATATTGTACCGTGAGTTTATGTAAACTCATTAAACGAGTATGGCTGCGTGTTCATATCTCCCTTTACATGGTTGATATCGAGCCTGGAGCATGGGCGACTGTTGGTGATTGATGGGACAGTTGCCGTGGTGCTGCGCAGAAACCACCCTGGCCATGACTTGTAATTCATGGCCGTGTCAGCACTCTCTCCAGCGGGGGTCAAACGGGTCAGCTGCTTCAGGGTCACACAAGTCACGGGCATAGACACCCATCCCTGTGTGTGAAACCTGAACCTGCATATCCAGCTTGTCCGCCTGCCTGCAGACGTCTAGACACCTTGCGTTTGTCGTGTGCTGATTCAGGAGCAGTATTTTCTGCCTGTGTTGAAGGCTGAGTAACAGCTCATGTTTGAAAGGCTGTTTCCAGTTCAGTGATATTTAGGGTGGAGGGTAAACGGAGTGTACTCTGATAGGTGGATCCGTTTTGTGCCCTGCCTTTTGTCATCAACCCTGTTATCTCATCTCATCTCACAGCCTAGACAGCTCAGGGCTGTGGAATTGAAATGTGGAACTTTCTTTCCTTCCCTTCATGCGCTTTCCCCACCCTTTTCAAATCCAGTGTTCTTTCTCCTTGTGTCTATTCACTTGCTCCTCTTCAATCATCCATACTCACTCACTCACTCTCTCTCTCTCTCTCTCTCTCTCTCTCTCTCTCTCTCTCTCTACCCTTTCTGTCAAGTTGTTCCTCTTTCTCTCTCTCCCTGCCTCTCTTCCTTTGTCTCTCGCCCTGCCTTTGTCTGGTGGTGTAGGTAGGCAGCTCATTCCTCTGAAAGCAGACACCGATTTCGTCAGATACATACAGTGCAGGTCTCCTCCCTCTTTCTCCAGGTACAGGAAGCCATTTTGCGTTGTAGATACAGCCGGCTTGAAAAATTAGCTTCACTAAAAAATGGGCCATTATCTAGACCTCTCTCATCTTCATCAGCAGTAAATATGTTGACAAAGCACTGATTATAAAATAAACGTGTTGGGTTTTTTTTGTGTTTTCTAAGGGATATATATTTACAGTTTTCACTGGTTTGATGGGTTCGTCATTGGGAATTTGTTTTTATAACCTGTTTTTAGATTAGGAATTCATATAATTTGTTTGTTTTATATTTAGTTTTTAAAGAGCCCACACAATCCAGCCTACAGCATCCTTTTATGTTTAAACACTTTAGCCCAAACTGCTTTTGACACAGATCAGAACAAGTATCCAATTAACTAAGTAACAAACACTACCTGTTTAATGCTAAGTTCTGAAGAGAGGTTGGAAAAATAGTCAGGTAAAAATGAATAAAGCTGTTTTAGTACATATAACCACTATATGTCAGACGCTCGCCTAGGAGAAACATAAAATACATGAAATGTGTAGGATATGGACCTTTCAAGGCCATTTATTTGAGCGGAAGGAACTGAACTACTGAGGGACGTCTGTTTAACAGCAAAACACGGTTTGAGTGCTGGAGTCTGATTCATTTTAGCCACATAAAATTATCCTGTTTATTGTTGATGAGAATCCTTAAAACCAGACGTTGGTAGCAAAATGTTTATACTGGTCAAGCCTTAATTATAGGTGTAGTAAGAGAAAACAAAAGCTGTTCTTTGGTCAGTGGTAAAGCAATGCACATTTACCCTAACTCTAGTGATCAAATTCACTGAGGTCCAGACAGCCCAGTCGGAATGGCTTAGCCATCAAGATAAATCGAGGAAAAAGAGAGCAGCCAATCTGGAATGAGTCGTGTTCATGATGTGGCGAGCACTGGAACAGCGACCACCAGAAAGAGAGAGGGAGGGAGTTGTGTTATCCGCTGAGGAAGTGCTTCTTTGGCTGTGTGACTGCAGGGCTGCTAACTGGAAGCTCTCTGATAGGAGCGGGCTGACTCTATCAAAGAGCTTAATTATCTACTGTGACAGTCACACACACTGGAGGAGGAAAAGACTGTGTGTCAACGAACTGGAGAGGAAAGAACCAGTGTCGCAGCGTGTTATCAGCCCTGATAGCCTTGTTCTATCTGTAATTCATCAACACATTCACAGTCTGTGGCAGTTTTATAAGCCAGCAATTTCATGCTAAATCCTAGTATTCTCATTATGCATAGACACAAGCTTGAATTCAGAATTTACCGTCTAGCCCTCCAACTCCCCAGCATTTCCTCCACTAAGCTAATAAATATAGTCCACCTTTGTTTTGCTTCTGGGTGGTGGACATGCAGGCTAATCCCTTGGCTCTGCAGTAAGATTGAAAAAATGGTTTGATAATTGAATGTGCTTTACGAGAATCATTAATACACCAGTAATAACCCAATTTCTTACTTGATTGTTGAGCTGTACGGCAAACACGCATGTTCACCCGGAGCAATTAGGACAGGCTTGTGTGTTAAAACCCCTTACTGATAGGAAACACCACTGCATATGTATATGCTTGGCTCTGATGGTAAATGTTAGGTTTGGATATTTGTGAAGGATGATGCTGACTGCTTGTGTTTGAGTGTGTAATCTATCTCTGCTGGTGGGTAGGTGTAGGTTGAATTTATAGATAGCACACAGTCACACTGACTTGACTTTATAGGGCTGTTGTGTGTTTCCATTAATGTTTGGATTGTTTGTAACCTTTACTCTATTTTTCATTATATCTTTGCCTGTCCATTTGTATGTCTGCTCTGACCTTTGTGGAGTCTTACCAGGTCAGCCCCTCTATACTGCACTGTGTGCCACTGGTGATAGAGGCCCTCTTTCCTATTTTCAACCTTTCGTCTAGTCGGCCCCCACAGTCTTTCTCTGACGCATGCACGCACACGCACACGCACACACACGCACACATCACGAGATTTGTAATGTGAGTCGTCTGTCATGAAGTAGGTAACTAAAAATTCTTTCACTGGCCACTCTATTAGGTATCTTTTATCCATATACATTGCTGATGTAATCTTGTCCACCTAATGAATGAATACATGCACCAATTACAGATTGTGTTGTTGATCTGTTTCTCTGCCTAATTTGTTAATCCCCCTTTACTCTGTTTGTACATAGCCAGGTCCCCTACAGGACCACCTAGTAGAAGGTATTATGCTGATGGTGAATCATTCTCAGCACTGACATGGTAGTGACCTGTGTGTGCTGCACAGTCGATCAGACACAGCAGTGTTGCTGAAGCATTTAAACAACCATGTGTTACTGCTGGGCTGAGAATAGTTCACCAGCTAAAAATATCCCGTGAACAGTGTTGTGCAGCTAAAAACTGACCACTGCTGAAGGACTAGAGCAGAGGTGCCCAGCTCTGGTCCTGGAAGGCATCTAGCATAGTAATTTCCCTACTGGAACACACCTGATTTGCACACACACTTGTTAGTTGACAGGTTTAGTATGTGTTTTTGAGTGCCTTAACTACAAAGATATGCTGGACCTCCAGGATCTGGGTTAGAGAATAACCAAGGCCTGTTTCACGTATACTGCCTCTGCCTGTCTTGAGTGACTTCATCCTGCATATGTTGGTCATTCACATGTGTAGTGAGTGCACTGCAGAACAATACAACAGAAGAGACACCCTTTTTTCCCCCCAAATTGATAAATAGTGAAATCATTTTCTTCACTCAGGATCCTTGGTAGCCTTCTGGTATACCAGACCTACCAGTAAATGTATAAGTTAGTATTTGTAATTATAATAGTCAGGAACTGTGGAATTCTCATTTTAGCCATATAGCCGTTATTTGTTTTTAGCTGTCTTCTTTATTCCTTTTTTTTTTTTAATTGTATTTTCCTGCATGATCTGTGTCACTCCACACGTTTTCTCTAAATGTAGCTACGTCAGGGGTGCTCTGCAGTCTTGCTCGTGCAGGCTGTGTGAATGTTCTGATCTGTTAATGCAAATGCCAAAATTAAAAGCCACATGTTCTGTCGGTCACACTATGCAGGCTAAGTATGTGGGAAACAGGCCTATCATACACCGATAAGCTGTCATTTCTAACTTCACATCTAACAAGGTGGACCAACAGTGTAGGTGTGTGTAATAGATTGGACAATAAGTGGACATAGTGTTTAGAAACTGCTGTGTCTGCCGTGCTGAGAATGAGCCACCACCAAAGTAATGCCTGCTCCTGAAGATTTGATGAACAAAGTTATTAACTTTAGGACTTTAGGACTGTGTGTAATTGATTTACAATCCAAAACACTTCAGAAACTAGAGACAGCAACTAGAAAAATTAACCTGCTGATCACATGCACAATAAGCAGGTACAGTGTAGCTGTATCTAATAAAACGGTCAGCGATTGCGTATCTGTCTTGGTTTTTGCATGTAAGAGAGTAAGAGAAAATGAGATGGGACTGTAATGTGGGTCAAAGACTGTCATGGTGTTTGTGCTGTTGTCACTGTATTATGTGATTGTGCTGCTATCCTGGTTCCAAAGGAAAGAGCACAAACTTCCACACATTGATTTATTCATTAACGTCACCCCTCTTAGCCTTTAGATTCACATACACAGAGGGAGAGACAGAGAGGCAGCTTGTGATTAATAACTAAAGGAGTGAATTAGATGGGAGGAACGTCTTTACCACACGATTGTGGACAGATGAAATAGAGACGGTTTCTTTGCACTTAAAAAAAAAAAAAAATACATTCACGGAGAACATTGTACATGCGTTGTATGACAAAAGGACAGAACATGCCTAAGATCAGCTGTAGTTAAGCTTTTTTGACATGTTATTGTGCCTATTAAGAGACTACAGCAGCTAACGATTTTTCTACTCCACCAACCCCCCCCCCCACCCCCCCACTGCATCTGACTCAAAAGAAGGAAAAATGTAGGCCAAGGAATTCCCACAGAGTGGGATTTTGTTTGGTTCATCGTTGGGGGAGCCACACAAAGGTAGTAGTGCGCTTGAGCTTTGATGGTAACGCAGTATTGTTGGCTAGATGAAAGGGTAGAGCAGCCATCTGAATAACCCCCGTCAGAGACTTTATGGTGTCTGTGCCTTCTCAGGTGAAACGTTCCACTTCTTAAGCTAATTACTTCATGCCAAAATATGCTTTTTGTTCAGGAATGACAGTTATTGTACAATGGTCACACATTAAAGGGTACGTATCCTGTGTTCTCTGAACTTATTAAACAGATTTTTTTCATTATCTGTCTAGAATTAAACAGGCTGCTTTTGTTACTATGCTTTTAAAACTGTATACTGTCTCTCTTCTGACAACAGGCTAACCCGAGGGATATGAATGATTTGGATTTTGTAACCTCACAAAAACAGTGAATTCAGAACAGACTGGTTTTGTAGCAGCATTTAAGGACATTTTTTATAAAACATGAAAAAGTGTGTTTTGCAGACTACGGGCCCTTTAAATAGTAGCACATGCTGTCAAACTATTTTTCTAGGCCAGACCCTGGGCCATATCTGTCTGTCTGTGGCACTCTCTGATCCCTGGCCTGTAGGGGGGTCCTCAAGAGCTTTATGTCGGACAGTTTGCTTAAAGAGGGTTTCCATTTAAATCTGAAGCAGTTTCTTTTTGGAGAGGGCAAGAGAGAAACATGATTGACAGCGCTGCAGTCAGGCTGTGAGGCACACCTGTAGTTGCTATGCAGGCTGAGTGGGAGTCTGCACTATATCTGAGGGGAGTTCTGGTAACCCAGGGAGACTGAAGCTGCAGCCGCCCCTCCGCTGCCATACACTGGAGCATGGAAGAAAGCAGACAGAAAACAAAGAATCAATGAAGAATGCAGGGTAGTGATACGCTGGTATAGCAGCAATAGCGTGAGAACTCATGTATGACTTCAGTG
Source organism: Prochilodus magdalenae (assembly GCA_024036415.1). Taxonomy (NCBI): domain Eukaryota; kingdom Metazoa; phylum Chordata; class Actinopteri; order Characiformes; family Prochilodontidae; genus Prochilodus; species Prochilodus magdalenae. Next base: position 195,495 of record JAMWET010006916.1, on the reverse strand, counting down.
TTAAGTTTTGGGCAATATTTTAGTGCTGATATTGTTTAGTGCTGATAGAGCACAAGGTTTTTTTAGTACGCAAAACTGAGGCAGATATATAATAAATCTGAAATATCAACGCCGTCAGATGTAGATGGTCAAATATTGATAGGTTCACAATCGCATACTTGTTCATACTTAATGTAAACAGGGAAGAAGTTTTAAAAAATGGTTATGGATCTTAATAAAGGCAAATATAGAAGATGAAACTTGGACAATGTTGGAAGGATAGCATAAAGGAATGAATAAAAGCTCAGTGGAGAGATGGGGAACATCAGAGGAGACTGTATAGGAATGTGATCTGTGTATCACTTTCAATCATATTGTACGAGATCACCTGCTGCTTCTCTTGCTAGACCGACATCCCAGCTATCTAAATTAAAATGGCATATCATATTGCTGTTATCATTCTGATGTGAGTTTCAAAGATAAAAACATTCCAAATTACATTTCCCGTATCCGGGGGGGATTCAGGGGATCCAGGTTACGTTCTGCTTCAGATGTTAGAGTACAACATATCAGACAAACTAAGTAATGCTGGTCGTTGTGATGGTCAATTGATTTTAGTATGATAAACCACTAGTAGCAAAACACTCATATCAGCCTGAATAATAAACACAATGAAAAAAAGATCATAAAACCGCATATGATGTATATATCATGTTTGATTTCCTAGTTGAAATTGCCTTTTAGCTTGAAGCACGTAGCATATATATATATATATATATATATACACACATCATAGCCTATATTCATACCTTAGATCACTGTTATACAACTGTGTATTTGTCTTGACAAAACTATTCTGGTGTTTAGTACTATATATATATATATATATATATATATATATATATAATATATATTATATATATATATATATATATATATATATATATATATATATATATATATATTAGTACTATATATATGATATATATATACTGCACAGGACTATGCACTCAAGATTTTCACCTTAACGCCTGTATAAATGTCACATGACAAACGTGATTTGATTTGAATTGGAGTGGGCTAGAGCTAGAAACATGACAGTGATTGCTGTAATTATTTTTGTTTCATTACACAGCAAAACATTCAGATACCTAAAATGTGTTTAGTGTTATTTTGATGTGGTGGCATTTAGTTATTGACAAAAATAAAGCATTTATTCAAAGATGATATTATATAAATATAAATATTATATAAATATTGAAATGGAGTACTAGTTCTCTCAAGAACACTGTTTCAGGATAAGCTAGCACACATTTTTACAGTCTCTTTAAAATAATTTTTAAAAAGTTCCCTTATTGTATGCGTCCTACATCATTGTGATATCTAACAACTCTGTCACACAGTGCATTGTTTCGTCCATGTCATGCGGCTCTAATCTGCATGATAAGGCTGTGTAAAAGGCTGCAGTGCAGAAGAGTGTGAGGGAGGGGTTGAAATAGAGCAGTGGTCTTAAGCAGTGATAGAGAGGCATGTGAGATGAGAGGGGAGGGAAGGACTGATGGAGTGATTTTAAGTAAGTAGAGAGGAGGAAGAGAGGAGAGAACACATAATGGATGGAGTGACGATGGGAGAAGTGCAGGAAGTGGAAAGGGGAGTGAACATATAGGCGGGAGACAGGGAAGGGCAGGCAGACATTTAGCCTCCAGGCCAAACACTGGTGGCTCCAGAACGTGCAAACAGAGTGTGTGTGTGTGTGTGCGCGTACGCACGCATGTGTGTTGTAAGTGAGTGTGAAATAGAAACTGCATATAAAAGTTTGTGTAAGAGAGAGAAATGGAGAGAGAGGACATTGGAGAAAAGAGTTTTAGAATGCTCTGTGGTGTATGGGGTGTTGGATGCTGGTATAAATGTTTTAAGCAAGACTGTGATCGAAACCGCTTCTTTATTGATCTTTAGTGGAAAATGTAAACTGTACATGTATTTTGATACATGCATCCAGAAAAAAAAGCCCATCTGAGCCTTCTTTCTTTTTAATGCAGAGAAATGAGAAGTGAGAGTTTGTGTAGTCGGGTGTTTTAAGCATGTTAAATTGTTTTATCTGTTACTTGTTGTGGACTAAAATGCTCAGTATGTTGCTAAATGCTGAAATGTTCATATTTGTACAGTGGAATGAATTTTTTTCAGTGTCGCAGTTTGACATGGGCGGTTTTATATGAGGATGAAGCTGCAGGTACTGCGGTACGTGGTATTGTCCAACTTTAGACAGTGTTAACTGTTTTCACTATACCGGTCCTTAATGCTCTCGTACATTACGAAAATAAAGTAGGGGGCAAACTCCTACGTAATACCTTTGACTTCAGAAGGAATGTTGGACAGGCAGGTGTGGTTCTCCTGCATCTGGATCATCACCCCGCTTCAGTTGGCTGCAGCTTGATTCTTTTGACTAGCTTAATTTTAGTTGTGCCAGGCCTGGGTTTTTGTCATCTCACATTCCACTGGCAAACCATACTGCTTGTTTTGTGCCATTTTGAAAGGTTGTGCAACCTGTTTAGTAAGAAGTAGCAAAAGGTGTAGGAATCACAGCATCTGTTTTTAATCCATGTTAGGAGGAACGTCTTAAATGTCATTTTTTGTTAATTAATTCATTAGCTAATTCATTTAGTCTATAAGACTGTAAGTTAGCCTACAAAGACTAAGGAAACCTTTTTTCCGTCTCTCTTTCTATATACTTTCAGTGGACCATCGGCCTCTGTATCACGAGGAGGCCATCTTCATCGCCCTGGCGTCTGTCTCCATAGTAGCTGTTCTCATCGTGGCACTCTTCTTCGGCTACCGCATGCTGACAGGTGAGATAGATTAGCAGCAGGATGGAAGTTGACCTTAATGCTATTGAAATGGTGATCTGACCTGTGTGTGTGTGTGTGTTTGTCTGTTTCTGGGTGTGTTTCTGCAGGAGACCGTAAGCAGGGCCTGCACAATATGGACATGATGGAGGCGGCAGCGTCTGAGCCCTCTCTCGATTTAGATAGTCTGAAGCTGTTGGAGGTGAGTTTTTCTCTGCTCTAATGCCTGACCTCCTCTTAACTCTCCACCTGCTCTCCACACTGCTTTGTAGCAAAAACTGTATAGTGTTTTTTAGAAGCGTTTATTGTTGTAAAGCTGAGTAAGTGTATCAGTCATTTTACAAAAACTGCTTAACCCTCATGAATACAGTTGCACAAATATAAGGAAATTGTATCAATATGGAAGATAAAGGTTTAAAAAATGATCAGTGTCACCTGATTAAGTTTGACTGACATTTAAATTGATATTTGATTACCTCTTTATTGAGGAGAACTTGCAGGTTTATAAAAAAAATATTGGATGTTGGTGTCAGACAACAATTCCCACATTGGAGCATCCCTGTCCTTGAATGTTAACAATGTTATCAACATTTTCGTGATTATAAATAAAAGATGCCACCAAATTTCCTATTTTCAGTTTGGCTTTGAAAGATAATTACCTGAGTACAGGCCTTCTTTAGGGCGAAGTATGATTTTTATAACTTAAAAAAAAAGCCACTAGTGAGACCTGATTCCGTATTTTATTATTTTTTTTTTTTAGCTGATCGGCAGAGGACGCTACGGCTCTGTGTACAAGGGCTCACTGGATGAACGTCCAGTGGCAGTAAAAGTCTTCAGCTATGCAAACCGGCAGAACTTTATCAATGAGCGTGCAATTTATAGAATCCCCCTGCTGGAGCATGACAACATAGCACACTTTATTGTGGGAGACGAGCGGCTGACAACAGACGGACGGATGGAGTACTTGCTGGTGATGGAGTACTACCCACATGTGAGTACTGATCCAGCAGCAGCTTCTTTTACTCTAATACTGCTTATAACTAAAGGGTACTGGTGTCATGTCAGCTTCAAGGGTGCCTGTTATTACAGGTACTTGTTTGTGCTGGACTCTGTAGACCAGTGCAGAACTCCTATGCTTACCTTCAGCTGCCCTTATATCTCTGCTTTCGTTTTGATTGGTCTCTTGTACTATTTTAGTCAAAGATGAGCAGGGAGTCAAATGTCCTGCCGGTTACAGAACTATCTGGGTAGATATTTTTATCGATGATTCAGATGGGTTTCTAGCAGCCAGTATGAGAAGGGTGTGTTGAATGTCAGCTTATTGTGCTCCCTCCGTCCCTCGCTGGGGTGTGTGTGTGTGTGTGTGTGTGTGTGTGTGTGTGTGTGTGTGTGTGTGTGTGTGTGTGTGTGTGTGTGTCTTTCTGTCTCTCTCTCTCTCTTTCTGTTTCTCTTTCTTTCTGTCGTTCTTTCTTTTTCTCTCTCTTTCTCTGTCTCTCTCTCACCCCATTATCTCTCGAATCTCATAGTCTCTCTTGTTGTTTTACCGAGTTACTAAAGGTTAGCTGGACATGAATCGTTTCTCTCTGTCTCTCTCTCTGTCTCTCTCTCTCTCTCTCTGTCTCTCTCTCTGTCTCTCTCTCTCTGTCTCTGTGTCTCTCTCTCTCTCTCTCTCTCTCTACCATATACATACATATATTACACCACAGGTCAGATAAATGTAGACAACAAGAAGTGTCTGTTGCTCGGTTTGTATGTAGGAGGCACTACATTCTTCCACATGCCTGTGTAACGTGTTACAACAGGTACACCTGTCTAGCATGTGTATGTGACTGAGAAGATTGAACGCCTCTTTTGTTGTGTCTCGAAACAGACAGACATTACTCTGTTCACACACTGTCTCGTTTGTTCTTGTTCCACTCCACTGCTAATTATTTACCATGGATGGAAATACATTAGCTGCCTTAGGCCTGGGGCCTTGGTCGGGGGAGGAGACTTAAAGGCATATGTTTGCATTTCCTCTTAGAGACAATAACAACCACCCTTAGGCTGATTGAGAAGACTTTTAAGACTCCCTAATGGGCCAGGTCTTGTGTTCTCCCCTTGAAGTACCAGTGTGCTCGTTGTTCAGTATAGATTGCTGTGGCTTGTATCGATGCCATGTACAAATACAAATACATTCTTCACTACGTGTGTGTGTATGTGTGTGTGTGTATATGTGTGTGTGTGTGTGTGTGTGTGTGTGTGTGTGTGTGTGTGTGTGTGTGTGTTTGTTTTTTTTTTTTTTTTTTTTTTTTTTTTTTTTTTTTTTTTACAACCCATTTGTGTCATAACATTAGAATTTGTGAGTTTTCAGTATCTGTATTTTTATATTATGTGCAATTGAGTACTGTATCGGTTCACAAAAACACAATATTGATTCCTAATTAATGCATGCAAAGATTGGTGGCAGACAATGGGTAATTTTGTGTTGTGTTAAACACCCCGGCCACTAGATGGCAGTTATTTCAGTTTTGTTGTCATCTTTAGCCACTACTTTTCAACTCCAATGTAAACAAGTAGCGTAAGAGCACCCTGCTAAAAAAAAAGTGTAGGCAACATATACATACAAGGGAAGCTTTTTATGCTATGACAGTTCTCCTAATATTAGGTTTTAAAAATGTATTGCCTTGCTAACGGGATCGCAAAGTAGTGCGGTACATTGAATTGTCACCGCGTATCAAGATACATACTGTATCACCAGGTTCTTGCCACTTAATGCCCTAATGACTGCTGTGATGTAGTGGAAATCAGTTTTGCACAGCGTTTAGTGTGGTATAGAAATAAATATGACGGTATTTTAGTGGTGACGGTGAAAAGCAGTATCAGGGATGCTACAAACCAGAACAAGTGACAAGTAACAAATGAGTTGACATTGTTTCCTCCTGTTACCTATTCCTTTAACATGAAAAACTGAAGCACGGCCGAATGCTTTACAGCCTCAATAGCAATATTTAGGGAATGTTGGCATGTTGCAGCACTGTGTTCATGCTATAGATCATGAATCAGATTACTGAAGGTCTAATTGCTCTAAACTACCATCAATTTATAAGACTGGTAGCATCCCAGGGTCAATTAACCCAGCAGTGTGTACGGTACTTTGTGTTATGAAGTAGTGCGAGTAGCTTCACGGTGTGAATGCATGGATAATTCTAGTGTGCTCGTAATTTGATTAGCGCCTTTAGGTAAGAGCACTTAAGAACGCTGATGTGAAGGTAACGGTTCTATAAGATGCCGTGCTGCACATGTGCCACAGTGCTGGTGAGTTACCGCACCGTTCTGTCTCAGCATGACTGTAGTATATCTGTGTGTGTGTTTAGGGCTCTCTGTGTCGGTACCTGAGTCTGCATGCTCTGGACTGGGTCAGCTGCTGCCGTCTCGCCCACTCGGTCACCAGAGGACTGGCCTACCTGCATACGGAGCTGCTGAGAGGAGGTGAGGGTCACCTTCATTTTTTGTACAGTGGTACACCTACGTGCAAACACACACAGAAACAGACCCACACTTTCCGCCCATATACCGACACCTTCGCCCTGGCAGAAACAGCACTTATTCCACGTGTAGACGACATGGCAAAAATGTAACATCACAGTGCTTGTGGATATTTTCACTATACTCATAATGTATCTCACTGTTTAGTTTTTCACAAGCTTTTCACAACACTCAGACTTGTTCAGACTTTTGCATATAGATGAGTGTTTCTGAATATAGAAGTGTTTTTTTGTTTGTTTTTATATACAATTGATTTCTATTTTTTTTAATAATCCATGTTGTCCATTCATCCTAGTCTCTCTGCTTTTAAGGAGTACAGTTGACCACAATCATTCTGATACATTTCCCTGAACTAATGAAATGACTATAGCAATATAGCAATGTATATAGCAATCAGTCACTATACTGCAGAGGCACAAAAAACTGGAATATCCTTTGAATAAAGAAGAATTTGTCTATAGGTTTATGTTATGTCCAATAGCATTAAGTGCAGCAAGCCCAACGCCCTTCCAACAGGGTTTAACCAGGCCTCACTTGCAAAATGCAAGGCATATAATTGGAGTCCACCCAGCTGTAAGGCTTTGTCTGTGGCCCAGCTGCTATGCTCTCTTAAACGCACTGGATAAAAAAGCGGTGTGAATCCACCCATTGGCCGGCAGGTTGCTGGGCAGCCTGTTTGCGGTGGTGCCGCGGCAAACCATCCCAGCCACCTCCAGAGCTCACTCTGGTGTGCACATCTGGGTCAGACAGCATGTTTTCTGAAATATGAATCAGACGCTGATTCATTGTTCATGCCGTGTCGTTGTGTTAGACAGAACAGTGGCGTGTTGCCATCGGGTCCCAGTAGTAGTAAGGACGGAAAGCAGCGAAAGAGAAGTGGTGTGTCTGCAGTGTAAAATCTGTTTTTTTGAGGGGTTTTTTTTCTGTCCCTTTAATGTAAGTTTATCAGAGCTGGGCTCCTCAGTCGCCCGGTCCTTAAAGAGCCAGCAGACGGTGCAGTGCAGATAACAGGTCTAATTTGTGAGTGTTTGTGTGCACTCCTCTTGTTTCTCTGGCTGTGGCACAGTGCCAAAGAGCTGCGGCAGGATCAGCCCCTGCCTGGCTCTCTCGCCCTCTCCCTCTCTCTGTCTCTCTGAGCCTCGGCTTCATTAGAGCCTGAAGTTCAGAGCCAGACACACAGAGCTGAGGGCTGGTGGGGGAGGAGTGGCAGAGAGGGCATTTATCCCACAGCCACTAAGCTTGTTCTATAGGGCTGCTCCACTGCCACCTGGTGGCTATCTGTGCGTTATGCATCTCAGGCACTAAAGCACTTTGTTTTGGTACATTGCGGTGTGATGTAGAGCAAACCTAATTTGTGAAAATGCCTGCCAGCCATTCTGCGTAGAGCTGCTGGCGGGTAATAGTGTTTCACACAATTTTTCAGCTATCCTGTTTTCTTCAATAAAGCCTTTCGTCTTCTTGGATATAAATACACTTTATTCAGTTTTCTGGGTAGAATACAGTCTTAACTGTAGTGTCTCACTATTTATCTAGCTGTACTTCACAGAATGAGCTGCATAAAAAATATAGTGAATATTTTGAAATGATGTAGACTTCTGCATTAGAGCCTACTATATATGACTTGGTTTTAAAGATGATACATTAACACAGTGTACCAAGTAACAAATAAACTCCCTAGGTTGCAAATACCCTTACCCATACACCTTCTGTAGCAGTGGATCAGTCCTGTGTGTTGGTTAAGGCATTTTTGCCTTACTGTCCCTGCGTTCATGTATGTAAACGGTTTGAATTACATACTTTGCTTCAGTGATATCAGTTGTGGAACATTCATAGGGTCTTCAGCAAAACTGAAACAAGCCCGCAGAGCATTCTTGTTCAGTCTAAAATATGGATGGTACGTACAAAGCACAAGACATAGATGCTGATACTTGGGTCACAGACTTTTCCTGCCGTTGTGGATTGATACCTTTTCCTGGAAATGGTGAAATAAGATGAAATGCATTTCTCTTTACTGCGTCACACTGTTTTAGACCTAGTCTGTTTGAGTCCTAGTCTACATTGAAGTTGTCCGGTCTGTGTCCTCCTTATCTCAGATGCTTACAAACCTGCGGTGTCACATCGGGACTTGAACAGCAGAAATGTTCTGGTTAAGAATGACGGCACATGTGTGATCAGTGACTTCGGCCTGTCAATGAAACTGACAGGAAACCGACTTGTCCGTCCAGGAGAAGAGGAGAATGCTGCCATCAGTGAGGTATGATAATGAAAACCTTTGCAGTTCAGTGTTAACACACTTTCATGTCACTCTTTTAACACAATTCAGAGTGATTAGTGTTCTCTCAGAAAAACTGGGGATGTCTGGAGACAAATTACACACCAGTCAAATTCCGATTTTTTTCTTTAGGCTATTGTACACGCTCTGTATTTGTAAGTGTATGTGAGTAAACAGATATTATCCCCAACTTAAAACAGCTGTTCATGTTTTTAGATGTTAGGAAATGGATTAAATGCCTGTAGCATGGAACTGTTGAAGTGAAAAATAAAACTGGCTCAAGAACTGTGGGAAAGTCTGAAATGCTAGTATTTCAGTTGTGGTTGAGGTAGCTAGCTTTTGCCTAAACACATTTAAACTAGCTGCACTTTCCATTAACAGTACCTTTAAAGCCTAGAAAAGGAATACACTGCCTTGCCTCTGTTAGAGAAACTTAAAATAATCTTGAAACTTGAACAGCAAACTTGAATCTCAGTCATGTATTCAGGACACCATGCTGCCTGCAAGATAACATAGTAAAAACGTAATGTGCTGTGTTACTTAATCTGGATTGGGTTGTGCTTTATTGTGAGGTTGTGCTCCTGTCTTGTCTAGGTGGGAACCATTCGCTACATGGCCCCAGAGGTATTGGAGGGGGCAGTGAACCTGAGGGACTGCGAGTCTGCCTTAAAGCAGGTGGATATGTACGCCATTGGCCTGATCTACTGGGAAACCTTCATGCGCTGTACAGACCTCTTCCCAGGTGAGAAGTAGGGCTGTATGTATTATATGCATACATCCAGGGCCGGAGAGAAATCTGCTGGCTAAGCAGAATGACTGCAGCACATTATATAACCCAAATCGGGTGCACTTGTATAGTGCATTAAGCTCTGTTCCTTGATTAGTTAGTAAGGACTATGACACAGCTACTCCCTCTATGCCAGTGGTCTGTAACATCAATCTCCTGTTTTGAAACAGTACAGCTCAGTTCAGCCTCGTACATACATACATACATACATACATACATACATACATACATACATACATACATACATACATACATACATACATACATAGCCTTATATTACTCTTTTTAAGTGAGTACGTTCCACTAATTATGGAGACAAAGTGGCCTTTCGGTGAACTGTGTTGGTATTTGTGTACAGCTTTGTAGCCGAGTGTGTTTGTTAACAGGGGAGACAGTACCAGAGTACCAGATGGCTTTCCAAGCAGAAGCAGGGAACCACCCGTCCTTCGAGGATATGCAGGTGCTGGTGTCCCGAGAAAAACAGAGACCAAAGTTTCCTGAGGCCTGGAAAGAGAACAGTCTGGTGAGAGCTTCTGTAACGGGGATGGGCAACCTAATTTCTGGTACCCTGCTGTGTTGCAGGTGTTTGCAGCAGTTCAGTGTGTGAATTGATTACTAATTGATTTCTTTCAGCAGCATAGTTAAGAATGCACACAGCTGAACATTCAGAAGCTTTTGCAACCGAGATACACTAAGAGAACCAGGAAACATTGATTTCCTATATCAGTTTTATGACATTAGCATGATTTTTCAGTATACATGTGTTTGAATTAGCATATTTATTTTATATAATTATATAGTTTAAGTGGTGCTGCTGAGGGGACAATTGGATGACTTGTCTTGCTCTGTTTCTGTTTGTTTTAGGCGGTGCGTTCTCTGAAGGAGACGATGGAGGACTGTTGGGATCAGGATGCAGAGGCTCGTCTGACAGCTCAGTGTGCGGAAGAGCGTATGGCAGAACTCCTCCTTATCTGGGACAGGAACAAATCTGTCAGCCCTACAGTCAACCCTATGAGCACAGCACTTCAGAATGAGAGGTGTGCTCACAAATGGACAATTGGTCATCAGATTTTGTCTGTTTAGCATCACACATAGGCCACAAAACCATGGTTTAGGCTGGTTCAGCTACACAGCTATTAGGATAGGTTTCTGAGGGCACTGCATGCTCAGGACCATTTAATAGTACAAAGTGTTGAGTCTTTTGAACTGACAACTACATCTGTTCTTATTAGAATCTGCAGTTGTTATTAGCTTATTGCTACCCTGTAGTTATTTTAAATGTTATATTTATTTCATTAATTGTTCAACCATTTTTTCTCTGCTATAGCTGTGATTGAATATCAGCAAATGAAATATGTTGATTTAAATATGTTAAATATATTGTGCATTACTTTTTTTCTCACTTTTTTTTCCTCAAACTTTTATTTCTTTTTTGTTTCATTGTAGAAATCTTACCCATAGTCGTAGGGTTCCAAAGATGGGGCCTTACCCTGACTACTCCTCTTCATCCTATATCGAAGACCATGAGGGCATGGTAAAAAACCTTCCTGGAGATGTGTCCACCTCAGGCACATCCTCAGTGAGTGGCATGGCTGTGAGTGGCATCAGCACAGGCACAGGGGGCGCTGGAGAGAAGAACAGGAACTCAATAAATTATGAGAGACAACAGGCCCAAGCTCAAGCCAGGCTCCCAAGCCCAGAGACCAGTGGAGCCAGTCTCTCCACAACAACCACCACCGCAGGCCTCACCCCCAGCACAGTCATGACCACCATTTCTGAGCTGGGCCACTCTGAGGAGGCTGGTGCTGGGGGTAGTGTTCCTGTGTGCCTGCAGTTGACTGAGGAAGACTTGGAGACAACCAAACTGGACCCTAAGGAGGTGGATAAGAACCTGAAAGAGAGTTCAGATGAGAATCTGATGGAGCATTCACAGAAACAGTTCAGCGCTCCTGACCCACTCAGTTCGGGGAGCTCCAGCTTGCTGTACCCCTTCATAAAATTGGCAGCAGAGGTGACCGGAGGGTCTGGAAGCGGGACACAGGCAGAGTTTGGAGCAGGCAGCAGTGGAATGGGCGATGCACCACCGGCCATGTTCCCTCTTCCTAAGCAGCAGAACCTCCCCAAGCGCCCCACCAGTCTGCCTCTAAACACGAAAAACCCCAGCAAAGAGTCCTCCTCTTCTCGACTGAAGTTTGGTAAGCACAAGTCTAATCTGAAGCAGGTGGAGACAGGAGTGGCCAAGATGAACACGGTGGCAGCTGTGGAGCCTCATCTGGTTACTCTCACCAACAACGGGCCTGCAGTAAGGAGTGGGGTGGGGGTTGTGGTAGTTAATGGTTACGTTAACGGCACCTCTGGCCCATTTGGAACCACCAACCCAGCTGGGCCACAGGGTGAAGGAGGGGCTCCGCTGCTCCAGAGCCAGCTCAGCGGAGAGGATAGCCGCCTCAACATTAACATCAACTCTAGCCCTGATGAACATGAACCGCTGCTAAGAAGAGAGCAACCTGCTGCTCGTGACCACACTGGCCGCACCAACTCCAACAACAACAACAGCAATGTCCGCACCTCTGCTCCTGCTGCACCTGCTCCTCCTACTGCTGCTGTTCCACCCACAGAGCCCACAGTTCAGCTCTCAGTGCCACAGGAAAAGGAAGAGGTTCCTTTGAGACCCAAGCCCAGGAGACCTGAGCGACCCAACTCACTGGACCTGTCATCTACTTCGCAGGACTCTTCTCTGTCTGGTAGGCACTTCTCATTTGTCTTTCTGTGATTTCAGAACATTCCATTCATTTTCTAAATATAAGTGTATAAAGCCAGAATCATAATCACTGTACTTTGCTAAACATACAAGGAATGTGTCTTGGTGTGTGGACACATGTATGATATGTAACATACTAAACAGAACAGACAAGCCCACAGACTGGCAACATAACATTCACATAAATTAAGACTAAGACTAATAAACTGCTAAAAAGAAAGGAACAATTGAGCTAAATAAATGTCTCTCTCTCTCTCTCTCTCTCTCTCTCTCTTTCTCTTTCGCCTTCGCCTTCTCTCTCTTTCTCCTTCTCTTTCTTTTTCTTTCTCTCTCTCTTTCTTTCTTTCTTTCTTTCTTTCTCTCTCTCTTTCTCCTTCTCTGTTCTTTCTTTCTCTCTCCCTCTTTCTCTCTCTCTCTCACTCACTCACTCACTCAAGTGTTGGGTTACAAAGGAGTTACTGTAATACAGTGAGGTGCGACAATCAAGGTTAAGGTTATGTTTTGAGTTCAAAACTAATGTTGAAGTCGTATCACTGAAAGGTCCACAATTTACTTTTTTTTTCCCAATTCACTGAAAAGAGGATACCTCTCCATTACAGCCAGATGGATTAACCTGGATTTTAAGCACTAAACAAATTATTATTATTATTATTATTATTATTAATATTACTAAATTAAAATGGTAAATGCTCCAATAGTTTTCTGTGGTCTCAAACACCAATGCTCCAAATCCTTGAGAAACATTTTTGCATTTTTGTATGCCTCACACTTTTTCACACAATTTCTCTCACTTTCTCGTCCCTCTGTATCTTTCTTCCCTGCTTTTATCCTCTGCTCCCACCCTTTCTCCTTCTTCTCTTCTCGCCTCTCTGTCTCTCACCCTGGCACATTTCTGCGTTCCTCTTGGCTGATAATGGTCTTTGAGCGTTCCCCTATGGCTGAGTCACGCTTGGACCTTTATCTTTGTGGAGACAGGCTCAGACGCACCCTGGCTATTCCAATCCCCTGGAGCAGGGCGGAGAGCCTGGAGTGCGTGTCAGCATCCCCACAAACAATAACCTTTCCAAATGGATGGCAGACTGTGTGTTTGTGCACTGCGTGTCCTGCGCTCTCCAGCCAATTAACACTACCACTACATGCAACAAGAGAGACGGGCTGGGCCACTAGTCTTTCCCTCAATTGCTTTGACTGTTTGGTTGTGGAGAGGGAAGGAAATTCCTTTGCGCTGATAGGGATCCATAGAACGTTCTGCCTAAGTTGAAGACAGTGATAAAGGATGATTCATGTAAGGAGATGTTTTCGTTCTGTTAAGGAACGAAAGCAACACAGGAATATGAGAAAGTAACCTGTTACATTGGATGGCATTGGAAGGCCACAGTTTGGGTGCTGAAAAGAAAGGGAAGCTATGTGTAGCTTTGCTGTTTGCGGTGATCCAATCAGCATGGGGGTGGCAAAATCTGCTCTGTTATCAGATGGTAGTGGCAACACATATCTCCATCAGCAAGGTGGTGACTGGGTAGACCAGATGTACGGAGCTTCGTAAGAAACATGAACATGTTCCCCAGTTCTGCTGGTCAGCCCAATGCAGCACCGAGGAATGGCCAAAATCTTGTACTGGCTAGGTACATCTGTCATTGCCATAAAACAAAAAGTATCACAAATATAACTTTCCACCATTATTTGCAAAACAAATTCTTTTAACAGGCTTTACAGCAATATAGATGTGATATGTCTATGATTGGATATCAGGATGTGCAGATCCACAATATATAAAGCATCTGTTATTAATGTTTACATGGTAGATCTGGTTGGATATGAATATAACAGGATGTGCCAAAGAATTGTGTGAAATCGTCCTGCAAAAGGTGTAAATATGCGGAAATAAAAGTGTCTTAGGAAAATATTTTACAAAGCAAGACTTCACAGTTTAGGCAACTTAGTCAGTGTGAACTGGAAATCGGAACACATTTTTCTTCCTTAATGTAACGTAATTCCGAATTAAATTGGCTGTTGAAGCAGGAAATAATTAGTAAAAAGTATTTTCCTCAGAAAAACCTGCTTTTAGTTACAGTGCACCAACGAGCTGGAATTTTTAATAAGCTGGAATACTTTATTTAATATTTCAGCATGTCTTATTGTTTTACCTTTATTACTCTTTTTATTTATCTTTTTAAGTTCTTGATTATTGCAAGGTTTTGTTTATGGTTTTCTTTTAACAAATTTGATGTTACCATATTGATGTTTGAATATTTTAGTTTTGTAACTTTTATCATTATTATTTTTGCATTTTTATGTGTTTTTAAAGATTTTTAAGTCACCCTGTTTCTTTATTGGCTCAGCTACATTGTAAATGAGGGTGTCCCTCCACATACTCAGTTAAATAATTATTTTTTTTTACGCCATAGGACATATTTTGTCAGTGGGCACTACAATATTTAGCTGCATTTTGTTGTCAATGCATCAAGATTAATGAATCAGTGTACAAATGTAACTACCTAAGCTTTGAGCAAGAGATGTGTGTGTCCGTGCACACTGCTCCATCATTAGCTAATCCCCTCACAGCCTCTGAGCCTCACTTCACAGTGCAAACACTGTCAAACATGTAGCTCACTCCTGTTAATATGGACTCAGGTTTTCAGCAGAAGCACAGCAAACAAGACAAAGACTTAAGTAAGGAGAAAACAGGAGGTGGTCTGCTGACATGTGCGGCCGAATGATAGGTGTTCCCACTGATGATTGGTGAGTTTGGAGGAAGGGGAGGGAGAACGTGCTAAGATACTTTTGGCTAGCGAATTCTGTTGGCACACAGCGACACAACCAACCATCAGATGGCGTTTTAGACACATGCAAAAATCACTGCACTTTGATTAAAGATTACGGAGAAACCGTAGGTTTTTTAGGTTCTTAAATAATATGACACAGTGAATCCTGTTAAATTTGAGCAAGCACATTAAAAAAAAAAAAATCAACTTTTTTGTTTAAGCCTTATTGGGAAATCCTACTTTGTAAAATACCTTCCATGTAGTCACCCTATGCTGACTTATATGCAGTTCCATTGTTCAACCATGTGGGGGTGTCATTCATAGTTTTGCTGCCTTACAGGGTGATAATGGACAGATCTGTACTTCACATGGTGATCTTACTCTCCCACCTCTGCTGTTCAGGTGAGGGCTCGTCTCAGGAGGGAAAAGCCGGATCAGGGGAGAAAATAAAGAGACGTGTGAAGACGCCTTACTCTCTGAAGCGGTGGCGCCCCTCTACATGGGTCATCTCCACAGATACGCTGGATGGAGAGGTGAACAACAACGGAGCAGGTGGAAGGCAGGGTGCATCTGGCGCCACTCGCTCCAAATCCAGCACTGCTGTGTTCCTGGTGGGAGGAGGAACTGCCACCGCCACCCTCTCCTCTGACCCACCTGGCATGACCTGCCTGTGAACTCTGACCATTGAACCCTGCTGAGGAAGGGCCAAGATCAGCTTGTTGATACTGGAGGGTTTGGCAGCATGTTATTTGTTTCTCAAGATCCTATTTGAAATCCAGTAAGAGAAAGTGTGAGGGAGGAGAGAGAGAGAGAGAGATAAAAGAAACAGTTCTTGGAACACAGACTCTCTGACGTCATTTGCAAGCACTTAACATCAGAATATGGAACTTCTCCGACTTTCTTTGAAGAAATCGCTTTAAACCGTACCCAGCTATGCAGCAACGTTGGCTTAAAATGCTTCCATTATTTTTGTTGTTCCATTTAAAATCAAAGTATGATTGTATGTATGGTTGTTTGATAATTACTTTCTTTAATTTGTTGCACTTTTTTCTAAGTAATCTTAATCACACAGTTAAATCTGTTTTCTTTGACCAAGTCTGGTCTTAAAACTGAAAAAAAGAAAGAAAGAAAATGACAATGTGTTGATTTAACAATCATGCTAGACTGCTCCTATGGACATGAATGAAATCGAGTCCATATAAAAAGTCAATAGTAAAAGCAGTGGTCTCTAAGACACAGTTGACTGCAGTCACATCTGTTTAGAGGTTTTTATATACGTAGTGCATTCATACGTTACGTTTTTGTTATATGTAATATCTGTGTATCCCCCGTTTTTGTATTACATTTTGAGATGTGCAATAGGCTTTAGCTTTGAGGTGCTCTTTAAGACTTTATGTTCTATATTTTTGCAGCATTTTTTAAAATAATATTGTGAAATATATGGTGCACTTACCAGCAACCTTGTGTTCATACAGCACCCCAGTTTGCATCTACGGATGACAATCCTTTACCTTCCTATCAGCCCATCAAACATGAGAAGGAGAAGCAAACAATCAAAAAAAAAAAAAAAAAAGAGGGGTGTCTGTCTGTTTTGTTTGTTTTGACCTTTACTTCAGATGTTAGAAGTGCACAGGAGACAGTTGAAAGCTTGCAAGTTTGAAGGACAGAGGATTTCCGGTTCTGTTACACTCTGAATCAAGCTCCAGCTCGGTCTGATCTCTGGAATAATGTTCTCCCTTCTCAGCAGACACTAAAGTATACACATGTGCGCCATTCGTTGCAGAGGCGTGGACTGGTCCTCTCAAGATGCGGCATGGAGCGACTGGTGTCTCTGTCCGCTGTCTCTATCCGTATCTGCGGAAGGGTATGTGTGAGAGTGCCTGAGCAGTTGTGGCATTCGACTTCACACTTCTGCTAAAAGCTCTCTGTGTTACTCAGCTCCCCGGAGCACAGGTATGCAAGAGAGTGGACATGTCGAGTGGCTTAGGTCAAGTGTTGCTCTCTCCATTCCACTGTCACAGCACCGTCAACGCCACGTACGCACTTCAAATGTAATTTATATGTAATGTTACACTACATACAGCTGGAAGTTAATGTATACATTACTGTGCATATTACAGCTATTTCAGTTCTTTCTGTTTTCCAGCCTCTGTTTAAAACTGAAATAAAACTAATTGTAAAGGTGCTCATATGCATCAGACTTCAGAATGAGGGTACTGAGCATCAGTGCTTACCTTTCATTTACTTATGAGTACAATCATATTGGCAAGGGGAAGCTGACTTTGGATCAGCGCTCTCAGTCTCTCGAGCTGATGCATGTGTGTCCTGAGGTCTCTTTTAGCTGTTACTCCTCAGTTGCTACTTTTTGTTTTAGCTATCTTTTATTGTCCTCTTTTTTTTACGTAGTGCCAAGGGCCAAACCTCAACTCTGTATGTCCAGATTGTGTCTGAAGCAATGCTGTTTTGTTATTTTTATTATTATTCTAATGGAATCAATCTGTGAGATGTTTATAACCATGTAAAACTGTCATACTTGCATTTTATGTTTCTCTGTAATGTCCCTGGTAAGTTTATTGGCAGTTTAAGGGTTGCACTGTAATCCATCACATTGGCGTTTCCCCTCATCTCGATGCAGCTCAGTTTCTCATGTGTAGGAGCAGTTTGAACAAAGGTTGCTGTCATGCCTGCATAACCAAGCCATTTTTTTAATCAGTGCCACTACAATCATAATCAGACAGAATTATTGTGTTTTAAACATTGCTTCCCATTGTTTTACTCGCCCTCATTCGAAACGGACTTTGAAGTTGGAGGGCAGTTGAATGCGTCTAGCAGCTAAATTTCTTCCTATGCCACAATTACTGGCTGTGGAGTCGGATGCATTCTGCAGATGAGTTGAAAGCTGCAGAAGTGGCGTGCGCTCCAGAGTCGAGCCATTTAAATAATTATATATTGATGCTCTATTATGGAAAACTGCGCAATACTGTTAAGCAAAGTTTCCCATGTAGAGATTCATTTAAAATGCTTTCTCGGACTGTATTCAGCATAAATACACAGTTAAGTTGTTGGTATTGAGGAAATAATAAGCCACATATGTCCTTTTGGGACTATAGAAGTGGTGAGAAAACTGAGGTGTAGCTGACGACTGAAGATGAGAAATCTGTTGCATTTCCTCATATCTAAATCGTTGATATGAACCCGGTTCTTTTTCTTTGTATGTGTGTAATATAAGCTCACCGATCTGGTGTAACTATATCTGTATATTCTGCGGTTGGCTGCGAATATACAGAAGACTCAACTGTTGCTGTGGGACCAAGGGACGACGCTATAACACTGTGATTATTTATCTCTAGATACAATAGCACAGTAATGCAAGCCGGATGGGAATTACACGTTATTTACTTATTGCTCAGCCAAACAGAAGTTAATACTGTAAAGATATGCGAAGCGCATCGCCCCATACCAGATACTATCTCAGTGTGTTTAAGAAATCCTAGTGTTTTCCAATTGTCTAAATTTTTTATTTCAAAATGAAGATTTTGGCCTCAGTGGTAGAGGGAGAGGAATATTAGACTTGGCACAGAACTCGAGTGTGCTCAGTGAATCAATCTTCTGGGCTCTTCAATCATTTGTGTTAATGTTTACACCAGTCTAACCAGTTAACTGTCTACAAGCCCTCTACAGTGGTACTGACTACACTAAACCTCTAGGGGCAGATGTTCTGGCCACAGATTAGGTTTATTATGCATGGTGCTGGATTTTAGACAGAAATCCACCATTGCCAGATTGATTCAGTCCAGGACTAGACTAAACCCGTGTGTGGAACACTTTCCTTCTATCCCTTTAATGCTCAGAGCTCTTTCATGCCAGCCGTCCAGCTCTGGGCTGTACTCTAGAGTAAACATGGCACCTTTTGGTTATGAGGCTGTCACATGGCTTAAACTCAACCCTGCTTATAAAGACTGAGGTGAAAGTAGGCCACATTGCTTGTTTCCTTACCAAACCACGTTGTCTGTTTAACTACACCCAATCATATCATATAAATATAAAGCTTAATATGCAATTCAGACATAGAAGTCTACATGTGCTTTTTCAGATGGCCCCAAAACTGCCAGTTCCACTAAAAGCAAAAGGAATGCAAGTTAAATCCTAAATGGCGAAACCACTGCACCTCTTTTCAAATCCAGGCATGCACACAAATGCCCGAGTTTAGCTGGGTAAGCGGTATGTCATCTTAAAACCCTTGAGAAACTAGAAAAATGGTCGGTTTCCTTTTGTATGTGTATGTGTGTGTGAATGTGAATGAAAGGTATTTGTTCATGACAGGCTGCTGTTTTTTTTTTCCTTTTCTTTTCTTTCAATCTCTTGAATTCATACTGACGCTGAAGGCTCCATTCAGATCTGTGGCCCCTGCATAGAGTGTTGCGCAGAAAAGCCACTGAAATGTTTTCTATTACAGCTTGTAAAGTAAGCGCTTTCAGAAAAGAACAAATGATAACTCAGTTTAGTCTATTCAGAAAGATATATGTTTAAATGCCATTTAGAATTAAAGCTTGCTGTACAACCTTGCATTACTCAGTTAATTAAAGATTATATTAATGAAGTCCTGGCTCCTGTTGATTCTTTTGCATTAAATAAAGCCAAATAAAATGTTCTCACCTGATACGTGTACAGTTTACACTGTATGTACCGAAGTATCCAGACAGGTGCACCGCCTGCTTGTTCAAATGCACAAACCACATTTATGATCTCCATGGAAATGCCCTGATAATACAATGGCTCATCACATACAAAATCTGATCAAATTCTCAATCTAGAGGTTTGATTTTTAATTAATAGTTTACATGGAAAGCTTAGTGGCAGACAGTGAGTCGTTCTGATTCATCATTAATTCAGGATCTCTCTATTAAAAAAACACACCCCTTTGACTGACCATGCCAACACGTTTAACAGCTGGCTACCACACCAATCACAGCAAGGACAATGGAGCACTTCCACCTGAATAAACAGCTTCCAAATTCATCATTCTCACTCTTTTAAGCGAAGGCCTTTCCTCCCTTCTGTACCTGCTCCTCTTTAACACACTGTTCAAACATACTCTCTAACATCTAAGTCACTGCATGGGATCCTAGCCCCTTCTTCATCTCATGCATGGCCGTCTGCCTTGCCCAGGGGACCATTTTGCTCCTGGACAGTTGTGTCCCCTACCTCAGAATTCCTTCCCCATGTGCTGTCACTACTCAAACCGAAACTCTCCTGTTTTACACTGTCACTACTCAAACCGAAACTCTCCTGTTTTACACTGTCACTACTCAAACCGAAACTCTCCTGTTTTACACTGTCACTACTCAAACTGAGACTCTCCTGTTTTACACTGTCACTACTCAAACTGAGACTCTCCTGTTTTACACTGTCACTACTCAAACTGAGACTCTCCTGTTTTACACTGTCACTACTCAAACTGAGACTCTCCTGTTTTACACTGTCACTACTCAAACTGAGACTCTCCTGTTTTACACTGTCACTACTCAAACCGAAACTCTCCTGTTTTACACTGTCACTACTCAAACTGAGACTCTCCTGTTTTACACTGTCACTACTCAAACTGAGACTCTCCTGTTTTACACTGTCACTACTCAAACTGAGACTCTCCTGTTTTACAGTCACTACTCAAACCGAAACTCTCCTGTTTTACACTGTCACTACTCAAACTGAGACTCTCCTGTTTTACACTGTCACTACTCAAACCGAAACTCTCCTGTTTTACACTGTCACTACTCAAACTGAGACTCTCCTGTTTTACACTGTCACTACTCAAACTGAGACTCTCCTGGTTTACACTGTCACTACTCAAACTGGGGGGGGGAGACTCTCCTGTTTTACACTGTCACTACTCAAACTGAGACTCTCTCCTGTTTTACACTGTCACTACTCAAACTGAAACTCTCCTGTTTTACACTGTCACTACTCAAACTGAGACTCTCCTGTTTTACACTGTCACTACTCAAACTGAGACTCTCTCCTGTTTTACACTGTCACTACTCAAACTGAGACTCTCTCCTGTTTTACACTGTCACTACTCAAACTGAGACTCTCTCCTGTTTTACACTGTCACTACTCAAACTGAGACTCTCCTGTTTTACACTGTCACTACTCAAACTGAGACTCTCTCCTGTTTTACACTGTCACTACTCAAACTGAGACTCTCCTGTTTTATACTGTCACTACTCAAACTGAGACTCTCCTGTTTTACGCTGTCACTACTCAAACTGAGACTCTCCTGTTTTACGCTGTCACTACTCAAACTGAAACTCTTCTGTTTTACGCTGTCACTACTCAAACTGAGACTCTCCTGTTTTACGCTGTCACTACTCAAACCGAATCTCTCCTGTTTTACACTGTCACTACTCAAAACTGAGACTCTCCCTGTTTTACACTGTCACTACTCAAACTGATGAGACTCTCCTGTTTACACTGCGTTCACTACTCCTGAGACTTTCTCCTGTTTTACACTGTCACTACTCAAACTGAGACTCTCCTGTTTTACACTGTCACTACTCAAACTGAGACTCTCCTGTTTTACACTGTCACTACTCAAACCGAAACTCTCCTGTTTTACACTGTCACTACTCAAACTGAGACTCTCCTGTTTTACACTGTCACTACTCAAACTGAGACTCTCCTGTTTTACACTGTCACTACTCAAACTGAGACTCTCCTGTTTTACACTGTCACTACTCAAACTGAAACTCTCCTGTTTTACACTGTCACTACTCAAACCGAAACTCTCCTGTTTTACACTGTCACTACTCAAACTGAGACTCTCCTGTTTTACACTGTCACTACTCAAACTGAGACTCTCCTGTTTTACACTGTCACTACTCAAACTGAGACTCTCCTGTTTTACACTGTCACTACTCAAACTGAGACTCTCCTGTTTTACACTGTCACTACTCAAACTGAGACTCTCTCCTGTTTTACACTGTCACTACTCAAACTGAGACTCTCCTGTTTTACACTGTCACTACTCAAACTGAGACTCTCTCCTGTTTTACACTGTCACTACTCAAACTGAAACTCTCCTGTTTTACACTGTCACTACTCAAACTGAGACTCTCCTGTTTTACACTGTCACTACTCAAACTGAGACTCTCCTATTTTACGTTCTCTACTCAAACTGAGACTCTCCTGTTTTACACTGTCACTACTCAAACTGAGACTCTCCTGTTTTACACTGTCACTACTCAAACTGAAACTCTCCTGTTTTACACTGTCACTACTCAAACTGAAACTCTCCTGTTTTACACTGTCACTACTCAATCTGAGACTCGACTGATTTACACTGTCACTACTCAAACTGAGACTCTCCTGTTTTACACTGTCACTACTCAAACTGAGACTCTCTCCTGTTTTACACTGTCACTACTCAAACTGAGACTCTCCTGTTTTACACTGTCACTACTCAAACTGAGACTCTCTCCTGTTTTACACTGTCACTACTCAAACTGAAACTCTCCTGTTTTACACTGTCACTACTCACACTGAGACTCTCCTGTTTTAAACTGTGTCTACTCAAACTGAGACTCTCCTGTTTTACACTGTCACTACTCACACTGAGACTCCCTGTTTTACACTGTCACTACTCAAACTGAGACTCTCTCCTGTTTTACACTGTCACTACTCAAACTGAAACTCTCCTGTTTTACACTGTCACTACTCAAACCGAACTCTTCTGTTTTAAAAATTAACGACTCAAAAAGAGACTCTCTCATGTTTTACACTGTAACTACTCAAAATGAAACTCTCCTGTTTTACACGTTGTTACCCTATCTCAAACTGAGACTCTCGTCCTGTTTTACACTGTCACTACTCAAACTGAATAAGACTACTCCTGTGTTTACACTGTCACTACTCAAACTGGAGACTCTCCTGTTTTACACTGTCACTACTCAAAACTGAAGACTCTCCTGTTTTACACTGTCACTACTCAAACTGAGACTCTCCTGTTTTACACTGTCACTAACTCAAACTGAGAACTCTCTCCTGTTTTTACACTGTCACTACACTCAAACTGAAACTGCTCATGACTGTGACTGAGACTTTTTTTACACTGTCACTACTCAAACTGAGACTCTCTCCTGTTTTACACTGTCATCTACTCAAACTGAGGATCTCCTTGTTGTTACACTGTTCACTCTACGTCATAACTGAGACTCTTCCTGTTTTACACTGTCACTACCTCAACACTGAGACCTTCTCCTGTTTTTACACTGTCACTACTCAAACTGAGACTCTCTCCTGTTTTACAAACTGTCACTTACTCAAACTGAGTACTCTCCTGTTTTAACCGTTTCACTTCCTCAAAACGGAAGAACTCTCCTGTTTTTACACTGTCCACTACTCAAACTGAAATCTCTCTGTTTTACACTGTCACTACTCAACCTGAAGACTCTCTCCACTGTTACTCAAACGTTACACTCCACTGTTTACACTACTCAAACTGACTGAGACTCTGGACTCTCCTGTATTACACTGTCACTACTCACACTGAGACTCTCCTGTTTTACGCTGGTCAGTACTCATCAAACTGAGACTCTCTCTGTTTAACACTGTCAACACTCAACTGAGACTCGCTCTGTTTTCAACACTGTCACTTACTCAAACTGAGACTTCTCCTGTTTTATACACGTCACTAACTCAAACTGAGACTACTCTCCTGTTTTACTCATATTTGTCACTACTCAAACTGAGGGACTCTCATGTTTTTTACACTGCACTACTCAAACTGAGACTCTCCTGTTTTTAACGCTGTCACTACTCAAACTGAGACTCTCATGTTTTACACTGTCACTACTCAAACTGAGACTCTCTGTTTTACGCTGTTTCAACTGAGACTCTCCTGTTTTACGCTTCAAACTGAAACTGAGACTCTCCTGTTTTTACACTGTGCCACTACTCAAACTGAGACTCTCCTGTTTTTACACTGTCACTACTCAAACTGAGACTTTCCCTGTTGTTACACTGTCACTATCTATTCAAACTGCTCAGACTCTCCTGTTTTTACACTGTCACTACTCAAACTGAGACTCTCCGGTTTTTACACTGTCACTACTCAAACTCACCCACTCCTGTTTTACACTCTCACTACTCAAACTGCTCTCCTTTGTTTTTCACTCTCTACTCAACTGTTTTATTTTTACACTGTCACTACTCAAACTAAGACTCTCCCTGTTTTTACGAACTAGCTCACTAACTGAGACTCCCTGTTTTACATACTGTCACTACTCAATTAACTGAGGGACTCTCCATGTTTTAACTCGCGTCCCTCCTTCAAATGACAGACGCTCCTGTCCACTACTCAAACTGAGACTCTCCTCTGTTTTTACCTCTGTCACTACTCAAAACTGAAACTCCTGTTTCGCTGTTTTACTCAAACTGTAACTCTCTCTGTTTTGCTCACGTTACTACTAAACTGAAACTCTCCTGTTTTTTACACTGTCCCTACTCAAACTGAGACTCTCCTGTTTTAACACTGTCACTGACTCTAACTGATGACTCTCTCCCTGTTTTACACTGTCACTACTCAAAACTGAGACTCTCTCCTGTTTTACACTGTCACTACTCAAACCAAACTGACTCTCCTGTTTTACACTGTCCACTCAAACTGACTCTCACCTCAAAACTGAGAAACTCTCTCCTGTTTTACACACTGTCCACTACTCCAAACTGAACACTCCTCCCTGTTTTGACACTGTCAAACTGAGACTCTCCTGTTTAAACTGAGACCTTCTCCTGATTTACACTGTCACTACTCAAACTGAGACTCTCACTGTTTTACACTGTCACTACTCAAACTGGATGACTCTCCTGTTTTAACACTGTCACTACTCAAACTGAGACTCCCTCTTTTTTAACATTAACACTGTCACTACTCAAAATACCTGAGACTCTCTCCTGTTTTTTACAATCTGTCACTACTCAAACTGAGACTCTCCCCCTGTTTTTTACACTGTCACTACTCAAACTGAAAACTCTCCTGTTTTACGCTGTCACTCTACTCACAACTGAAGACTCGCTCCTGTTTTTACGCTGTGTCACTACTCAAACTGAACTCTCCTGTTTTACACTGTGTCACTACTCAAGTACTGAGACTCTCCTGTTTTAAAAACGCTGTACCGCTACTACTCAAACTTAGACTCTCCTGTTGTTACACCTGTCACTACTCAAACTGAGACTCCTCCTGTTTTACACAACTGTCACTAAAACAAACTAAAGACTCTCCTGTTTTTTACACTGTCACTACTCAAACTGTAGAGACTCTCCTGTTTTACACTGTCACTACTCAAACTGAGACTCTCTCCTGTTTTTTACACACTGTCACTACTCAAACTGAGACAATCTCCCTGTTTTTTACGCACTGTCACACTCCTGTACTTGAGACCTCCTGTTTTACACTGTCACTACTCAAACTGACGACTCTCCTGTTTTACACTGTCACTACTCAAACTGAGACTCTCCTCTGTACCAACTGTTTTACTACTGTCTGTCACTACTACTCAAACTGAGACTCTCCCTGTTTTAAACACTGTCACTACTCAAACTGAAGACTCTCTCTGTTTTAAAACTGTCACTACTCAAACTGAAGACTTCTCCTGTTTTACACTGTCACTACTCAAACTGAAAACTCTCCCTGTTTTACACTGCTGTCACTACTCACTAAAAACTTACACTGAACTCTCCTCCTGTTTTACACTGTCACTACTCAAACTGAGACTCTCTCCTGTTTTACACTGTCACTACTCAAACTGAGACTCTCCTGTTTTACACTGTCACTACTCAAACTGAGACTCTCCTGTTTTACACTGTCACTACTCAAACTGAGACTCTCTTCTGTTTTACACTGTCACTACTCAAACTGAGACTCCCTGTTTTACACTGTCACTACTCAAACTGAGACTCTCCTGTTTTACACTGTCACTACTCAAACTGAGACTCTCTTCTGTTTTACACTGTCACTACTCAAACTGAGACTCTCTCCTGTTTTACACTGTCACTACTCAAACTGAGACTCTCCTGTTTTACACTGTCACTACTCAAACTGAGACTCTCCTGTTTTACACTGTCACTACTCAAACTGAGACTCCCCTGTTTTACACTGTCACTACTCAAACTGAGACTCTCTTCTGTTTTACACTGAGACTCCTGCTTTACACTGCCACTACTCAAACTAAGACTCTCTCCTGCTTTGCAGTGTCACTACTCAGACTTTCTCCTGCTTTGCAGTGTCACTACTCAGACTCTCTCCTGCTTTGCAGTGTCACTACTCAGACTCTCTCCTGCTTTGCAGTGTCACTACTCAGACTCAGACTCTCTCCTGCTTTCTAACATGTGCTTGAGCCAAAAAATCAGCTCTTTTGATTATAACTCCCCAGCTCTACCTTGCAACGGGTTCTGTTGTTTTGTTGACTGTTAAATTTTCCTTCTCCTTAAAGCCCCTTTGTATAGCATTAATTCATAATACACAATGCAGGCCATAAAGCCAGTATTATACATGAATACATGATACAAAATGGTATGTATGGTATTTGGTATGTAATGGGGCTTACTAAAGGTATTTTGAATGGTTTTCTGTCTGACTAAATCCAGATGCATTTGATGGATTACTAATGGGATCTAAAGGTGTCCTGCCAAAAACTAGTGGTCTCTAAAGTTAATCCTGAAACCAGTTCCCATTAGAAAGCACCAGATTTTAATTCCAGTGGTTTTCAGCAGAGATTTTTAGTTCCAGTATTTACATTTACTAACCCATAAGTCAGATCGATCAACTCATACAGTGGCTGGAGAAGTCTGTAAATAACTGTATTTTTCTAACCAAGAAACCAATATATTTTGTTGTTGTTTTGTACTGTATTTAATGTATACGGGTTTATTTTTAAAGTTTTATAGAAGAACAAAAAACTTTGCAGGGGCTTTTAGTTTTAAACAGTCTTCACCACTGACCTTTCCCACAGTACTGCATATACTGTATAAACAGGCCATTGAAATGCACGAAGTGTATTGTTCATTAAATGGCCACACGAGGGTGTTAAAGCCACAGTGTCCATGCCAAAAGCACGTGTTGACCACAACAAAGCAATTTCCCCATTTCCAAATTTCCAACTGAGTTGAAACGATCGTGCATAAAATAAGAGCCCCCTGAGCAGTGGGGACCCCCATTATAACCTGCTCCCGTCTCATAACCGCGCGTTCAGAATAAACGCTTGTTTTGTCCTCAGGTCTTCAGTTCCCATTTCCAAAAACTCAGCAGGATACATTTTCCACACTGGATATGAACCACAGTCCTACAGCCTGAAACTCGGCGGTGATGCTTTGTGTATTTTTGCAAAAGATTATTAACTTTAAGGAATTAAAAGGATCCACCTCGCAGCCAATAGGAAGTTGCCGTGGCTCACACACGGTCCAATCAGAGACAGGGGGCGGAGCTCTGGCAGCACTTCTCGGTGCGTGGCTCTGAATTTTCCTCCCGTTTACTTTTCAGCTCGTAAAAGCGGTTCGGGCGGCGGAGCGGAGCGGCCACGGAGGCTTAAACCGGGCCGTATGGAGTGACCAGACGAGGACCCCTTTCCCCCACACAAAAACCCTCACATAACATACCTCCGCGTATGTTTATACGCTCAGTTTTCTCTTTTTGGCTCCCATTTCGCTAGTTTGACCAAGCTTTGGAGCCAGCCACCTTCGTCGTCATGTCCCAGCGGCTGCGTAAAAACGGTTCTCCGACGTCGAGCTGCGGTGTAAGCGGGGGATCCGCGGCTGGAACCTCCGGAATAAGCGCTGGGGTCAGTTTGCTGACTCGCCTGCTGCCTATGAAAGCCACCGTCCCGTTCCAGCTCAAGCCTCAGACGCAGCAGCAGTTGCAGCCCCAGCAGCTCCCCCTGGCGGCGAGGACGGTGCTGTCGGCGGCGGCTGCAGGAAGCGGCGCCGGCTTAAAGTGCCTCAGCGGCGGCTGTGACTCTGCTGGATCCCGCTCGTCTGCTAACCGAAGCCGGAGCCCCACAAGGGGCGCAGCCTCGGCAGCTTTGAGCCCGTCCTCTTCTTCCTCTTCCTCCTCCTCTTCATCATCAACCCTAAGAAGTAGCCCCACTCTCGCTCCCTACGTGGCTTCGTCCACTTCCCAAGTTAGATCCTCCCAGCCCCAGTCTGCGTGCGCACAGGTTAGCCTAGCTACACCGCTGGCCAGCGTTATTAGCCCTGCTCTCGGATCCTCTTGCCCTTTGGCCAGCGGTTCCCACTCTTCCTCCCAGCAACAGCAGTCCAGCTGCTTCACGGACCCAGCGGTGCTGACTCCCCATCCACCGACCTCATCGTCTTCCTCTTCCTCCTCCTCTTCTTCATCTTCCTCCTGTGGTCATAGGGGTAAAGCCCCAGCACCCCAACACCGCTGCTCCCCGGACAATGACAGACTGTCCCCAGAGAGAATAAGCCCCAGCTCGCCTGTCTGCAAAGGTAACCTGCACCTGTCTGACTACAGACTGTTAAGGTGGAAGTTCATTCATTCAGTCACTCATTCATTTGTTCATCCATACTGTTTTCTTTGCATGAGTTGTTGCAGAGAGGACTGAGTAGAAACATGGATTCAGGAGCATTATTAATATTGTATTATAGGAGCATTGCTGATTCAAATCACAGGTATAATAGAGGCCTGTGAGCAGGTGCCGGTCCGTTGGCTTCTATTCTATGTTCTTTGAGTCTGCAGGTTTTTCAGTTCTCCTTTAGACACAAGCCCATTATTGTCCATGGTAATAAACCATATGTTACAGATGTGGCAGAAGGAAGTGAGGTCGGGAAAACTATGGAGTGCTGTGAGTTAACAGATGTAGTCTAGTAAGTAATGCTTATTATGATCAATGCAAATTTTATGCAGCAGAGTTTCTGACCTTTGGTCCTGTATCCACATACGCTGCAGTTTTTGGTGTTCCTGTACTACCTTAACTCCTTCAACTCAAAAAGACTTGATTGTGCCACTGCTGTAATCATTTCTTGACATGGCTTTCAACCATTCAAGCTACTTGACAAGGGCCTCTTTATTATCATGCATGACAACTGAAGGAGAAGGCATTAACACGGTCATCAGGGCATCAGTTTAACGGACAGTGCCATTGTCATTTCCATTCATTCTGTCTGGAGATGCTCCACAATCCCCCCTCCTAGGGCTCTGTGGATTATCACCCTCCCCCCGCTGTCCTGCCACTGTGCCCCCATGTCACGTTTATAACTCATATTCCCTTTACTGGGACTGTGGCGGGCACAAAGCGACTGGGCCTGAAAACCCCCATCTGGTCTCATGGTCTGCAATAGGGGGAGGGGGTGGCCAAGAAACTTCAGACACAGGGGCACGAACCTGCTAATAGTGCACTCTGCGGCACCATACTTTGTCTGCACATGATACTTAACGTTCATCTGGCACTGAGGTTTCTCAGACAGCTGGTCTTTCCATACAAACTGGTGTGTGGGCAGATAGTGAAGAAGCCATTAGGATAGCCAGGCTCACCACATGGCATGAGAACAGCATGGCCTTGCTGACTTTAGATGCGGTGTAGAGAGTGGGCCTCTATCAGTGAGTAGTGGAGAGGTAGTGAATGTATAAGGGTCTAATGTACTGGTTTCAGGACTACAATCGTGAAAGAAGCCTACCTAAAGCCTTCCCCAAGAAAATCCACATAATGCAAATGTTAAAGTTACATAAAGGCCTGCAACCATTCAGGAACCTTCAGTTTAAGCATGTAGGCCGAAGAGGCTCAGTTTTAGTGATCCCTTTACCAACATTTCCACGGACCATTTAGAACCTTTTCTCTGAGAGGTTATCCATACAATGCCAAATGTTTCTCTGCCTGTGAAGCAGCCATTGCATTTTGTTTCCGAATGGTCTAAAGAAAATAAGACTGAGCATGTAGAAGCCTTAGGACTTCAACCTAACTGTAAACATGGGAGCAGAACATGCAGGGGATTATTGTAATACCAGCGTGTGGAGATTCGGGTAATTGGGGCCTGTAATGTAAGCAGACATTGCTGATCATGAGGTTGTTTCAGCTGCAGAAGCAATGCTGGCTCCGGACTCCTTCAGGCCACAGCTAGAAAGAGGGAAGAATGGCTCTTTCAGTTTGTTCGGAGTAGCTAATCAACAGAAGCCCCTCATACAGTGTTATCAAGCCTTTAATACAGTGTTAGGGCACATAGCCTGTGCCCATTGAAATGCCTGCTGATTTCTGTTTGCACTCCCTCCGGCTGCTTTCCCCCTCGTCTCACCTTTTCCATTGTACTCCTCCGAACAATCTGCTCTTGTGCTTGGAAAGTCTAGTAATTTTCCAGATCAACAGGCTTACCCAAGACCCTTTGAAAGCGCTAGTATTTGAGAGAGAGGGTGAAGGATGGAGACAGGAGATGAAGACAAACTAGTCAGGCCAGAGAAATGAAGGAACGTGACAACCTAAGGGCTTCCAAGCATGGAATCTGTTTTTACTGAACGTGTCCCACAAAAAGTTAGCAGTAATTGAAGACCAGTCTTAAAGGACATTTGCTAAGTAGTTTGCAGTAAGCCTTAATAGCCTTATTAACCACATTTCCACTGGAACTGCCATTCATTTTGGAGTAGGCAGCATGGGGAATAATGGTATTTTCCAGAGATATGATCACTATCACAGTATTCCTTAATAATGTTAATAATGTTACAGTGTTATAATGTTTCTTATTCATCATTATAGCTAAAGCTAAGTATCATATTGATGTCTAACCCCAGTAGCAACATACCGTTGTGGATGATGCTCCATCCGGCTCTACATTCGTATGACACATTTACGATTGAAGTCACTTAACAGCACAAAATGACTTGATCTGCTGGTGCTTAGAGAAAGTAGAAGGGTTTAGATGAGGCAAAGCAAAACATGACACTCCTTGCTCTGAGGCTCTACGGTGGGATGGTAAGGGCAGGCCGGGGCGAGATCACACTGTATCCCTAACAAAAGAGGCGATTGGAAGTCAAGCCACTACACCCACTTCACTACACTGCTGAGGTAATGATGTTATGATGCTACGTGAAATGTGTTAATTACAGAAAGATCTTTCAGCTGTGCAGGTTTTTACATGAAGACATTATGTCTATTGAGGTTGAGGATTGATCCTAAAGTAGCATCTACCTGTATCTATCATCTAAATTTATATTCCGCTTCAGTTATATTGTGTGGTAGGATAACGAGTGTAATGTAAAAGATGAACAGTGTGTGTAAGGAACTGGCATCATTGTTTTAGCAGTGGTCACACTCTGTGCTCAGTTTTGGAGGAACTCAGTGGTAGTGTAATTGAGTAGGCCTCATATGCAAAGGCCTATCGTGGACTGTGCAAAGCTTTTCGTTTGTTCTTATCTGTGAGGGAGCCAACAGAGTTTAATGGATGGAGTGTGGGATAGACACAACATGAACGAGTGCCGAATGTGCGCTGCAACAGATAAGAGCTCATGAGAGCATCTGCACATCTCTCACACTACCAGAGTAAACATCCAACCTGTCTTAACACAGCAGCCCTATCATTCAGAGCAGCGGTTCCTAACCAGCAACACTGGCCTGCATATTTTAGCACGTTCCCTGCTCTAGCACACTCATTTCAACCCAGGAAGGAACCTTCTGACAAGTCCTGCTTCACATAGTTACTGTTGTTGCGTTAGTCAAACATTAAACTTTTTTTTTTTTAGTTGTATATAAAAGGACTCTTTTGTGGGTGGAGCATGGAAAGATTAATCAGCTGATCACTAAAACGAGTGTGTCTGAGGAAATATGACTCAGGTCATTTCAGTTGAGTTGAGTCTAAGAATGCACCAGTCCCACTTTTCCTTCCTGGGATACATTTTGCAACATCTGAATTACTGGCCGGTACCAGTGCTGTGTTAAAGGTGCAGTATGCAATTCTGGAGAAGGACTTTTAGTACTTGAACTTGGCAGCAAAACAAAGAAAATTGCTTTCCTCAGTGCTGCTTCAGATTCATATGGACACACATTCCCAAGAGGAATGACACTGAGCTAGCAAACTTTTGTTGTTGTTTCTTTAGATTTCCATGGCCATTAAACCTTGCTGCTTATACACACAAATACCGTGGTATAACATTAGTGCAAACAGCAACGCAGAAAATAATAAAGCTAATGTTTGCTGGGCTGTGGGTTGGCAAACTAACCAGTGCTAACCTGTTGCTTTTAAAAGCATTAGCAAACAGGACAAAACCTTACTAGCCTATTTGGTTCTGTGAAACAGCAAAAATAAATGAATGCTGTCCATTCTCATCTTCTCATGCATTTTAATGCTTCTCAACTCTCCATGAAGCTGAAACCACCATCTTTGATTGATTGATTTTCCTATCCTACCTTAAATAGTGCAGCAGTTAAATTCCGGCACCTCAGCTTCTTGTTCAGACATTTCATTTCCACATTTACTGGCACAGCAATCAGGTTAAAGAGACTCCTCGTCCATGACAAAAAGTGTATTTGATTGAAATTATATACTGCACCTTTAATGTACTCATAAATATACATACAGAAGCATAAATATATGGTACAGACTCATGTACCGCAACGAAGGCCATCATTTCTTTTTAGAATTAGGCAAGTTTGTAATTATACTGTTCTAGAGTGTTTATGAAACTGCCACTTTGGGGATTCACACTGTATTTGTCCTTCACAGACAGAGGTACCTCCAGTATGAGAGACACCCTGGATGGCTGTCTTTCGTCAGGAGAACTCCTAGCAGTCATGTTGCCTACACCATAGTTTTTTTTCCTGTGCTGACAGTGGTGGTGTGTTCCATTTAGCTCGGAAGTTGGATGTTGGTGAATTGACGTCACACCCAAGTTGATCGCATTCCAGTAAAACATTCGGAAAAACAAAATGAATGCCTCCAAGGAAACCTTTGTTGTGTTCGCTCTTTAGGAGTACAGCTGGTTTGCTCATTAGCCAGGTTAGTTGTTAGTCACTTGTCAGTGTTAGCAGGTCCAGTTGATAACTGATTTGCAAATCCAAACACTGTAGCATTATGTACACTGATAGAAGTTGGACAGTTCTGTGTGTTTGACAGATTTGACACAGATGGGGAGGACTGGGTAGGATTTGGGTAGGACCTGTGGGGGTGTTCCAGTTAAAACTTTCTACTGGGAACTCTGGAGTTCTGACTTCAGTTCAAATGGAGTGCACCATAAGACCAAAGGACAAGTGTACATTTGGTCATGGCGTATGGTTGCAGTTGCTGAGTTTGCCTAAACTGTATGATTTCCTGGATTAAAATGATGACAGCTAAAAAGCAGCTTGTTTTTGCTAACAGCACCACAATTGCTGGTTAATAGTAGTGGTTATACTTGCTGCCGTTGCATATTGAAACAATAGCTTGCTAACGAACTGCCTGCCAGTTATGACACTGTTGTTACTTGGCCATAATGAGAAAGGCAGTCAGAAGCAGCTCTCCAGAAGTACAACCCCCAGCGCAGCAAAACTGTGCACCTCACGTTTTTACTGCCTCCAGAAAAAGGCTCTGTAAAGTCCCTCTCTACAGTTTCATAGGGACCGTGACTAAGAAACAAAACTTACTGGTTAGTATCAGTTACAATACCAACACGTGTGCATGAGCAGCCTTACTGCTTTTTACAAGAGACCAGAAAGTAGATTCCAGAGGCCCAAATCCAGAAGAGCACCCCTCCTCTTGTGGTTGTAGTCTGTCTGTAGGTATGTTGGTGTGAAAGGCACAAAGTGATTTTGAGCATTGTGAGAGACGTTATGCTACAGGTACAGGTGCATGCATACACACCCAAACATTATCAAGGCACATGATGTAGCATCGGCTAATTTATTATTGCAACACCCAGAAGTCCTTGCAGGCATACTTCAGTTCCCATGTTAGAACATTACCAAACACAAAACATGCACACACAGCTGAGGCTGCAGCTTCAGCTTCTGCCTTCACACACACACAGCTGGCATGACTTCCTCTGAATTCCTAACAGGTTCCTCCTCTTCAAAAGCGTTTTGCGAGTCGCTGCCCCCCCACCCCCCACCCCCCACTTTGCTCTCTGTTTCGAAATGCACAGCAAACATCCACTTCTGCTTTTCTCCACAAGAGTCTGATGTCACCGTAGAGTGAAGTAAGGATCCCTGTAGACAGTCAAAAGTTGTTGATTTTGTCTTTTGCACCACTTTCCAGCACGCTTTTCACGCTCTAGCTTTATTGATTGAGTCCATTAGTTACTGTTGCCATGTCAGTCAAACTTTCAACACAGCACAAGCAAATGGATGGGTAGTTTCCAGCACAACGTTGAGTAAAAAAACAAAAATCACTTGCCGCTACACCGATGTTAGCCTGTACACCACGATTACAGGGCTGTCGATTTTAACCGCGTGATCTTTTACAAGCATAGAAACCCCTTTTGTGAGGAGCTGAGTCACTGATGTCACCTTAGAGTAAAGTATCAATCCCAGCAGTGGTGGAGCTGCTTGTTTTGTCTGTAAGGAGAGTGTGTGTGCTCATTAGATTCATGGACGCAAACAAGTTTAATGATTCCCCTCTGATTTGTTTTCCTGGGAGTGGCGGAGAAAACCCAAAGAGAATAAGAAGCTCATGCGTACACGCAAACACCCAGCCACTGATGTAATCTGTGTAGTAAAGCGATATCGATAAAGACTTTTGTGCGGTTGTGCTTTAAAGCCGCTCTGAAAAGCCCATATGCTGGATAAAACAGCACAAAACAGCAGGTGCTGCCGCTTCTTTCTTACTGTACACCTCACCCCTCTCAAGTGGGATTCAGTGGAGCAGATTTATATGAAAGAAGGCTTGAGAAAGAGAGGGATAGAGGGAGATTGGTGTGTGTGTGTGTGTGTGTGTGTGAAAGAGAGAAAAAGAGCCTGTTGATTGTGTGGTGGAAAGAATGAGAGAGAGAGAAAGAGGGAGAGAAGTAAAGGGAGGAGTAGAGGGGGCAATTACTAGTGGAGTTTGAGTGAATGTAGGTCAAGACATTAGGACTGCTTCCTCCAAGCCAGTCTGCCACAGCCAATCAGTGCTTAATCAGCTTTGCCTTCATTAAAAAGGCTGTTGGCCACTAGACTAATGCTGTCTCAATCTGCTGAGCTTTACTGCTTATCTCCAGCAACGCTGCCAGCTATTTACACTCCAGCCTGTTTCTTCTGAACAGGCCCATACGCACACACATAGACGTGCGGTCACACGCTGGTGCAGATAATTCTTACGAAACAAAGAATACTGATCACGGTCAACTTCAATGGACTGGCGTTATTGCACATGTAAAGCCACTTGCTTCATTTTCTTTTTCCTTTTTTTCTCGCTCTTCCCCTTTCCATCTGTTCCTTTTTCCTCCCATACTGTTTGTCGCCGTTGCACTTCACCCGTCTTTCACCCTCAATCGCTCCCCCTCCCCTCGCTCCCCCCCAATCTTTCCTGCTGTCTCTATCTCTTCCCTTCTCTCTGACTGTCTTCTCCACAGAGAGGCCCAGGCTTCCGCTGGCTGGCCCAGTGTGCAGCAGTAGCAGTAGCAGTAGTAGCAGTGGAAGTATCCGCCGCACCTCCTCACTGGATGCCCTGACCGGCCCCTACCTGTCAGGCCACTGGCCCAGAGATGTCACCCACGCCCCCTGTGCACCTTCCATGAGAGACAAAGCCACCCAGGTGAGCCCTATGTCAAACCGTCTTTCTCTCTCTCTCTCTTTCGTCCTTGCCAGCCCAACGTTCATGCCTCTGTCAACAAGCCACTTAAGTTTCATCCTTCCCTCAGTGTTCCAGTCCTCTCTGGCCTTTTCAGGGTACATGATTGCTTTTCCTTTGTTGCTCTACAGTAACTTAGCAAATGAAATTCACAGCTAGTTTTCTGGAGTTCTTTTTTTTTTAAATGAGGAAACAACAGGCAAAATCTCAACATGCTATCCCCTCTTTGTGATGTCGGGCCCCTCAGAACTTTTTAGGTGTTCGAAAGCAAACTTTGGGCCACAGGATATGAGCATGCACTTTTAACATAGGTGTTGCATAGAAACGTAAAGGGAGACACTTGAATATGGTGTGCAAAGTGAAATGCAGTTAAACACTGAATTAGTAAAACAGTGACACATACACTCAAATATCTCACTGTCCAAAGAAAAACATAATGGCAGCGTTATACTACAATGTTAATGCAAAGAGATGCAATTTCAATCCATTTCGGAGCATTTCTGTTGTTCCATCATCAAGACATTTCACACAAAGTAAAGGACTGCTGCTCTGCTCAAGTGAAAACTAAAGATTGTATTAGTACTGTAGTGCTGAGAATGACTCACCACCTACATCATACCGTCTCTGTGGGGGTCCTGACCACTATAGAAGAGAGCTAAAGAGGAAAAAGTATGAGGAGAATCAGAAGGACTTCAATCCATTATTGTACTACTGCAAAGTGGAGCTGATAAAATGGACGATGAGTGTAGACTGAGTTGCTCAGCAAGTGTATGTACAGTACAGTCATGCCCATTACAGCTGATGGTGCATTCTGGAAATACATGAAACACTTGTGAACACTGACAAACACTAAATGTAAAATAATTACATGTGATGCCACAGACCCACAATCCTTATCCAATATCGAAACCATTGCCTTGGATAATCATCAGTACAAAGCATGTGCCTCTCATACTGTTCACAGACCTCTCACTAGACCACACAGGTGAGCAGATGTAAACATGTGCCTGTTTCCTCTCTAAAAAAGCTCTTACCAGTGATTACTGTGGGCTTTTAATGTGGTTTTCTTGCATGTTTCGGTCTCTGTGTGGAGCACGGCATTACCCAGTATTCAGTACAGAGATGATGGCGATGTGAAAAGAGCTCACGTGCTTGTACATGAGACAAGATCTTGGCAGATAAAGTTTTATAGGTTTGACATAGTTTCTCTAATTTCATAAAGCTTTTGAGGTTTCAGGTCTTTGCCAGAAATACTTAGCAGCTGTTTTTAATATTTAGGAAGCTCTATTGAATTATAAATCACGCAGTAAATAAGAAGAGCATTGACCAGCTGGACAGATAAACACAAAGCGTGTGTGCATGTTTATGTGAGTTTGGAGAAAGAAGGGAGGAAGCCTCTCCCTGGCTTACTGAGAGATGAACGGAAACTGAAGCATATTTCTGGGGCAGGCAGACACTGGCTGCCATCACGGCCTCATTCTTTCCTAAAGCCTTGTCTCTTTCTAGCTGCTTCCCGGCTCCTGACTACACCTGAGCTTAAACTACAGCACTTGATAGGTTAGGCTTGTCTTCAAAAGACTCACTCCTATAACAACTTACATAACAGGCTCACACTACATCTTATATATTAGTTTTGCTTATTCGATTGACTTAATACTATAACTTGCATTCTGGTTGCGCTGTTGATGAGAAGACTCTAACACTTTAACAGTATTTCAGCTAGTTTTTATATATGACCAATTCACCATATACAACAGGTCTTACAGCTTCACTTGTACATTCATACATGAACTGAAACAGTCCATAGGCTAATAATGACCGTAATTGCAGAAATAAAAGAAGAATAAAGGGAAGAGCAGGTGCAGGTTTCATTCCATGGTTTTCATACCATGCTATAACATTCGACATACAACCCTAATACGAGTTGCATTGTATGTTGTAACTTGCATGCTAGTTTCTTTGTATTCTATCACTGACGTGTTTAAGGGGTTAGCTACTGATTTCATGGCATGAATGACTTCCTTATACCACGTAGCACATTGTTGGTTGTTGTAAACAAAGCACAGAGATCCTTTAGACAGGATGTGATATTAGAGCTGTGTTTTCAAAATTCAAAAAAATCAAATTGGCCTAATCACTTTAACCACAAAGCATAGCACGCTTGTCACAGCACTACTGATTATGGGATCTGGGCCTCAAGGGCCCTATGTTATTGTCCAAAGTGTTTATTTGAGTGTGTGTGTGTATGCACACTTTGCTTCCTCTGGAGATCCTAGGCCTCCACCCAGCTCTCGCTCTCTCTCTCTCTCTCTCTCTCTCTCTCTCTCTCTCTCTCTCTCTCTCTCTCTCTCTCTCTCTCTCTCTCTCTCTCTCTCTCTCTCTCTCTCTCTCTCTCTTCATCACTCTTTCTCTCTCTCTTCATCACTCTCTCTCTCTCTCACTCTCTCTCTCTCTCTCTCTCTCTCTTCATCTCTCTCTCTCTCTCTCTCTCTCTCTCTCTCTCTCTCTCTCTCTCTCTCTCTCTCTCTCTCTCTCTCTTTCTGTCTTTCTCTCTGTCTCTCTCTCTCTTTCTCTCTCTCTCTCTTTCTGTCTTTCTCTCTCTCTCTCTCTCTCTCTCTCTCTCTCTCTCTCTCTCTCTCTCTCTCTCTCTCTCTCTCTCTCTCTCTCTCTCTCTCTCTCTCTCTCTCTCTTTCTGTCTTTCTCTCTGTCTCTCTCTCTCTTTCTCTCTCTCTCTCTTTCTGTCTTATTCTCTCTCTCTCTCTCTCTCTCTCTCTCTCTCTCTCTCTCTCTCGCTCTCTCTCTCTCTCTCTCTCTCTCTCTCTCACTCTCCGTGTCAGCAGCCTGTCTCACAATAAGTGCAAAAGAACACAGGAACTGGGCGAGCGAGCTAGAGGAGAATGTGAAATTTGGATGGAATTTGCAGTGCTCCGTCTCTTTTTCATTCCCTCTCTTTCCGTCTCTCTCTCTCTGTAGCATCACGCCAAAATAACCAGATCTTGGCTCAGTATGGTGGTATGAGTTGCCATGGAGCTGAGCTCACACCTAGTGACCAAACAACAACACAGAATGAAGCCTTTGCTTCTCCCCATGCCTCCTACGCTGAGGAGCAAAATATGCAGCCACAGACGTGCTATGTTCTGGACAGCCACAATCAATATGTCCAGTACGACGTGATTTATCTAAAGCAAATACACCAACCCGTGACCGCCACATGACTGGTTTCAGGATACCTGTGGTGGCGCACTGCAGCGGTACAGCTTATTATTCAAGTAGTTAATGTCTGTGTAGCACAGTCCTGTAGCAGTAGTACCCTGACTTGTTGCTTATGTTTCATGCTTTGTTCCAGTCTTTGTCTGGAAACCCTGAGAAAGTGTAGCGCAGGGAAGTTGAGATGAGCTTTACACGAGCCTCTTTGCCACAGAGAGCCATAATTACGCCAATGCCGTAACCTGATCAGACTTGCGTACTGAGGACCGTTAAGAATAGGTCTAGGAAAAAAGTGCAGAAGTTACTCATTTAGGAGAAATGAGCATGCTGAAATTACATCAGCTTTCGCCTTGAGGCAAAAGCCTAGTTCCCTGGAAACAGACGAGATTTTGGTGGTGGATGTTTTCATTGGGGAACGTTCACATGGCCCAGAAGGCTCTGTTTGAGCGTCACACTGGTCCTGTGTGTATGGTGGAAACTGAGTGAACCTGTATTTCATTTATTAGGGCAGGGGGGGATTGGGATGCTGTTTCCTCTTCACTTTGAGCTGGAGAACCATCACTCAGTTCATACTTGGAGCCATCCAAGGTGATGTAGCGTGGGAATTGTGGTTGAGCTATGTATTCCGCAATGCCTTAGCTGGATCATGTAAGCCAAAAGTAAAGGCTGTCCCATAGGAATGCAGTTAGCCTCTTCTCTTCCGATTGAACAGGACATTGGGTTTAAGTTGTCTGGCTAGCTGAAAAGTCCCAAAGAAGCCTAAAGAGATTGGTCTCATGGGGCAACATAAGCAAAACCGAACAAATGGAACAGTGAATAACCCAAGTTTACATGCTCATGCTAGGATTAGTCCTCATCTGCTTGCAAGTGCATGCATGGAGTTTATGACAAACGTCAACTATAAGGATGAATCCATCAGGATTTTAATCCCAAAGAAAGATAAAGCATTCTATGTAAAAATGTAGTATTTATAACAATGGTGGAACTGTTAGTGCTTATTGAAGTGTCAGTTGATTTATAATTGTAATATCTGTGTAGTGTGATTCACTCCCTCTGCTAAAAGAGATATTCTTCACATGTTTGAAGCCGTAAAGTAAAATAAAAAACAGGGCTTCACTTCTGCCTGTCCCTGATTGGTCCAGGAGCTGTTTATCCTGAGCTTTACCTTTACTGGAGCAAGCTAGGTACACAGTATCAGTTTTTAATGGCAGTGAAGCCCAGTAAAAAGTGATCCACTGTAGTGCGACAGAAAATCCAGGGTTAGACTGAACTGTGCTTAAAGTTGGCTGACATGGTGAGACACTTAATGGAGCCCCTTCTGTCTGTAAAACAGGAGTACACTGTTCAGAATGCTAGCCTGTCAGCTAGATCTCAGAGATGTTTTGAGGTCAGATATGCTCAGCTGCCTGGAATTCCCTCCATTCTGTCAAATCACCAAAAAATACAGCGTTCTGTTCTTCTAATGCTGGCTGACAGACTTCTACTACTGTTTAACTACAGTGCCAACACCCTGCTGTACCTGAAGGGAATGAAAAGAATCCACCCTTTGACGAGAGCATGTCTTGCACAGCGTCTGTTCCCTGTACCCATCTGTCCCCCTGCCAGCTTTGTTGCTTTTTAACAAGAAAGAGCTTTTTGTCATGCTAATCCCCACTCTCCTCACTGACTGCCTGAAAATCACAGCTATTTTCTAACGCTAGTATGTGGCCTGCGGTGAATTTCAGCCCTGACAGACTCTCAGCTGTCTGCAGAAAGTGAGCTGCGTGTGAATTATGGTTCTGCTGAGGGGCAACTAATCTATAGGTGCGGAGATGGCTACAGCAGAGCGGGAGAGGGCTGTATTGGTGGAATTACACACTGAGCTCTTCGTTCTCTGCTGCTGGCTTTCATCTCAGTCTTTAGTCTCATTTCTACGCAGCAGCTGCCGTTCAGGTTGGGCTCTCGCTCTGCCAAGAGCATGGAAACTCCACTCAGATGTATTCAGGCATAAGTTCTGCCATGCTTCAGTTGTCCTAGAACATTGTGCTCGGCTTGAACTCTTTTATAATGTCCTTTGTGTAGCGGACATTTACATTTGGAGTTAGCCTGGGCTGCCTTAACGGATGTTCATTTGTGCTTTAATACCACCTGACCACCCTTTCAGTTTTCACTCGGCAGTGTACAGAGCACCAGTCAGATGACAGGAAAGGCAAATAGTTACATTTGAATACATTTCCTCATTGCTTTGACGTGTACGCCGAGCTCAAGCTCATGATGGTTCTGTTATTTCTTCTTTTGCATGATGGTCATGGATGTGTTAGCTTTTAGTTGAGGTGTTTTCTTGTTTTCTCTCTCTCTCTCTCTCTCTCTCTTTCTCTCTCTCTCTCCTCAAAGTCTGGTATGTT
This sequence comes from Prochilodus magdalenae, assembly GCA_024036415.1. NCBI lineage: Eukaryota > Metazoa > Chordata > Actinopteri > Characiformes > Prochilodontidae > Prochilodus > Prochilodus magdalenae. The sequence goes on along the minus strand of JAMWET010006916.1, from coordinate 154,236 downwards.
TTTTATTATCCACCAAATTTTCATGACTTTCCTGAGTTTCCACTTGCAGACAGGCGTTACATCATCACAGAGGCTAGGCCTCTCCCCATGACCTGGGCTTCAAAGCAGGCCTAAACCCAGCACCCCCTGCACATAAAGAGTCCTTTGTCTCTCCATTAATCTACTCCCAGCATAGCCCAACTGTAACTTCACCCTGCTCACACACATACACATTTACTTTCCTCGTTCTGCATGAAGCCTGGTCAGACACATGGAGCACTATAGGAATCTTTATGGTGTGCACATATTTCTGCAGTTTCTGACTGAGGTCCCTACATGAGAAATGACCACTGAGTATACACACAGAGTTTCAGGAAGAGGCTGGTCAGAAATATTGAATACTATAGAAATGTGTACCAGGTTCGTGCTGTGGCAGAATGTGTGAAATTTGCTGAGTAGATTATTACTGGAGCAATGTCCACCGGTGTATTAAACCTTGCGTGAAAGGTTGTAACACTTTCTATATACATTGGGAACTGCAGAATGTGCTGAATTTGCTTCAGGGGTGGCCTGTGCAAAGGTTGGGAGGATTACACAAAATGAGGCAGGAGACATTACATTTGCAGCCAATTACATACTCCGCTCAATTTAGTCCTGTCTGAGCACCTCGTTCATCCAGTTTTGCATAGATTTCCCTCGCCTCTTAAAAGCCAGTGTAAATTTGTTTTAGGCTCTCAAAAGACATGTTGAAAGACTTCCTTTAACAATAGTTGCAGACACAGCAGTTAGACAGACACACAGGCCTGTTTAAACTAGGACTACAACAGTTAATCCATGTTATTATGAACATCAATAATAAAACATAGTTGTCTTTGTAACTTGCTGTGAACTAGTTAGCTTGGTGTCATTTAGACCACTTGAGTGAAAAAGTTTGGCAGAGACGTGCTACAGTTATATTTCACTTCGACATCATCTGAAAGTATGGTTTCCTGTAAGATGTGTAAAACCGAGCTCACCTGGCACCACAGCGTGACTGCCATGGTTGAGCACCTAAAGAAAACACATTCACAGCAGACAGAGTTCAGCATGGTGAGGAACCGCTGAAAGCAACAAACTCAAAAGAGTCTGTGGTTATCTGCTGTAGATCTTTTTATCAAAATTAACTCCTTGGCTAAAGAGGTGAGCTGCATTATCGTCTGAACGCCATGGCTGGACCATTACCTGGTTGTGCTAATGGACTCTGAGTTTCCTGTCCTCATGTATATGGATATGATTTGATTTACATTTTCCTCTGCATTTTGGCACTTCAGCCTCATGGAAACTGTGTTTTAGGTCACTGAAAACGAACTGTGTATCTATTAAAGTTTCTTTTTTGCTTTATTTTATGTGGACGCATATTTCTGAGAACACATGACACTATGCGCATGTGGTGGTGCCTTATGACACCACGTGTCTGACATGGCTGATGACCAGGCGATTTCCGTGTGCTCAGTATTGTCAGATTTAATTGCATGATGTTCCTGACCACACAAACTAGTACATATTCCCTTGCTTCATCATTACCAGAGAAATCAGTTTGAATTGCAATACAAAAAGTTTTCTCGAGTCAAACTACCTCCTTAATGGCACTTTGGCAGCAATTATGTTGAGGTCTTTTAAGCCATGTGCCGAACAAGCAAGCAGTTATTAGGCGTGTGATAAACTGCAGTCTTTGTAAGTCCGATGTTGAATCCAGCTGCTTCGTTAGAGCATTTTGT